>SRSE01000262.1:375000-707500 GCA_005024645.1 Planiliza haematocheilus
TGAACAAAGACACCGCGCTGCCGTCAGAGGGGGTAAGGACTGTATTTGTTGAAACTTCAAAGGCAACAAGTCAGTCAGTCATCACATCAGTTATCACATTCACAGCTTTGTGGCACAGGTGCATGAGACTCTCCAGACTGAGCCACGGCCGCTACGCTCCAGAGGACGTGACTGATGGCTGGCTGCGTCCTCCACAGCAGCGTCTGGGAATCTGAGATGAGTAGTTATGACGTTTGTTCCCTTTTTTTTCCTTTATTTATTGTATTTTGTTTTTAACCTGTATAAAAAAAATGAAATCAGAAAGTAGAAGAAAAAAGTTGCAGCTTCTTAAAAAAGTCTTTAGGGGAAAGAACAACAAAATGAACCCTGTGATCCACGGCTGCAACAAAAAGCAGAAACATGAAATATGGCACGAAATGGAAGGCACGGCTACGGAGGGAGTCGCTTGTGACTAACGCACTGATATTGCACTTTTCAAAGTGAGGAGGCCTGCACGGACGTGTCTGAGTGACACAAACCGAAACCTTTTAACGGGTACTCATCCACCCCGGCCTCTTGTGTTTCTGCCGTAGTGTGGGATCCGCTGGATCCGTGACGCCGCAGCCGTTTCATCTGCAGTATCGGCCCCGAGCGCCAAGGACGACCAGATTAACCGGTTCACACAACAACAAAGAGACGGCTGCTGCTCGGGCCCCAAAACTAATGTTAATCAGACTGATTTATCATTTTTGGTGTTAAGAATCAAATATATTAGAGTCCTAATGTTTTACTGCCGCTCTGTGACAAATCATTAATCTTCTCAGGAAACGAAAAAAAATAATAAAAACTAGAAATTAAATCAGCTGGAAAAAAAAAAACTTTCTTTCTTTGGGAAAGTTATTACAAGTCAGCGATGCATGCATTTTCTTTCTTGATATGTTATTCTACCCGTCACTAAGACAGAAAAACAAGCAACTACGCCGATCAGCCACAACATTATGACCCCTGACGGGGGAAGTAAATCATTTTTAAACCATTTTTGTGACAGTTCAGTGTTCTGAGGGAAAACTTTAGACCTGGTATTCATTCATGTGGATGTTAAACCGGACATACACTGTGCGATTGTCGGCTCATTTTGAGACGATTTTCCACTCGTGCGACTATTTCTTTTTTTAATCGGGCCTAATTTCTGGCTCAATCGCGGGTCGTGCTTTGTGCAGTACACGTGGGGTAACGAGAAGAGATTAACACCTCGCGACGACCTCCCGATCACAAATCGTGTGCTCACAACAAAATCAAACTTGTTTGAAATCCTGGTCGCTCCTCGTGAAGGACGTACAGTGTGAGCAGTCAAGTCGCAGCAGAGCATCGGGTCGTATAGTGTGAGAACATGAATCGTAGGCTGTGAACTTTTAAACTCAACGATCTAGTCGTGCAGTTTGAGATGGAGCTGAGTCAAAGGTTTTAAAATATCGTACAGTGTACGCCCGGCCTTACTTGGACATGTAGCTCCCACCTAGACCAGACCAGGCACCCCCACCCCATAGCAATGACACTCCTTGATGCACACACACACTAAAACGCTTTAGGAACAACTAAAAAAAACGAAGGAGACCTGCACAATATTAGGAATAATGGTCATAATTAGGGTTGTACCGATCCGATCACGTGACTCGGAAATCGGGGCCGATCACGCAACTGAAGACTCGATCGGGACTCGGACGTTACGACCCGATCAGAGATCGGTTTTATATATATTTATTTAGTCATTATTTGTATTAGATTGTTGATATATGGGCTATTGGTGATTCAAAAAAATAAAAAAATAAAATGAGTATTTACTACCACCGTTTACGGCATGCGCATGTGCAGAAGACCAGCATGCTAGTTTGTTTTGAAGCGGAGTGGCGAGTTGTGGCGCACCATGTCTGCTGTCATAATGTTACGCCTGATCGGTGTATGTCCTCATAATACGTCAAATGACTTAAAGTAGAGCAGTTTTCTCTTCTACTCTTCTTCTAAAGATGCTAATTAAATTAGCATTGAAGAGAACAAACGTTTTAAAAACTGGACGCAGCAGAGACAGAGTCGTCCTCTTCCTGTTGCCTCACTGTCTTCTTACATCACCCACAATGCAACTCAGCTACAGACGGGTTTAAGGTTGCAGCAGGGCACCGTCGTTAGAGGACACACGTGTCTTCCTGGTGATTTTCCCTTCAGAGGCCACGGGGACGCTTTCCGATAATAAAACCACACTTATTTATATTTATTTATTTATATTTTCCCATAAATCCCGTCTCGTTTCCTGGACGACGCCCCGCAGTGCGGACGATGGCGTTAACCCTTCGCGGGAGCCAACAAGGGCAGCTCTGACCGGGGCCCGACCACAGCTATGCGCTTGTTTGTTCAGCCTACCTGCCCCAGAGCTAAATACAGCCGGCGATAGACGAGGGACGGCAACAAGCTTTCACTGGAATGAGGGAGTGAAAATGACTCTCAGGCGGCTTGTGACGGGGTTAAAGACGCCCAGAGGGTTTTCTATTCGGCATCGGTTTACGTGCAAAAGACAGACAGAGAGACAGCAAGTAACTTTCCACGCAAGCAAATATTCAAAAGACCTCGCTCTTTTTTTTTTCCCCTCACTTCCACACACTTCTACAACAATAAATACTTTACGCACAGACGGACATAAATAAAAGGCCTTCCAGACGAGCTGTGCTGCAAGCGCTGCGTTCAGTTTCACAGTCCGAGAGGAGAACCAGCTCCTCTGATGTATTTATGGCTCATTAGCTCAGAGATGACAAGAAGAAGAAGAAGAAGAAGAAGCCATGAGAAGATATGTACTGTAGTGGGCACTGCGGGGGGGTTTCACCAGCTCGGTTACAGCTAAACTGATCAGTGACGTCAAAGCAGGCTCTGATGAAGCCATGTCTGTGTGAGAAAGTGAAATAAATACAGAAAGGACCAGTTCGCAGGGGCGGGTTCGTGCTAGCTTCTTCTCAGGCTTAAAGAAAACAAATCCTCTCCTCAGCAGGTAGATTTCACTGGAGACACTGTAGTGACAAGTCTCTGCTTGTGGTGCACCAGGCAAGGTGGACGTTAAAAAAAAAGAGTCCAAAGCAACCAAAAAGTGCAAAATTTATCACCGCTTCAAAAGCTAAAAGGAAAACCGACGTCTCTCCTCCGCGGCTAAGTCCTCAGATACTCCGGGGTGGAGTAGTTAAAAAGCAGGAAGTCCATTCGATACTGGTTGAAGAGCTTCTTCTGGTAAAAAGGACTGATGTGCTTAAAGAAGCGAGCGGCCATGTTGCCGTCCGTCCTGGTGCTCTTGCCGGACGTGGGGAATTTAAGCGCCCCCTCCACTCCGGCTAACCTGAGCACGGCCTGAGCGTCCGGCTCCAGGGTCTCGTACTTCCCCACCACGTCGTAGTGGATGAGGCAGGGGTGGCAGAGGGAGTGCACGCGCTCCCAGTGCTCGTTGAACGGCTCCTCCCGCTGCGTCCGAGGGTCCACCAGGTACTGCACGAACTCCCGGAAAGACACGTCGTTGCCCTTCTCCAGCGCCTCCGGGTCGGGGTCGGGCCGGTGCCGGCGGATGATCTTGGTGCCGTAGCGCTTGTGGAAGGCGGTGTTGTAGCTCCGCGTGAACTTGTTGCGGTAGGCCGACACCAGGCGCTCGAAGGGGTCCCGCACGAAGATGAACTTGAGGTAGCTGCGGAGCCGCTGGTTGATCTCCGGGACGGTGAACTCGGAGAGCGTCCGGAGGTTGCCGGCGACGTGGGCCTCGTTGGCGGGGATGGCGAGGGGGTCGGTGTAGCGGCCGTCGCTGGTGAGGACCATGAGGACGCGCTTCCAGTTGGTGCAGGCGACCTGGAAGAGAAGAGTAAAAACACAAACACATGTGAGAAAAGAACGGGACCTGCAACTTTTTAAAGAGTCAAATCAAGATGAAACTAAAAATACAAGTTTAGCAGACTTGTTATAACATGTTCTGGTTTATACACGGATTTAAAACAGAGCTATTAAGCACATTTTGGGTGAGATGCATGCGTAGGACTCCTTAGCCATGGACACGAGGAGATGCAAACCTCTGTGAATCATCCCACCAACACGTGATCAGTTTGGGATCTAGTGAATTTGGAGGCCAGGTCAACACCTTGTCCTGTTCCTAAAGTGTTCTAGTGCGCCTGTACCATCAAGGAGTGTCATTGCTATGGGGTGGGGGTGCCTGGTCTGGTCTAGGTGGGTGCTACATGTCTAAGTAACATCCACACCAATGAATGAATGAATGCCAGGTCCAGAAGTTTCCCAACAGAACATTTTATTATCACAAGATGGTTTAAATGTGATTTACGTCTCCTGTCAGTGGTCGTAATGTTGTGGCTGATTGCTGTATCGTCAGTGTCTCGTCTGCACCCACCTTGGGCACGTAGCAGTAAATGAGGCTGTGCTTGTCGTCCACGATGAGGTGCTTGAGGTCCTCGGGCGAGAGAACCCGCCGCTTCCTGGTGTGGCTCAGACACGCGTCCTCCAGCAGCTCCCTGCGCTCCTGAAGGTACCTCTGCTCAGACGACAGCTCCAGGTGCTGGAGGTGAGGAAGAAAAACTGGCTGAAGGAAAAATCTAGTCTCACTTTTACATCTGAGCTTTAAACCCTGATGTGGGGACGTCGAGCTAAGCCTCAATGTGGAACTTCTGTCTTCTTCTTGTGACGTCATCACACCATCTACAGTCTCTTCCCTACTTTTAATTCATTTTTTTTTGTGTGTTGTGAATTTCCCATCATGCTGCCCTCCTAGCTTTTATGAATTCCCCGTCTTTGGTTGTGAGGAAGAATAAAGCGAAATCCAGGAAGTGAAAAGTTTCACATTCAGATAAAAGAGAATCGATTACCGTCTAAAAAAAGAGAGAGACCTGCAGGGAAGACAAACGTGGACTAACACCTGCAGGGACGTACACGCTCAAGCTTTATGCACATGCTCCGCCTCTTCCTCTCCGTTTTTGGTGAATTTGTGAAACTGAAACAGCGCCACCTATAGGCCTGGAGTATGAAGTAGTGTTTTGAGTCGTGTTGAGACGGATCCGTGTGGACGCAGATATTCTTGAAACGATGCCAGGGAAAACGGAGGAGGGGGAAAAGATGGTTTTGGTACGTGTGGACGAGGCCTGACTCTCAGCAAGAAAACAAATTAACGTTTTCCCAACATTAAAAACCAAACCTTTAAGTAAAGACCTATCATTATCAGCTGAGTTATTGCTGTGTAATGGTATGGTACTGGCCCTTTAAGAGCATCTTTGGGACACTTGGGACACTTTGACATGTGGAGGAGACGTGGACTGAAAAAACCTTGCAGTTAGTTGACGACCTGCTGTAAAAGCTACCAACTGATCCACAGTATTAAACTAAACAAACCCCACAAAGCCTGTAACCTGATACAAAAGACGTATTACATGAATGTGTGATCCAATAAAAGCTACTGTAACGTGTGGACCTGCTGTCTTTAATTATTCTCACACGTGTGTTGTTGGTCTCACCTGGTCTCCATTGTAGAGGGTCTGGAGGGGACTTCTCCTGATCTTTCCCGGTCTGCTGCCGGTCTTCAAAGCAGCATCTAGAGTCGGGACGTGGAAACGATTAAAATCCACATTATTAAAGACGACACATCTCCGTTTGTCTTCTTCCAGCTTGTTCCTTTGTAGCTTCCACCAGAAACTGATTTACTGCCGACGAGAGTCCTGGGAGTATTATTTATGACGTTTGCTTTGTCGACTTTGTCATCGCTGATTTAAAGGTTCAACGCTTCGCTGTTTGTTGTTAATGAGTCTGTGTAGCATGTAGGTCACAAATGAAAGTTTGTGTCGTGTGTTTAAATTGCGGCGTAAAGACGTACGAGCGCAGAGCCAACTTTCCACCGCTCCTCCGCTGTAGTTTAGTCATGACCTGATGCCTCCCTCCTTTCATTTATAGATTCTATAGGAACAGAGTGTTCCCATCAAGTTAAAGCCACGACACGAGAGTCAGCCACAACATTATGACCAAGGAAAGGAGACGTGACTAATTTTGACCATCTTGTGACCGTTCAGTGTTCTGCTGAGAAACTTTTATACCTGGCATTCATTCATGCGGATGTTACTTAGACATGTAGCACCCACCTAGACCAGACTAGCGACCCCCACCCCATAGCAATGACACTCCTTGATGCACAGACGCTCAAAAACGCTTTAGGAACATCTCAAACAAACGCAAAGAACAGCACAAGGTGTTGACCTGGCCTCCAAATTCACTAGATCCCAAACTGATCAAGTATCTGTGGGATGATCGACCCCTTAAAGACCCCCCAATAACAACATCCCGTTCCCAGACACCACAGAACACCCTCAGAAGGACCATGTCCATTCTCTGAGGAGTCGCAACAAGGGAGACCGTCACAATATCAGCAAGGTGGTCATAATGTTATGCCTGATCGGTGTATATTCTAATGCAAAAAGGTTAAATGTGCATCCCGCATGTATTTACAACACGACAATAATAATAAAATAATAATTAAACCCCAGGACAAACAAACTAACAAATCTTTTCAATCTTTTTATTTATTTATTGTTTTTTATCAGCAGCAAATTAAACACGTGCAAAAAACGAAACAGACTCCTATAAAACATCCACAACCGATTTCTAGACGTTGCACAACCAAAGAGTGAAATTAGCACATGCTAATTAGCTGCGGGCTTGAACAATGCTTGGCAGCGTGTCACGAGAAAAATGTGCAGATGGGGGCCTCGTTAACGTCCCGCCTCGCTCTCTCCGGCCTCTGTAAACACATCTGCCCTCCACCCCTGCCTCCACGCAGGCCCGACGACAATCTGCAGCTAATGGCAGCGGTGATTTGTTTCGCACATGTTTAGCTTAACAATGCAGACGGCTGCTTTACATCTTCCCCACAGAGCCGGAGGTGATGAGAGGTGGGGAGGAGGGAGGGAGACGCAGATTAGCATGAGGGGATTTCGCTTGAAAGAAGCAAGAAACACACTCATATGGAAAGAATATCAGCTGGCAGTAGAAAGGAAAGGTGAGGGGTTATGCTGTGTAAGTGTGGAATCCAAACGCAGAGAGAGGCGGCGTCTCTTCTTCAAATCGTAACCGTTCTGAAATATTTCACAAATCTCTATTTACTGCTGAGTGCTCGTTCCACATTAAATCATGAAATCATAACCACTTCCTGATATTAAGAGGAAGCACAGAACACAAAAATGGAGAACAACTACAGCGCCGGGCCGGCGAGTGTACTCATATCAGAGGCTCTGACACAGAGATGGCGGCGATACGGTTCGTCCCCGTTCCTCCTCTCTGCGTGAGCTCACGAGAATCAAACTAAATCCTCCACTTCCTCTCTGAGAGTCCCGAGCCACATCATCCCGACGCGCAGTTTAAGTCAACACCTGACGTCACGTGCAATTACCGCGCGCTAAAATAATCTGATAAGGTTCGTGCACGCGCGGTGGAAATGCTCCGTTAGGATGCAACGCTGACGATAAAAGGGAACGGCATCCCTTTAGAGATGCACGGGCCTCAACAGGCAGACACTTCCAATATCCTGAGTGGAGTGTCGAGGCTCTCTCCGTCTACAGCGCTGCCCTTCACGTCTTAAGCGGAAAAAGCTTTCTGCACAAACCCAGGACGCTTCCTCAGGAAGCTGGAAAGTAGGTCAAGAGACACTGGTGGAGGCTCTGCTCTCGTAGTAGTGGTTTATTGTACGTGTTAGAGTACAAACACCACGGAGGGGAGACGCTCGAGTGTGTCATCCATACTGATATTATGAGGGGACACGGAAGGAGTCAAGACACGAGAGTCCATCGAACTAGTAGCTGCTCTATGCCAATAAGCCATAACATTAGGACCACTGACCGGAGAAGTAAATATAAATCTTGGGAGCATTCAGTGTTCTGCTGGGAAACTTCTGGACCTGGCATTCATTCATGTTACTTAGGCCCCGTCCACACAGAAACGCTTTTTGGTTTAAACGCAGATGTTTTGCATCGTTTTGGCCGATTGTCCACACGACTCCTGTAAACAGGGGTCTCAAACTGATCCGTGAGGGGACCACTGTGGCTGCAGGTTTTCATTCCAACCATCCAGCAACCATGCAGTGGGTGTGGCTGGCAAGTTTTTGTTCCAATCAAGCAAGAGGACGCCTGAAATGACTACGTGAAGGCAGTTCAGTTGATTGATTGAGCCAAGTCAGATGGTTGGAATGAAAACCTGCAGCCACAGTGGCCCTTTCACGGATCAGTTTGAGACCTGTCCTGTAAACTCATTGCCCTTAAACGCACTTTTTTGAAACCTGGTCCCAGAGTGAAAAAACTCGATGGACAGACATCGCCACCATCGCCATCCACGTCCCGTGAGACGTCTCCTAACAACATCAACAACAATGGTGGACTACATGCTCGTGTTCCTGCTGGAGAAGATAAAAAAAAACAAAAACTAAAAAAAACATGAAGAACATCTCAAGGTGTTGACCTGGCCTCCAATTTCACAAGATCCCAAACTGATCAAGTATCTGTGGGATGATCCACAGAGGACCATCAGAAGGCCCAGACGTCCATTCTCTGATGATTCACAAGTGTTGGATGATCTAATGTTAGCACTACAGTGTTACTAAGCAAATGCATGAAAAAAGGATTTGCATTCAAAAGAGTCATTCATTCTACTCAGATAGTAGCACATAGAAGTTATGAGGGGACGTCAGGAAATGGAAGACTAATTTGTCAACTTTGAAAATACTGTAGAGTGTTGGGATGTGTTTACAGGTAATATACAACCTAATGAATCCATGTTCATGCACCCTTAAAGATAAAAGTGAAGGAAACTGAAATTAAACTAAACTTTTTTCTTTGGTAGCTAACCCAGAGCTGCTCAAAGTCGACCGTTTGCCCAGTTGAAACTTGTAAAGCGGCGACATTATCTCACAAAAGGTCATCCTACGCTGGGTTGACCGAACCGTGGCCACATTAAAAACCATTTCCTGTGAGGCTACGCTAAGAGCTACGCAGAGAACACACCAAACTTTTTTTTTTTTAGGGCATTACTTCCTTCATAACCAATCTGTGCGGTATTTTTAAAAAAAAATACAATAAGGAAGTAGTTTCCCAGTCGTGGTGACCTCTGCAGAACTCCCATCACCTCATGACCATGACTGGCTGCTAGAGCTGCTTTCCATCACATTAGTGCAGCTTTACAATCAACAACGAGTGGAATTTGAAGGCAACTGGACTTGTAGAGATTCTCCACGATGTTTCTTTCAGTCTTTAAAACAACTGGTGGGACGTTGGGGTTTAAACAGAAACTACTGTGGGTGTTACCCACCAGAAACGACCCATGATCCGTCAGAGTCTCCAGCCTCGAGGTGTGAACGGAGGTGAGACTTCTTCCTGGTGACACATGTTCAGACTGCGCTGATATATCTCAGTCCACCTCGTCTCTTCAGAGAAGGACTTTCCAGTTGGACATAGGCGGCTTCCAATTTTAGTTTTATTTATTTATAAAGCAGCAGTAACAAAATAAATTGTCTCAAGGCGCTTTATAAAACCCCCAGAGCAAGCCTGAAGGCGACGGTGGCAAGGAAGAAAACGCGATATGCTGAAAAATTGGCATCAGTTGATAGAATATGATGTTTTTTACTATTCTACAGATGGAACTGCAATTCTTTATAGCTTTGACCATTGACAGGGTCTAAAAAACCCGTCTAACCATTGTTTACCCGTCATTTTCATTTCATCATCTTATTAATATTCAGTAGCGTGGGAAAAGTTTGTTCATGTAACCGTATCAAAGCGACTCACGATCAGACTAGGTCTGCTAAGCTGCAAGTCTACCATTATTTCTTAAATAACGGCTCCATTGATCTTCCATCTCACTCTGCGAGAACTAAATTGACCAGCAACAATAGCAGAAAACAAACCCGACTCATAACCCCGTGATTTTAACCGTCACTCACTCGCTGGCGATATTATTCGAGCATTCATTTTCTAACGTCTCCTAACACATCAACAAAATGGTGGATACATGCGTGTTCCTGCTGGAGAAGAACCTATTCGGTTACAGGCTAATAATTTCCTTGATTTGGTTTCTCTAAAGCCAAAAACGCTCAAGAACTCGAAATCAGCGCCCTTGAATCTAGAGTCTATTTAGTCTCAAATCTCAAACGATGCCAGGGAAAACAGAGGAGGAAAAGATCGTTTCGGTACGTGTGGACGAGGCCTTAGACGACTAATCAAGAGAGACAGGAGACAGTTAATATGCTCACTCTCCACCAAGTTAGCAGACAACATCGGTCTGACTCATGTCTGACTTAAAATAAATCAAAATATTACCAAACTGGTGACTTGATCTTTCCTTTTTTATCTACAGTTTCCTCTCGCGCTGTCCCCCTCATATTCTCCTTTCAGTCCTTTTTTGTTGTCGTTGTCGTCTTAGCTGGTCCGTGATAGGTCGAGAGGCTAACTTGTTTTCGTCCTGTTTTTCTCTAACGGAGTTCAAGTGAAATTATCAAACATTCTATCAAACGTATTTTCTATTGATATCGATTACGTGTCTATCGCGATATATATCGTTATCGTTTTATCGCCCAGCCGTGGAAGAAACCTTAAGCTCATATGGAGGGACCCATCAGCCTAAGGCCGGCCGTGTCGAAACAAAGAAAGAGAGAGAGGACGAGATAAACATCCATCTGTACATCTGTCATAGATACACATCTGACTAACGGTGATGCAGATATTCAGACATAGCTGATGATGTTACATGACTTATAAGAGTCGTATTTGTTGACCTCAAAGGTGTTTCCTGTGTTAAACCACGTGTTTGTGGATGGGTTGGCTTTGCATTCCTTGTTAACAGACACTAGTGAGTATCGTTCTTGTTTAAAACCCCAACTCCCCACCGGTTCCTTTAGAAACTCAACGACTCCAGTTGCCTTCCACTTAGACCGTTTACTTCTCCTCGTCTGGTGCAATGTTTTTGTGGTTTTGCAAAAAAAATGATCAATCTCGCTGATGTTGGTTGAGCCGCTGACTCTCCATCTACCGCCATAATCACGTCAAAGTCTGGCTTTACTACGCTTCCTGTTACTTTTAAACCAAACATCTGGTAAAGATGAATAAGCTTCCTATCAGCCTCAGCTGCACATTCGTCGTATTTACCGGTAATGACTGTCACACGCCACCTTGTCAGTGCTATCACCGTGAGATCAGTAGCTCGTATCTCATAGCACGATTTTATATAGAGGCTTACGGAGCTGTTTGCGTAGTCTTGTTATTAGTCAGCGCTTCAAAGATCGTGTGTCACCTGGATACAATCTCAAAACATATCTGAGACAATGTGTGAGCGTCTCAGCTTGTTGACAGGACACGACGTCCTCTCAACTCGCATTAGCGCTGCTGCTTTCTCTTAAAGTACCTTTTGAGATCTTTGGTGTATTATCAAAGCTTTCACCTGCGCTCACACGGCCAGCGTCTCCTCCGTTAACGCGCTGTTCCACCGTGTTGTTGTCATAGTAAATGACATGTTTTTCTGTGTAGCGTGTTTTATCACATGCACCAGAAAAACCACGGCTTCCTCTCGTCAGAACCAGGAAATGACACAAGTCCTGACGGTTGAAGAAGAGCAGAGCAGGGGCCTCTGTCTGGTTGCGTACACAAACGGGCTCATGATTAACGCCGCTGCGTCTGGTTTAACCGTCCACCCTGCGTGAGAAGCCACGTCGGTGTTATGACCCCGGACAAACAAGCTTCCATTAAGCCTGTATACAGGTCTGGGTCGTTATAAACAGACTACGCCACGACTAATCAGCTGAGAGGGCGATAACGATGAAATCTAAGATATATACTAAAAGTGCGTCTTGTGTTTCAGTCGTTAACGTCACTGGACAAACCTCTGCCCCGTCTCTTATGACAAACAAACGTCTCCTTCGCGTTTTATTTTGAAAAAGCAGAGCGCAGAGGATTACGTGGCGTCGATTAGGTCAACGTACGCTTTAAAGATTGCGCTTGAAAAGGAAGAAGTCTCTACAACGTGGTGGAGTTTCCACGCTGCGTGATGACACGTGGTTCGCAACTGAAAGCGACTCAAAGAGAAAATAGGACGTCGCAAATTTAGTACGAGCGAGGGCGCAAGGCGACGACGGGTCTGTCGAGAGTAAATGTGTTTGTTTGGCTCGCCTCTAAGGTGTCACACCATCTGCTACGAGCTGCACATGGTGGTAATTAGACCGACAATGTGAGGTGACTTTACAATGAGAGAGAGAGAGGTGTAGTTATTTTTTAGCTTACTCTCACCCTTTATTTATTTACACGGCATGTTAAAAGGGGAATTACTATTTTTTTTTACAACCTGGACGTTATTTCTGGCATTAAATACTATCGTTTACTCACCCATATAACTTTCATTTGGACTCATTCAGAAAATCTAGCGTTAGCGGCGGTTATATCCTTATAATGGGAGTGAATGGGGCACCCAAACGCAACCTCTAAATAACGCATTATCTGCAGCAAAACTTGTTCAAGAGTTACCTGTTATCATCATCCTGGGTCTGTAGCTTGACCTACTAACCTCTGACCTGGATGATGTCATCTCTGAACGCCACACGCACCCGCATAATTTGCTGCTGCTAGTTTTTTTTGCAGCACGGTTGAATATTTTTGCGAATCTGAGGTTGTGGGTGACGACTTTTGTTTGTGATGGACGTCCTTACCGTTTTTAGCCAGAGTATAGGGATGAGGAGCTCGTTAAAAGGAGGATGTGGAGGTAGGGAGAGGAAGAGCTGGCCCAACGTGGCAGATAACGCGTCATTTAGAGGCTGCGTTTGGGTGCCCCATTCACTCCCACTATATAAATATACGCTGATGTAAAAATCTTCTGAATGACTCCAAATGACACCAGACTTACATAGGTGAGTAAATTACTAGGGATGCTCAATATTGGCTTTTCTGCCGATATCCGATATTCCGATATTGTCCAACTCTTAATTTCCGATATCGAAATCACCCGATACCGATATATTCAGTCTTTTTACACCAAAATTATTAGGTAACAACGTAACATATCACCTATTATGGAATTAACACATTATGACTAATTTTATTGCGATGTCCCACTGGATGCAAACATAAATGCAACATGGCTTTTCAAACAACACTACAGACAATATCAAAACAAATGTAGCATATAACTCTGCATGATTCTTCTTGAGGTGGGTGATCAGATTTGATGTATTAAAGGAAGACGCCTTGTTTCCTCCTCTCATAACCACCTTTGCTTTGCAGTCATTACAAGCCGCAAGTTAGTAGGTGACACTTGGAAATACTTCCAAACCACGGACATCTCATACACCGGACGAGCTAGCTTGTTAGCCACGGTTAGCAACCTACGAGACTAGCGTGTTGTTGTTGTTATACGTCATCAAGCACGCGCCTGTTAACGTCCCATGCTGCGTTCGTGCAGACTCGGAAATGCTGAAGCCTACAGAACAAACATCGGTTATAAAAACCTGATACCGATAACTCTACGAATGGTTGTATTTTCGTATTGTTGTATAAACGACAATTCCCCTTTAAAGACATTAAATCAGCTTCTCTCCCTTTAAAGGCTTCAGCGTGACGGACTACAAGTTCACTCAGGTTCGACACTGAGCGTAGAGAGGCCCTGACATGTTAGTGTTATTACACACAACTGTGCAACACACAAAAGATGCTCTAAGCTGACGGGATTGTTGTCTACGCAAAGTCTCCTGCACTAGACGTGAGCGCCGAGGCCCCAGACGGATTTGCTCTTTGACAGCTCCAATAAAGTTCAGACAAGATGGCTTTGCCCTCAAAGAGGACAAGAAGAGAGAGAGACAGAGAGAGAGAACGGCAGTGCCTGGCTTTAATGGTTAAAGTTAATGACGACCTGATGGCCCAGTGGTGAGGGTGCATGCCACATGGGCAAAAACAAAAATGCCTTTAGCAGCTGACTCCAGGACCTCTGCCATGTCCTGCGGCTCTTTCCTCACAGACTCTGTTTCTGCAGCAAGAATCAAACACAAAAAAAAGGCAAAATAAAGTAAATTTTCTGTGCTTGTCTTAACAATCTTAGGATTAGGGGTGTCCTGGTTATGGTTCGGAGCAAGTAAGATACGCAAATACGTGCACCACTGCAACCCACATCAATAACACATGGAAGTTAGTCATCCGTCACCAAAGACTTTTCTTCCTTCCTCTGGTTTCAGAGGATGTCACAATCTAGGTATCTAGGTGTTTTTTTGAAACGATCGGCTCCTTATCGGGCTTCAGCCACACTTGGGTTATTTATTTTAGGTCCCTGTAGCGTGTAGCTGTTTTAGTGGCGGGCGAAATCTCCCGTGACTAAACGTGTCTGCACAGAAACGACCAACAAGCACTGAAGAGAAAAGTTTCCTGGAGACGGCGTCAAGCAGAGGAATATTCCAGAGAGGGTTATTACAGCGTTGGACGACCAGAGCAGAACAGAACATAGGTTTTCTGGAGCCAAGGTACGACCTTTGACAGAAATATTTATTGAACGTAATCCAGACGCATCTAGGAGAACACAAGGAAAACAAGAAAAGGCTTAAGGGAGATCCAGGGGAGGAACTTTCAGAAGCAGACTTCAATCAGACGATGAAACCACAGCTAAGTACTCCAGACACAATCCTCTAGTTCTCGTCTTTGCACATGAATGCGCTAATGCTTTACTGCTTCCTTTTCTTCAAAAAAAAACTTGAAGCTTTTATTTTTCTTTTTTTTGCAAAAGCCAGAAGGCTTAATGATTCACAGGATGGAGCATGCACGGGGACGCTCACAAACAGACTTTTGATACACCCCGTAGACCAAATAGCCAGCAGGTACAGCATGTGGTGCAAGAGATGCCGTCTTTGTGGGTGACCTCGAAGGCGTCACAACGGTCTTTGTTCGTTCCTGATGTCAGTATCAGGTGACAAGTGGCATGTGAGTGCACGCACATAGAGTCATGCTGCTGGGTTGTGCAAATACGTGTCTTCGACGACAAAGACGACAGCGTGCGTTTCTGCAGTAGGTGTAGGAAGCTGATCAACTACAGCATTAGGACAGGACAATTCAATGTTCTGTTTCTCCTTGAGTTTGGTTTCTTCTAAAGACGATTTGTAAACAGCGCTCAAGCTTTATGTGCATGCTCCGCCTCTTCCTCTCCGTTTTTGATGAATTTCTGGAAACAGCGCCACCTATAGGCCTGGAGTATGAAGTAGCGTTTTGAGTCGTGTCGAGACGGATCCATGTGGACGGAGATATTCTTGAAACGATGCCAGGGAAAACGGAGGAGGAAAAGATCGTTTTCGTACGTGTGGACGAGGCCTTAGACCTTAGACCTAGACCACTTTAGGAAGAACTAAAAAGAACATGAAGAACATCTCAAGGTGTTGACCTGGCCTCCAAATTCACTAGATCCCAAACTGATCAAGTATCTGTGGGATGATCCACAGAGGACCCTCCCCTCAAAGGCCGCCCACTAGCAAGAGACACCACAGGAGGCCCCATGTCCATTCTCTGATGAGTCACAACTGTTTTGGAGGCAACAAGGTAGACCTACACAATATTAGGTCATAATGTTATGGTTGATCGGCGTACATCAGATGAACCACCAGGATCTTGTGACCTGCAGCGTAGAGCATCGTGAAGTCTGGCAAAACAAAACCTCTCCTTCTTTAATTCCTCTAAGCTCTCTGAAACCCGGCGGAGTAAAATACAGCGTCTCCTGCATATTCTTGACCGGACAATTCTCAATTGTGTCCCCGCGGCTGGGGAAAAAAAAAAAAGAGAGGAGAGCGTTCCCACCCTGGAGCTGGTGAAGTCGTGTACAGCTGCCCTGCAAATGAAGTGGAAGAGCTGGCGAGGGCCGAGCGCAGAGCAAACAGCAGCAAACAGAGAAAATGTTCACGGGTCAGAAATGATGAGTTCAGCAAGAACACATTCAAACACACAAGCCCTGGCTCGGCTCCACGTCGGCCTGCTGTCATGTCGGTTTGAAAACTGTTACCTCTGCTAAAATAGCTAATATTAGCTCGTGTTTTCTTCAAACCGTGCGTTTTATGCTGTTTGGTTCTGCAGAAAAACAGCAGAAGAATATTTCCTGTGTCAAACCGACAGCGCTGAAGACTCGACAAATTAACCCTGACATGCGGGCGAGTGTGGATTCCACTTATCTCTTAATCGCTGACATGTTCGCTTCCACCTTTCAACGGAGCTCATCGCGTGCATCAACGCGCTCCACCGAGCTTTCTGCGCGATACTTGACGTAGTAACACGTACACTCGGGGTGACACTGAGCCGCAGCGCTGCCGAGCCGACGCGACCACATTAAAGGACAAGTGTGAGCGGAAAAATAAACCGTCTGCTCGTCTCTGTGGATGTGTCTAATGAGAGAGGAGGACTGGAAAGGTGAACATGTCAGGGGGAATTCATCAGAGTCAGTCAAGGCTCGACGGGTGGCGACTTTAGGAAATGAAACAAGAAGTGGTGAATAAATCAGAAGTACAGACCTCTGATAGGACAGCTGTGACATGAGGGGCAAAGGTCACAGGGTTGACTTCCTCTTTCCCAGTCAGCTGCAGCTACACTGATCAGCCACAACATTATAACCGCTGACATGAGACGTGAGCAACATCGACTGGGCGATGTACCGCGATATTTTTAGGCCATGTCACGATACGCGATATATATCTCGATATTTTGCCTCAGGCCGGGCAAACACTAAGCGATGTTTTAAATCCTTTGACTCAGCTCCATCTCAAACTGCACGACTAGATCTCTGAGTTCAAAAGTTCACAGCCTACGATTCATGTTCTCAAACTATACGGAAAAGATGCTCTGATGTTTCTGACTGTTTATGTCGTACGGTGTTGATCTGGAAACAGAAGAGGCCAGCCATCTTCATTTTCTAGCGGGTGGTTTTTCAAATGATGATATAAATCTGACGTACGGCTACATTTTGAAGCGACGCTTTTGCGACATATTTTGCATATCACCGTTGTTCGTTCAACATCTTCCGTCTTGAAACCAAACCACCGCCAGATCCTGTGCTGTTTTTTTTTTATTGTAATTAATTCGTCCTCCTCCGTGAGTAACCGCTAGCACCCGCCGCCGCCACCTTTCTGCTGGGCGAGGGCGTATGACGTGACGTTTGTAACTAGGTGCGCTTGTTTTTTGTCTCTCTGTGAGAGCAAAAGACAAGAAAGAGTGTGAGAAGCCTGGAGTTAAATGTCCTCGGCTAAAAGCAAATGCGGGACAACTAAAGTTTCACAACATAGTCATTTTCCACGTCGCACAGACTACAAGCCGCGACCAGCCTTAGTTACAAGATGTTCTGCTGGGAAACTTTTTGACCTGGCATTCATTCATGTGGATGTTACTTAGACATGTAGCACCCACCTAGACCAGACCAGGCACCCCCACCCCATAGCAATGACACTCCTTGATGTGTCAAGATGCAGCCTGACGGAGGCAAACACACAAAAACATGAAGAACATTTCAAGTTGTTGACCTGGCCTCCAAATTTTCTAGATCCCAAACTGATCAAGTATCCGTGGGATGATCCACAGAGGCCCCTCCCCTCAAAAGCCCCTCCCGATTATCAACATCCTGTTGCCAGACGCCACATAACCCTCTTTCTATTTGTTAATGCAGCGCTTCTCGATTCATCTACAAAATACTCTCACATTCCTCGTCAAGTTACCAACCGATGGAGGAACTGATGCGACGTGACAGAGAAGTAATGAGTTCATAATAACCAGACTGGACTGGACTTGTATTTTTTTTCCCCCCGAGCGCCAAACCCAGGGTGTTGCTGCAGGAAGTCGCACAATGGAGGCAGAACAATAAACACACTGGGCTTCCTGTCCGGTATTAAACAACAGGCTTAATTGGCAGATTCAGCGTGCGGCGCCATGTTGGTGGCGTGCGTCGTGTTTTCTTCGTGATGCTTTTTAATAACCATTATCTGTCTAGTCAGCAGTTACAGACAAATATTTTGCTCTAGAGCTGGAGGTGAAAAAGCAGGAAACAGGTCGGTGGAGCTGAAACACATTCACGAGGCTTGAGGAGTTACCACAGTGATGAAACGCTGATTGCAAAACTTAGGCCGTTGTGCTATTTTACTTCACTTCTCCATTGAGCTTCTTCCACTGACTCGGTTTTTCATGCCATCTCTGCAGACAAATCACTGACGCTGCACTTCTTTTCACTCACGCCGGATGTTTATGTGACTCTCTAGATTCTGGTTTCACAGCACGCGGCAGCAGGTAAAGAAACCGCTCAGAGTTAAAAGGCCCCTCTCCGCCGACTGGAGAACGGACACAAACTCCAAAGCAAAAAGAAGGTACGACGGCGAGCAAGCGAACCACGACCAGCGAGCTGCAGATGTGTGTGAAATTGGGTGCTCGACTCCAACGAAAACAAAAGCCTAATCTGGCAAATGAGCAGAAAGCAGCCGCTGGTTTCAATATAATTTAAACTGACGTGATTATCCAGTTTGAGCTCTAAATCGTTTCTCTGGACCCACGCGGAGCATAAATCCACCGCAGGCGTTGGTGTCAGGTAAACTGGCTACACAGTATACACCGATCAGGCGTAACATTATGACCACATTCCTGATATCGTGTAGGTCTCCCTTGTGCCTCCAAAACAGTTTATCAGAGAATGGACTTCTGAGGGTGTCCTGTGGTGTCTGGGGCGGCTTAGAGGAGAGGGGCCTCTGTGGATCATCCCACAGATACATGATCAGTTTGGGATCTAGTGAATTTGGAGGCCAGGTCAACACCTTGAGATGTTCTTCATGTTTTTTTTTAGTTCTTCCTAAAGCGTTTTTTGTGGCTGCATCCTGCTGGGGATGGCGAGTGTCATTGCTATGGGGTGGGGGTAGTGTTGTAGTACTCGAGACCGCATTTTGAAGGTCTTGTCTCGGTCTCGGTCGAGCTGGACTCTGGATTTTTTGTCAAGACCAGTCGAGACCAAGTGAGTTTTGTAATGACACGAAGAATTTCTCCACATCTGGTTTACTTTATCACCTGAGATCCAAACATCCTCCATAGATGTAATGCACTGTCTACACCGTCTACAGGGCGGCCATCTTGGAACAGGGCCACTCGCTCCAACAGTGCATTACATCTACGGAGGAATGGTGTTTCTACACAATAAAAGTCATCATAAGTCACGTGATAGATCAATACGTTTGGAAATCGGTCCAAAACTCAGCGAATAATTCTACTCTGAGATTGAGGAGTACCTTTTTCCTTCGTAGGTTCATGCACCGCTGCCTCTGCTAGCCCTGTACCAAGATGGCGGCTCTTTAGGCACGTCCCTCAACAGTCGATGCGGCGTCTATCTATATATGTCTGTGGGTGGACCCATATGGGTTCGCCTATATAGTACGAAGAAGAAGATAACTCCTTCTAGAGGCAGCTTCAGTTCGGTCTTGGACTTGGTCTCGCCCCCTCAGAGTCTTGGTCTTGGTATGGTCTGGTCTGGTCTAGGTGGGTGCTACATGTCTAAGTAACATCCACACCAATGAATGCCAGGTCCAGAAGTTTCCCAGCCCACCTGGTCATAATCTTAAGCCTGATCGGTGCATATATCTATCTAGTTCTGGCTGCAGAAGGAACATTTCTGGATAAGAAGCGTGGAACAAATCCGACATCTCGTGAAGAACTCAAGAATGTAGCTCAAAACGCATCTAAGCACCGTCGTGTAACATATGGGAACCACACAGCTACAGGTCGTTCTAGCGGCTGCTTCCTTTTATCTCGTTTCACTTCACTGTAAAAAACAAAAAACAAAAACGGGAGTCGAAAGGGCGAGAAAAGAAGAAGCGGGATTATCCGGGATAACACAGAACTAAACAAGACTGCGGTGACTCCAGCTAGATACACAGTAATTAAAGAAGCCGCCGTGCTTTTGTTGACATCCTGTGAATTAGCGCTCCTCTAATGTGGCTCCAACTGGCTTTTTTCTTATGTCAACTGCATTGTGCTAACTAACGGCGGGGCCTTTTAAAGCAGACAAGCCTAAACGAGTCAGGCAGTAAAGAGGAAAGAGGAGGGGTTGGCAACATGTGTTTTGCAAGCCTGTTACTGACACATATAAAGAAAAAAAAATGATTCACAGCCTTTTCTGAAAATGCTGTGTGTGTGTTTCGGGACAGTGTGTGTGTGTGTGCGTCACCCCTGTTACGTCATGCTGTTATTACTAACGGAGCTTCTCATTGTGTGTCTCAATCATTATCTCTTACTTGTGAGCCATAAAATCTAGAAACAAACAAATAAATAAAGCGGTAATGAAGCTGCTTCAACAAAAAAACTGACTGATGAAGCTGCCCCCTGTTGCCAGCAGATCCAAAAAACCTCGGGTCCTACCTCCTTTCACCATCTCCTCTTTTCTTTTTTCATCCACTCTGAGTAAACAACTCTTCCCTCTCCTCTGTGCCCACGTGCTGCAGAACGTAAATGCCGGCCACAAATCAATCATCCCCCGTTTCTCTTGACTCCTCACCCTGGAAGTCCCACGGGGGATCAATCCGTCTTTTGGAAAAGCGCTCAGGCCCCACCACCACCACCACCACCACCCCCCCCAGGGGCAACAAAAGAGGTAAGAGGAGAGGCAAGAAGAAGAAGAAGAAGATGGAGGAGGAGGGTTACAGCGGAGGAAGGAATGTGGGGGTCCTCGCTAGGAGTGGGGGGGCTGTGAAAACATTCCAGCGTTCACAGTGACCTTATTCATGGCTCCATTTCATTCACATGTCATTATGCCATCTGCTGCACACATGCACTCTAACACACACAGGTGTGCCAGTGTATCCAGAAACATTTAACATCACCCGGCACATCCAACTACTGCTAGGCTGCAGCGTTCTTTATAATATCTCGTTTCTGTTCGCTATAAATCCAGTCAGCAGGTATCAGCTGACTAGATTTACATCCGCTGATACCTGCTGTGTGCCAAAAACGACCGTTACGACCTGAGAACACGTTTACCGACCCCGACACAAAGAAAAGTCTGAAAGCTGCTTTATAAGTTCACGCACGATCATGTTGGGGCCGTGCAGCCTTTGACATAACGCAGTAGTCTTTATAAAATCTCGTTTTGTTAACCATAAAATGAGTCAGCAGACATCAGCATTCATTAAGCGGCTTTTTATCTATAAAGTCAAGTATCGTGGCTTCATAAAAGTGAAGTCAGTATATCACAATGACTGTTATGGCCAAAAAACACACTTACTAACCCAACATTAAGACATTTAAGCATCTGAAAGTCGCATTAAAAGTTAATCCAGCACCACTTTACTTCTTTTTATCTTTAAGTCAGCCATGCAGCTATAGATATGATGCAGTATTCTCGTTTTTATTAGCTATAAATCCATTCTGCAGGTATCAGCAGACTGGATTTATATCCACTGATACCTGCTGTGCAGAAAAAAGGTCTGTTACGACCAAAAAACACATTTACATAGACATTTAAAAGTCTTAAAGCCGCTTTAAAAGTTAATCCATGCACACTTTAGTGTTTTAATCCTGTATGGTAGCCATGCAGCTGTTACATAATGCAGTATTCTTTATCAGATCTTGTTTTATTAACCACAAAGTCAGTTTGCAGACATCAGCATTCATTAACCAGCTTAATATGCATGAAGTCAAGTATCGTGGCTCTGTTAAAAGTGAAGTCAGTATATCAAAGTGACTGTTATGGCCAAAAAACACACTTACTAACCCAACATTAAGACCTTTAAGCGTAAGAAAGTCGCATTAAAAGTTAATCCAGCACCACTTTTCTTCTTTTTTCTTTAAATTAGCCATGCAGCTATAGATATGATGCAGTATTCTTTATAAAATCTCGTTTTTATTAGCTATAAATCCCGTTCTGACTGGATTTATATCTGCTGATACCTGCAGAGTAGAAAAAAGGTCTGTTACGACCAAAAAACACATTTACTAACTCCACATTAAGGCATTTAAAAGTCTTAAAGCTGCTTTTAAAGTTAATCCATGCACACTTTAGTGTTTTAATCCTGCATGGTAGCCATGCAGCTGTTATGTAATGCAGAAGTCTTTATCAGATCTTATTTTATTAACCATAAAGTCAGTCTGCAGGTATCAGCACACTGACTCTATGCCTGCAGTGCAGCAAAATGTCTGTATATACATATTTAAAAGTCTGAAAGAGACATTAAAAGTTCATGCAACACCATTTTGTACGTGCATGCAGCTATTAATGCAATGCAGTAATCTACATAACATACATTCAGTGTGGCTGCGTAAAAGTAGAGCTAATTCTAAATATGTGTTTGTGTCCTATTTAACTAAAAAGATCATTACATGGTTTAGTGCGGTAGTTTTCTTTTCTTGTTGCTGTCTTACCCGGCTTGGTGATGCTCTGGAAGTAAAGCACGAGAACGAAGAGCGAGCCGAGGCACGTCGCCAGGAACAGGCGTCCTCCGCGGGGCATCTTCATCCTGAAGCCCGGCTCTGCTGACGGAGACCCCGACCCCTCGTCCTCGTCGCCGTCGCCGCCTCCGCCGCCGCCTCGACACGGTTCATACGCGACGACCCGACGAGAAATAAGAGACTCCTCGAGGAATTAAAATACGGAACCTATTTTTCATTTAACTGCTGTAAACTAAAAAAAAAGAAGAAGAAAAAAGTAAAAGGAAGAAGAAAAGAAGACCATCCAGGAAAAGTGTCGATAGAGAGACGCGGTTATTAGATGCTGCTTCTCGGGCATAAATCCACAACTTCTGGTCCTCACCGGCTTTTAAAACAGTTTATAATATTGGCACCTGAGAAAAAACATTACGCACGGTTAAGTTTTAATGTGTCAGCTCCTAAACTGAGCTGAAAAATGAACCAACTGTATAGTTTAGGTCTTCAGCTCTTGCGGTAACCCGCACCTATGAGGAGGACTGGAGTTTACTGAAGCAACACAAACTTCTTCTTCTTCTCTTCTTCTCTTTCTTCTTCTTCTTCTTCTTCAAACATGGACGGGCACCGTGCCATTACGTCACGCACACCCCTCTCCCTTGCGCGCCCCCGCCCCCTCTCGTTCGCGGCTGTGTTATGGTGCGTTCAGGTACTCCAGGTATTTTTTGCTATTTGACGAAAACAGATCAAAATGGATTTATTTAATTTAAATGTGGCGTTAAAAATGAATAAATAAATAAATAAATAAGCAACGTAAGTAAGTAAACTTTCACTAACAGAGACCACGCCTTAATTTGAGCAAAGAAGTTTATTGGTGGACTGGACGTGAGGGAAATGGATTAGGGAAAAGGGGGGACTCATGGAAAAGGCAAAAAAAAAAAAAAAAGAGGAGGGAGGGAAGGGAGGGAGAAGGTTAGGAGGACACACCTTTATAAGTAAACGCAGGAAACAGAATGACATGGGGTGTGGTCTTGTTCCTGAACCTAAGTTGTAATAAGTTAAACAGTGAGATGTTTTGATTAAAACAAGTTAAAATGTGCTATTTATGTTAGTTTACAGTCTAAGTTGAGTTAAATTAAGATAAGACATTGGCTTGGTTGCACACAAACACTCTTAAGAACCACAAGTAAAAGAAAATTAACATAAAATAAAAGTAAAATCTAGTAAAATCATATAAAAAGCTGCCTGATGAGCTGGTATGGGCTCCATGAATGAATGAATGAATAGTATACGCAAAAAAACTACAGAATTAGAGATACGATAAGATAATGACGGCAAAAAATGAGTATGAGTACAGTCATAGCTTGGTCATCTACAAACCTGTTATGTTATTCACACACACAGGAGTAATAGCAAACTCCAATAGGAGAACTGCTCCCAAATTAGTGTGAGAACAAAACTCATAAAGAAGGAGAGACAGAAACGAGAGGAGGAAGGGAGGACACAGCTTTATAAGTAAACGCAGGAAACAGAATGACATGGGGTGTGGTGTAAGTTAGAATAAGTTAAACAGTTAAAAGTTTTGATTTATTTAAACAAACTGTTGATTTACAGTTTTTCTCTATTGGTTTGGCTCAATTCTTGAAACAGAAATTACATTCTCAAAATAACATGGACAAATCTCCAAACCACCTTGCAAATGTTCACAACAGAATGGCATTTCTCATTGCTTTCATCAAATTGCAAATGTCTTAGTACATGTCTCAAGTGTCTTAGTGCATCTTTGCAAATGGTTATGTACAAGTACCCTAGAGTTAGCACAATGAGCATACATTTAGCACATTTTCCAAATGAATAGATCTTGCTGATCTAAGCTGATTAGTTGATTCTCAGTCTAATGGTTGCTCTCTCCAAAACATGTCAGCATGATTTCACTGTGTAAATCATCATATGCACAATAGTCTGTTCAACTGTCAAAATTAGTCAACATACTGTAGGCTAATACCATGAAAACCATATGAATTTCTTGCAGCATTTCATAAATTCATGACAGTAATTGACAGTCAGGTGAAATTAGAACTTGACTAACGAAGGAGGAGTTCCTACATCTCAGATGACCAATCAATCAGCTATTTAGCCACCTGACTGGTGCTGTCTATGATTGTGAATGCTGCCAAACGCGTATATATAGAGCTTGGCTAGGGCCTGTACCTTTTGCAGTATAAACATGGAGGTACCTGGCCAAGAAAATGAGAGAGGACTGGAAGGGCCTCACCTCCCACACTATGTGATAGTGTGGGACAATGTCAATTTCCACCGAGGCCCGCTCATCAGGGCCTGGTTCACCAGGCATCCAAGGATGCTCATGCAGCTCCTACCTCCATACTCTCCCTTCCTGAATCCAATTGAGGAGTTTTTTTCCGCATGGAGGTGGAGAGTGTATGAGCATCGTGCTCAAGACCAGAGGTCCCTGCTCCATGCCATGGATGCTGCGTGTGATGACATTACAGGGGATCAGTGTAGGGCAGGCCTCCCCAATCTGTTCCACAAAGGGCCGGTGTGGCTGCAGGTTTTCTTTCCAACCAAGCAGCAGCACACCAGACTTGACTCATTTAATCAACTGATCTCAGTCTTTAGAGAGCTGATTGGTCAAACTGTGTGCTCGTGGTTGGTTTGAACAAAAACCTGCAGCCACACCGGCCCTTTGTGGAACAGATTGGGGAGGCCTGGTGTAGGGGATGGTTGCGTCATTCACGCCGCTTTTTCCCTCGCTGCATCGCGAGGGAAAATATCCGCTGTGATGTTGATGAAAATATGTGGCCAATCAGAGCGCAGCGTATGGATGGTCAGGAGGATGAAGATGGTGGCCAGGAGACAGAGGGTGATGACAGTGATGACCAGTGAAAATGTCTCTACTCGTGAAACTTTGTTTACTGCACTATAGGCTTGGTATATTTTTTCTGTTTTTTTGTGTTCATATTTCATACATGTACAGAGAACTGTAGGCCTATACATTTTGTTTTTACAGTACATAATCTTGAGTTACTTTATGTAGGCTATATGTGAATAAAAATGGTTACAATTTCCTTGGCAATATGAGTGCAGTGTGTGTGATGTCAAACTTTGGAGGCTGCTCTTACTGTAAAGTCCTTTTCTTAGGTTTTATACATCTCTGCCATAGTGACAAAACATCTAAGCATTTTGACTTGCAGTGCTCACAGAATGCCACAGGGATGATGCATTTTGGGGGCACTGACTACTTACATGAGAAAGAAGTTTGGTTTTGACACAAAAGTAAACTGTTTTGGGAGAGATATGAGGTTCTGCAGCTCATCCATGGTGTTATGCTGAACCATCCAGTTTATTTTTGGTAAAAGCACTAAGTGAATGCAAATGAGCCAAAAGCAATTGAGAAAGATCTTTGCCATTTTGATGGTACTGACACTTTACATGGTAAAGGAATCTAGTTTTGAAGCATGTGTGAACAGTTTTGGGAGATATATGCGCTTTTGCTAGTGAGCTGTAATGTTGTGCAGAACTGTAAGACTGTTTGGCCAAATGGTCTTATAGTTTTAAGAATGTAATTTCTGTTTCAAGAAATGAGCCAAACCAACAGAGAAAAACTGTAAACAAGACGTGCTGTCTGTGTTTTTCTTAGTCTGTTTTGGGGCGGAGCACTCAAAGGCAGCACAGATAAGATTATAACTATATGAGAAGAGTAAATATATTAAAGACTGGAAATATATTTACAGAGTTTATCAAGTATTATGTAAGTACCTACCGAGGTACTACCAAAGTAAAGTACTACTACTAATAATAATAGATAGACGGATGGATGGATGGATGGATGGATGGATGGATGAATGGATGGAGGAATAGATGGATGGATGGATGGATGGATGGATGGATGGATGGATGGATGGATGAAAAGATGGATGGATGGATGAAAAGATGGATGGATGGATCGAAGGATGGATGGATGAATGAATAGATGGATGGATGGATGGATGGATGGATGATGGATGGATGAAAAGATGGATGGATGGATCGAAGGATGGATGGATGGATGGAGGAATAGATGGATGGATGGATGGATGGATGGATGAATAGATGGATGGATGGATCGAAGGATGGATGGATGGATGTTAGGATGGATGGATGGATGGATGGATGGATGAATAGATGGATGGATGGATCGAAGGATGGATGGATGGATGTTAGGATGGATGGATGGATGGATGGATAAACGGCAACAAGTGATAACAAACTCTAACAGGACGACTGCTCTTTAGACGTATGAGAACAATGTGAAAGTACCTGAGATACCCTGAATATCTCCCACCCTCTGCATACTACTGAATTAACTCTTTTTGTTACCTACAGAGGAAATGTAGGGCCTTTCCATGATAACACATGTGAAGGGGTGAGGCTTTGGTACCTTTCTCTTTCTCTTCAGCATCTCTTTCTCTTTTTCCTGGCCATTAAACGTAGAATAAACAGTACAGATGTCATTATCTTGAGATAAATGCGTCCACGTTTTATAGCTATTCAGTGCCCGTTAGATTTTGCTGATTGCACACCTAGATGCTGCTGCAGGGGGGAGCAGCGTGTGCCTCTGTTGTGACACTGGCTTCAGCGCTGACCCAGTTTCCTCTTGTGCTTTGTGTGCCATTGTGCAAAATGACAGAATATGCCTGCTCCCAACAATCCACACTTTATTTTTAATGTGAACGAGCGAAAACAACCATTTTTTTTGTTGGTTCTTATGTAACTTATAAATAGGAGCACACATCTGTGAAACGTTGCTGAGCTAAACGAGGTTGTAATCTTCTGAAATAAGAGTTATTTTCATTCCTGAACAAGATGAAAACCTGTTGGACACACAAGCAGAGCTACAACAATGTAGTGTCCTTATCAACACTAGACGCAGCCTGACCTGTGTACCTCACAGGGGAGGGTCA
Source organism: Planiliza haematocheilus (assembly GCA_005024645.1). Lineage (NCBI taxonomy): Eukaryota > Metazoa > Chordata > Actinopteri > Mugiliformes > Mugilidae > Planiliza > Planiliza haematocheilus. The sequence goes on from SRSE01000262.1 coordinate 402,371, forward strand.
GGCCTGATTAAAGTCACAGTACGTGGCAGAGATCGAGGCAAACGGGTGAGTGCCAGGTCAGCGTGTGAGCAGCGCAACCACTCCTGCTGCCGTATCCGAGAATGCTGTAATTACACCGTCAGACGTACAACACGCAGAGCCTCCCCCCTGGGTTTTCTTGGACGCACTTTACACGGATCTCAGGCTCTAGGACGAGAGCGCGGCGTCGGTTATGGGCGGCCTGGCAAACGATGTGGTTGTTTAGGCCGATGTTAGCTTTTACCGCGGGACTCTCACCAGCAGATGGTTTGCTGACCACCCACAGGGACTGAGCTGATCCTCGCTTGTGACTGATGAGGTTTTTTTTTTTTGCAGCTTTAGGAGATTGAAAATGGAACAGGAAGTGTTTCAAATGCATGACCTGGAACCACTGCAAAAGGTGTATATCATCTAATCATCTCTGTGTCACCCTTAAAAGTGGAATATACAGAGTTTTTATGCTGTAGTTGTTGATTTTTTTTTTGCACTGATTGCACGTAATCAAAGCTTGGAGGGGGGGGGGGGGGGGGTCTCAGAAAAATGCACTTAATTAGTGACTGATGGGACTTTTCGGGAAAGCAAACGTTTGCAGTTGACCTTCTAAGATGTGTTGTGAGAGCTGCAGTTAGCGGTTAGCGTCATTACCGGCCTTTGATCCCGCCGTATGGCTTCATGTTTGTGGTGCTGGGATGGGCCCCGAGTGTGTGGAGTCACCTCCTGTAAAACTGCAAGACAATAACAGGGTTTTAACAGACGCTGCACATGAAGACGCTTTATTTTCTTCCTTCCTGGATGCGAGTCTGTGTTGTTTCAGATTCAGCTTTTATTGTAGCACGCCGACGGTGTAAATTCACGCGAGCACACAGGGCGATGCCGACCCGTGCTCCTCTGCTAACACGTGCTAAGCAAAACGATCCCTCGGCCGGCTCCTGAAGCCTTTAACTTAAAGTGAGAACAAGAAGAAACTTCCCCCATAAACCACAGAACGTGCTTCTCCAGCCTATATAAAGACGTTCGCTCTTAAATGCATACCCTCCCACTAACCCACTAATCAGGGCAACATCAATACAACCATAAGATTATGTACATGTACATATGTTGAATGTTGAACTGCTGCACGTGGGACCCTGATGACCGGGGTTTAAACCCGACCAGAAAACTCCCAGGGTCTTCTTCTTCTTCTAGTGGTTTTAAAGTAGAACAAGCAGAAAAGAAGATTAAGGAGAAGAAGAAACCTTCCACTTCATCTTTGTAGTTTTCTTTCTGGGCTTAGGGAAACTTTCTGACAGAACCACAGAAAAGTACCCGTCCTTTCCCGGCTATGGCAACAGCAACATGTCCACTATGAAGAAAGTCCACAGAAAGTGTGCTGTCATGACTGTTGACCGGGTTAATTGGTGGCTCTGAACAGCGCCGTCGTATAGGGGGGAAAGGTGATGACAATTCAGGGCCCACACACAGCCCCCTGTAGCCTCTACGACTAAATTATTATACATAGGCTTAATTAACATAGTAATGAATCCGAACTAAAATAAAGCCACAAAGTCACGCCATATTTTAATTTGAATAATTTCAATAACCCCCTTGACCCCTTTTTTAAAAAAAATGGTTTGGTCCACACCGCGGGTTAGAATTGAGCGCGAGCGAACTCCAGCAGAGAGTGAGGGCACAGAAAACACAACTCTGGACACCAGAAAAGACTGGAGACAGAGGTTAATTATGAGCATTAGGTGAAGGTCAGTTACATTATCATGATGCGTTCAAATGTGGTCTTGTAAAAATGTGTTAGCTATTGGTGGGACATTTGAAAATACAAAGAAGTTAAATGTTCCAACAAGATTTGTTTTTTTGTTTTCACAGCGATAAAAATACACCATAATGGCTCACAATAACAAAAAGACAATTTAGATGATAGTACTCTAACTCATTGTTGAGTGATTATACGCCAGGCATCAACAGTAAAACAAAGAAAAACATCATAATACACCGTTTTAAAAAAGATAAATAAAAAAAGTGGCAATGACTGGGCTAGAGGGGCCCACGCCGATATTCTTTCAGGGCGCCCAGAATTCCTAGCAACGGCCCTGACTCTAGATTGTCCAGTAATCACGAGCTGTACGATCAACTTTCCACCTGTTATCAGGTGCGTAGTGTAGGTGTGGAGTGTGGTTTGGATGCCTGCAAAGTGGTTCTAATGGGAAAAATAATAGGTTACCACACTAATTCAAAAAAACAGAGAAAAGCAAAAGTCGAACAGCTACAAATAGAAAGTAAACAAATTGAATCAAGGAACAAAAATGGAAATTAACAAGAAAAAAAATGAACTGAATTAAATTTACTCTAACGACATACAGAAAAAATTGAGCTTTCTAAAACAAAATATTATGAAACAGGAGGAAAATCTGCTAAATGATTGTATTTTTGTTTAGTTAAAAAGTTAAAAAAATATATTTGGATCACTTTACAAAAGACGGAACAATGAAACAAGGATTTTTATTTGTAATACTTTACAAAAAAAAGAAATCTATATTCTTGACCTGAATACATACGCTGAGAACAGACAGCTCATGTGCGACACACTGTGAGCTGCAGATATGTATAGCCTGTATAAAAACAGGCAGCACCTCAGCACCATATATGGTCGTAGCATATATTCAGATCAAATTGCGCCACATGCGACCCCTGAACTAAAATGAGTTTAACAAAACCTGCTCTAGGCTGGCGAGGTCGGCTGGAGCAGATCCCAGCTGTCACCGCGTAAGAGGCGGGGGTTCACCCCTGTCCACCAGGGACCGCATGTCTCTGCAATGTGAGGAAAGCAACTGGAATAAAAAACACTCAGAGATTAGGAAATGCTGCGCTACGATCCTCTCAATTAATCTAGTACGGACGCCTCAGGAATGTGGGAGGAGGTCGGAGAAAACCGACACAGGCACAGTCAGCAGAAATCAGTCAAGTGAAGCAAACGAGAGGAAGAAGAAATCCAACAGATCATTTGAGGACTGGATCACTGACGCCCAGACGCCAGATCTGTAATTTAGGTTTAAATTAGCTTTAGCCCGTCTTAACCTGCATCTGTGGATGTTTCACACTCATTTTAAGGTCACATTTAAATCTGTAACACACGAATATCCAGTATAAATACCTAGTTTTATGTTAAATACATAACTTTACACTGCACATACTGTTATACTAGCTACTTTTTTATGTCTTTTTATGCCTAGCAGCCAGTTTGTGCACAGATGTCCTGCAAGGTTTCGGCTTTAAGGAAATCACTGGTTTAAAAGTGGCTGGGTAGGACGCTAGGATACTCTGTGAAGGCTTTTCAAATTGGTACAAGATGTGTATAATTTAGAAATCAAACTCTGGGTAATACCACTATGACGGTGAAATCTCTTTTCCGTCTGACGAGGCCGTTTAGCCACCATATAAGAGATTATTAGACTGTGAAAACCCTTTTATTGAAGCATTACATGCACCGTGGAAAGCATGAATCATTGCGTGAGAGTGTGTGTGCACTAGTAATTTCCTTTCTGCCATTATGTGTGTCATAAATAAAGCAAACGGCTCCGTGGATGCTGCAGCTAAACGTCCTTACTCTGCAGGACGTTTCATTAACGCTATAGCACAGTGAGTATGTGTCTGTGACTCAGCTGGAGAGGACCAAAACCATCCTTCCACAAGTCATGACATCATGGGATATTTTCCCGGTTTAGTTGGTTAAAAATCTTTTTTTTATTTTCTCTTTCGTGGCACACCAGACCGAGGAGCTGGACCGAGATCTGAGGATTCGTTTCACGGTCGTCAAACCATTCTGTGGCAGCTTCTCCCTCCTGCAGATTAAAGCGTCAGCTCCAGCTGGTGAAGGTGCTCGGTGAGAGAACACAGGCTCAAATGTGAAATTTTGGGTAAAACATCCCCTGAATGTGTGCGTACCTAATATAAGCATGCGTCTGTGTCAGAGGCGGTGGAGTGAGTCAAGACATTTAACTGCAAAAATTTGGAGCTTGAAGAAATTTCCACTATTTATTTTAATCTTTCAGTTTCAACCAAACAAACCAGAGCCCTTGACATATTTTTGGGACTGTTCATAATTAATCCACGTTCACTGAAGCGATGGTGAACATTTTTCCCTATAAGAGAAAAACCAGAGTTAAACCTTATTCAGAGCAGTCGTATTTTATTTGGGGGTCATTGAAGGCAGCACGATATAAAGTAAACGTAATATAAGCTCACATCCTGCAGACATGTTCTGCTGAATATACACCCATCAGCCATAACATTATGACCACCGACAGGAGAAGTAAATAACATTTAAACCATCTTGTGACAACTCAATGTTCTGCTGGGAAACTTCTGGACCTGACATTCATTCATTCATTGGTGTGGATGTTACTTAGACATGTAGCACCCACCTAGACCAGACCAGACACCCCCACCCCATAGCAATGACACTCCTTGATGGGAGCAGCCATCCCCAGCAGGATGCAGACACAAAAACACTTTAGGAACAAACACGAAGAACATCTCAAGGTGTTGACCTGGTATCTGTGGGATGATCTACAGAGGACCCTCCCCTCAAAGTGTTTCTAGACACCACAGGACACCCTCAGAAGACCCATGTCCATTATCTGATGAGTTACAACTGTTTTGGAGGCAACAAAGGGAGATCTACACTATATTATGAAGGTCAGTTAGCTTCGTCCTCCTGGTCTCAGGTAGAGGATTAGTTCTCGCTAAGACTGTTCGTCGTCTATCCTCAAAAGCTGACTATTTGCATTAGACTTGCACTGAGTAACTGGAGTGTAAAATAAGCAGATAAGATGTAAAAACACACCCTCACGCATACCGTAAATCAAAGTTAGTCCATGAATGTCAGGGATGTTGTTTTACGGGCCTGTTAAAGTTTACGCAATGCTAAACAAGACTCCTCGGCGGCCAAGACCGAGCGTCAACCACAACGTAAAGAATTACTACCTCGGGACAACTAGGAGCCGTAAATATAATATTCAAACGTCTCTTTTTGAGGCTTGTAAAGCCTCCACGAATGATTTCTTCATACTGCCTCTGGCTCCTTGGGAAGACAACGTGGTGATGAGGTTTAAAACGCACAAACATGGACGTCAAAGCTGATTTTATCAGTTTATTTTATAAGAAACATGACTTTATTTTCATGCACTGCTGTTAAATATGGAGCTGAGGAGTAGTTAGCGTAGCATAGCTTAGCTTAGCATAGCATTAGCATTTTAAACAGTTTTTATACACTGTACCTCACTTTTATTTTATTTTTGATCCTTTTGCGGATTGTAATTCCTCCTGTCTCTGTGTAAAGATTTGAGTTTGCTTAGTTTTGATGCTAAGCTATGCTAAGCTAAGCTAACCAATGCCCATTTTCAAATTCAATGATTTCTTCACTTGGGAAGACAGCGTGGTGATGCAGTTAAAAATGCAAAAAACATGGACGTCAAAGCCGATTTCATCAGTTTATTTTATAAGAAACATGACTTTATTTTCATGTTTTCCTGTTAAATATGAGACTGAGAAGTAGTTAGCGTAGCATAACGTAGCTTAGCTTAGCATAGAATTTGAAACATAGTTTTTATACACTTCAACTCACTTTTATTTTATTTTTAATCCTTTTGCGGATTGTAATTCCTCCTGTCTCTGTGTAAAGATTTGAGTTTGCTTAGTTTTGATGCTAAGCTATGCTAAGCTAAGCTAAGCTAACCAATTTTTAACAGGTAGAAATTAGAGCAGAATTGATCCTGTGCCATCGAGCAGCGGTTGAAGAAGCGGTTTTGAGGCTGAAAGGTTCGAAGGTTTGAAGAGAAAGAATTTCAGGCATCATTGAAGGAAATGGTATTATTATAACTATTATTATTTAATATTCTCATCTAACTCTCATTTCCTGGCTGTCACTCTAAAACATAATTTCTCTGTATCACGTTTTGCTCTCTCAGTGGGGCTTGGCTAACTCTTCCTCCAGGGCTGCAGGTTTGGCACGGGGAGGCTTCTACTAATAGTGTTGGAAAGAAACCTGACAGCCTCCGAGGGGCAGCGGCGTATCTGCTGGCTTCTTTCAAGGAGGCAGGTTTGTTTAATGCTTTGAGTGCACGTTGTCTTCATGACGCGTCATGTGAAGGAGGAAAATTTAACTCAACTGTTGCCTCATAAAGAGAAAGGAATATTAAACACTCTCCACTCGAGGCTTTTAAAGCTGTGAACGGCGGCGACGGCGTCTCGTTTCTGAAGCTATGTAAAAATGTTTAAAGTGCGCTGCAAGTAAAAGTTAGATTAAGCTCTTATGTTAAGTATTAAAAGGCGAGTAAAACATTTAAAACAAGCGTTTATCAGCGAGCAGATCTCGTTTATCTGCTTTATATTAGCACAAAAAGAAAAATTAGCATTAATTTCATGGACTGGCCAAACATTTGGTATTTAACAACCGTAGACTCATATAAGCCAAATATGACCTCAACGTTTTTATAAGCCTGTGTGTCTGCAGGAGGAGGAGGAGGAGGAGGAGGAGGAGGAGGAGGAGGAGTGATATAACAATAAATAAAGATGATAAATAAATGCAGCAATAGTGGGAACACGTCCTATTTACAAAAGATATTTGTCATCAGTACGACACAGAGATCAGTCTTGAAGAATGTGAATGTGTAACAGGTTGTCATCAACATGACCACTACTACATTTATCTTTCATTCAGTAGTAAGATATTTTTTCATCGTTGCTACAAACAATGCAAGAAAACAAAACTCAGATTAACGCCTCGTCCACACGTACTAAAACGATCTTTTCCCCCTCCTCCGTTTTCCCTGGCATCATTTCAAGAATATCTGCGTCCACACGGATCCGTCTCAACACGACTCAAAACGCTACTTCATACTCCAGGCCTATAGGTGGCGCTGTTTCAGAAATTCACCAAAACACATTACACATTACAAATCGGCTTTAGAAGAAACCAAACTCAAGGAGAAATGATATTTAGCCCTAGTAACCATAATAGGCTCAATATCTTCTCCAGCAGGAACACGAGCATGTAGTCCACCATTGTTGTTGATGTTGTTAGGAGACGTCTCGCGGGATATAAGAGGTGGAAGGCTGCTCCAGGGGTGTGGCCATGACATCATTGAAACGCACGTATGAGTTTTCCCCGTCCACATGAAAACTCAAAGAGTTGCGTTTGTGATTTTTTTCACCCTGGGACCAGGTTTCAGAAATGTGTGTTTAAGGGCAATGTGTTTACAGGATTCGTGTGGATGATCGGACACAATGCAAAACATCTGCGTTTAAACCAAAAAGCGCCTCCGTGTGGACGGACCCTGTCCTGGGTGTAGCCCTGCAATAGGCTCCAGCCCTGCCCTTCAGAGGACAAGCGGTTAAAGAAGATGAATGAATTGTCCATACACTCGCATGTCCCAGTTTTTAGCCAGGACTGATCGATGCAGTCAAAAAAAAAAGAAAGAAAAGTGTGCATCATCTGTATCTCAATATCATTTTTTTTTTTAAATCCTATTTGTTCCTATTGACAATATACTGAAAGGTAAAAAACAATAAATAATGTTGCCAGACATTTTCCTTTTTCCTGAATGCAACAGGTGAACAGTAAATTTGGTGTTTTCAGTTCATTCATTCATCTTCTGTAACCACTTATTCCTGTAGAGCAGGGGTCTCAAACTGATCCGTGAAAGGCCCACTGTGGCTGCAGGACTGTGGCTGCAGGACTGTGGCTGCAGGTTTTCATTCCAACCATGCAGCACCCATGATGCAGTGGGTGTGGCTGGCAAGTTTTTGTTCCAATCAAGCAAGAGGACGCCTGAAATGACTACGTGAAGGAAGTTCAGTTGGTTGATTGAGCCAAGTCAGGTGGTTGGAATGAAAACCTGCAGCCACAGTCCTGCAGCCACAGTGGCTCTTTTCACGGATGAGTTTGACACTTGTGTTGTAAAGGGTCGCGGGGGGTCTGGAGCCTATCCCAGCTGTCATTGGGGCGAGAGGTGGGGTACACCTCTGGACAGGTCTCCAGTCTATCTCAGGGCTAACACAGAGAGACACTCACACCTACGGCCAATTTAGAATCACCAATGAACCTAACCAGCATGTCTTTGGACGGTGGGAGGAAGCTGGAGAACCTGGAGAGAACCCACGCAGACACAGGGAGAACATGCAAACTCCACACAGAAAGGAACTAGTCGACCCATGAAGGATTAGAACCTAGATCCTTCCATCTCTAGTAGTGCCTCCTAACTGGTTGACTCAACCACACAGGACCCTCATGCAAAGGGACCCAGTCTGCAATCAAGATCATTTCACTTGACAAGATTTCTTGAATTAAGATTGTTCATTCTGATTTAAGATTATAGTGTAAAGTTGAACACTTAAAATAAGGAATTAACTCTTAAAACAAGATAAATTATCTAAGACCTCTAAATCAAAGTTGTTTTGAACCAAATGCAGTTGGTTTATTGCTTGGTGCCACTTTTCATTACGTCTTCTTGCAGCTTGGCCTTTAGTTTGTTGTTTTCAGCTCGGAGAAGTTCATCAGTCACGCCTTGATTTAATACATTGCCTTTATTTATAAGGTGAAACCACACGGCCCAGTCATGCCCCACTGTTCACGTGTAAATCCTTCTCGGTTACGTTTTGGTGTTTAAAATAAATCTGTTCCCAAGTTTTTCTTCGCCCCTGACTCTCGGCTTTCTTGGTTGTTGTGTGTTCGTCCTTAAATTCCAAAACAAGGCGCACGGGAAAAAAACCCATGGTGCTTTTGGATTCATAAATATTTGATTGTTGGTTCTGTTCTTTCATGAACCAGAGCTTTGAGTGTCTCCATGTTGGCGTCCAGGAATTAAGAAATCAGAGAAACAATGGTGAGGGCACACGTCACATGGCTGGGTTCTTGGTTCGACTCTTCTCTGGCCTCCAAACGTTTCACATCCATCTACACAGAGCTGTGATCACCTGTGTGTCACCTTGAATAAATCCGTGCTGCTCTGTATGACTCTGTTATCTCTCTTGGAGTAATTGGGCTTCGTCGTCGTCGAGGTTCGGTGGTCTCCAGAGGGGGAGTCGTCCCAGCAGGGCTTGAGTGCTTCCACATGTCTCTCGTCTCAGCTTATGGTTTGGCTCAGAGCGAGAACGCCGCTCCCTGGAAATCCCAACCTGGGTGCGTTCAGCGATGCCACATCAAAAACAAACCACGTGGCTGTTCACTGAACGGATCTAATCAAAGTTTTGAAGACGCTGCAACGCGCAGAGTGGGTCTGCGATTTCTCCGCACGTGGTCTCTAAACCCGGAGTGAATCAGGAGCTGGCACGCCCGCCGACTGCTCCATTATCCACACTGACACGGCAGATTACTGCAGAACTTGTACCTTTCCAAATATTTGGAGGAACTCATGACACTGGAATGCTGCTATATTTCCTTCGTCCTTTCGGCTTCTTCTGCTTGAGTCCAGCTGGAGGGTTAAAAAAATAAAGAAATAACGGACTGAATCTATGGTGAATGTGTCGCCTAACCACAGTCAAACCACCTGAATGGTCCCTAAAGTGTACAGCTCCAGTCATGTGGCATTCAGGGTCCAAGCAATCTCAGAGCACAGAGGTGTCAAACTCATTTTAGTGCATGAAGCCCAATTAGATAACAGCAAAATTAAACCAGTATGTCCAAATGTCTCACTAAGCTGTACTTTGGCAAAATATTTTAGGAACACATTGGACTTTCTTAGGAAAAAGTGCAATTTCAGCACGTTGCCTCCTTCTGATTATCAGTTCCAGGTCTCTGTGTTGTTGTTATGTCACAAAAAAATAGGAATAGAAGTTACTTTAGTTCAAAAAAATAACAGTTAATGTGTTATTTTCGCTTTTTAACCCTTTGCAAAGTCACCCTGCGGCCCAGATTGGACCCTCTGGTGGTCTGGTTCTGGCCCACGGTCCGTATGTTTGACACCGGTGCTTCAGTGCTCGAGTCTAGCTGAGGTTGAGCCGTTCTGTGACTTCTTTTCTTCAGTTCTCATAAATGAGAACGTGACCACGACAGACGGACTCATTCAGAGCTGTTACTGCGCCGGGACGCGTGCCAAACCCTCATCACGCGTCCAGAAGACGTATAGAGAGCTGGACGCATGATGTCACGTCTGGGCCACGCTTCCCAACGTCGGAAACTGAGCGTAATCTCTGACTCAACGCGTCTCTCATCGAAGAGAAAGAAACGTGGAGTGCTTGGGGCTGGAGCCTATCCCAGCTGTCATCGGGGCGAGAGGCTGGGTTACACCCTGGACAGGTCTCCAGTCTATCACAGGGCTTACGCAGAGAGACAGACAACCATTCACACAATCAATGAGCCACAGTAAACAGAACCCAACAGAACCACCAGGTGGCACCTCTGTTCATCCTGCTGTGCATCTCACCAGCTGCAGCAGCAGGACAAAAGCAGATAAAGAGACAAAAAGACCCAAACGGAAGCGTTTAGCCACTTTTTCCAAAGTGAATCTGCAGACGCCACTTTTCTATTATGTCCCTGCAGAGAATCAGAGACGAGAGTGTCTGCCAGTCGTGTGCCAGCTCAAGATTTTCCATCTCCACCTAATCGCCCGTGCCGCAAAGATTCAGACACCCATTAATCAAATCTGAGTTGTAGTTAATTTTCTGACGGTGCGGCTGGTTGGAGGCTTCCCGAGACATTTCTACACAGAAGGTACACGCCCGACAGTTGGGGTTGCATGAGTTCAGATGAAAGTCAATGAAATCTATATTCTTGACCTGAATACATGCGCTGAGAACAGACATGTGCTACATACTGTGAGCTGCAGATGTGTATAGCCTGTATAAAAACATGCAGCACATCAGCACCAACAATAGCATTTAATAGTTCTCCACAGCGTGTTGTTAGATGGGACTACTTTATCAAATAGTTGATGTTCAGCCTCCTTCTCTCTGTTTCCACAGGACGTTTGGTGAAGTTGTTGCTAGCTTTAGCATTAGCGTTAGCCTTTTGATATGCATTGCAGTAGTACTTTTTGTAGTTTAATACTCAGGACTGGTAGACGGTAGTATGGGCTTCATCTTTAGCGAAGTATTTCCACAAACTTGATGAACCGCTGCTAGTTTGCTGCAACGACCCACTGACCAACGACCTCACCTGTCTTCTAGGAGGCGTCCATGTTGTTGACGTGCCGACAAACTGAGCCGTTCCTTAGTTCAGAGCCTTTGGTTCCAAAGCAAAAGATCTGCAAAGAGAAGAAGCTAACGTTAGATAACGGCACAGTCCAGAACATCAACTCCAGACGCACAATTTGCCCCGAAGGAGCCGCCAGATCAGGGAATCGATCCACGCTTCCATCCGCCGCCTCCCACTTATCAACAGCCTGCAAGTCTCTGTGTGTTCAAAGGCCAAGAGCAGCAGAGAGAATCCAAACGCTGCTCAGCGGCTAAATTAAATCAAACTGGCGCAATGCATAACAATTGGCACTTAATATGATCTCAGCTTGAAGTGGTTGGTTTAGTTTTTGCAGCGTCAGCCCGAATAGTGTCACCGGACCCATGTGTTAAACGTTAAGGCAACGGCTCGGCCAGCAAAACCGTCCACGGTGCACGGTTTCACAATCGCATAGGTGGATTTATCCTTAATCATCCTGATATAAGTTTTATCTTTAGTTTTATTGGTGAGGCAAAGCATTACAATAATAAAATGATTTATGAGAAGTAAAGCCTGCAAACGCACATTTACTTCAAAAGCGAGCGTGCAGATTAAAAGAAGAAGAAAGTGAGGAGACCACAGAAGAAGACTGGTGACTATATACAGGTATTGCATGAGCCTCTAAGCGCAGAAAGCAAATGTAAAAAAATCTAAGAAGCGACTGTTTGATTGCTTGAGTCTGTCAGCCGAGTATGAATAGTCCAAATTTCTACACAACATTAAAAGAAACAGAGATATTATTTGTGGGTTTATTTAAGAAAAAGAATCACATGTGGAAGCTGCAGAGCTACGTGAAGCTTTGGTTTTCAGGCTCTGGTGTGAGCTCATGACGAGTCTGAGGCCGGCGGTGCACTCCCAGTAAAAGTGTGCAAATGATGACCTCTGCTGATCATAAAGAATTAGGATTACTGTGAAAGTCTGTAGTTACAGAAGCTGGAGTTACTGCTGACATACATTAACCTGCAGCAAAATATTTTGTAATATAAATATGTTATAGTTATTATTTTTGGGGGGAGGTATTTTTATGCTGAAGGAAAACTACAGAGGAGAAGTGTTTTATTTATTGACTTCTCCATTGAGCCAGCAGGGGGCAGCAGCCACAGCTCAAATTTGTTTTCCAGCTGTCAGAGCAAATCTCTGCAACAATGAGATGTTTCACAGAGAAGATGTCAGGACATGTTCAACATGATTTCAACAAACAAACAACAAATAAAGCTTTGGATAAAACACGAGTGATGCCATTAAATGTGTCTAGACCAGACGGTAACACTGACCCTTTCATTTGAGGTGGGTGTTCCTGAACAAGCAGGGCGATAACGTTGGAGGGACACCAGCATCCAGTCCGGATGTGGGCTGAGTCGCTAATTTGATAATTGGAGGAAACTAAATAGAAACAGTAGATTTAGACTTAGGTCAACTTTACTGGTCCACAAGGGAAATGGCTTGGTCACAGAAGCTTGGTTTCACATAAAAAACAGTCTTAAGAATTACAAGTAAATAAAATAACATAAATATAAGTCAAATCTAGTCAAATCAAATGAAAAGAATCAGCATATTAACAAATGTGCAAGAAATAGAAATGGAAGAATATATATAATATATTTAGGAATGATAGTTGGTGCAATAATCATCTGTAATAGAAAGTTGATAGAGTTTATGAAAGACGTCCTGTAGCGTTCACTGTGGGAGTGAAGCTGGATCAATACGTAGAGTCTACTCAGGTTCTTCTTGTCCACAGTATCACTGTTGTCCCTCTAGTCCAGTCTCCTGTCCATGTGGACTCCCAGGTTCTTATAGTGGTCCACTACTTCCACCTCCAGGCCCTGGATGGTGATTGTCTCCTCTGGTGTCCTCTTCATCAATGACCAGCTCCTTGGTCTTGTCCACATTCAGAGGAGGTGGTTTTCCTGGGACCACTCAACAAGTGGTCTCTGATCAGTAAAGATAAAGGATGTTTATAGTTTTATAAAAGCTTCATAGTCAAAAATTTAGACTTGAGACATCTAGCTTTTATTTTATTATACTATTACTATACAATAACATGAATATATATGTTATTAAGTGGAACTGGTTCAGTTTAAAGCATTGTTCCTGAAGGTCTGATTAATTCTTGGGTAGAAATGTGACATCAAATAGAAATCAAAGCTTATCTAAATTATATTAAAACTAGTAACAACAGAATTTGGAAAACAATCGTTTCATTCCGTTCTTAGCAGCAGATTATCAGTCCAGTGCGTCGGCAGTGGAGCAAAGAATGAGCAGGATAATAATTCATGAGCTTTGTTCTACTCTTGCCAAGCGGCATTGTTAATCTGGACGCGTACTTTGACCCGTGTGTCGTCTGACTGGTGAACATGAAGACTGTAAACGTCTGTAAACATGAAGAAACGTCTCTAGAATAAAGGTTTAAATGCTAATAAATGTGATGTTAATAGATTCATTCATACATTCTGAGCCTGGTTTTGAGTCTCTTAGGGTTTGGGGGTAATAAAAAACATAAAGGTGGTTAATGCAATAAGACACGGGAACAACAGGGCTGCAAAAAGCACCTGGCAGCCGTCACTGTGACTTCAAAGTCTTTGTCAGTGCTTCAGCTCTAACGGAAATCTTTTAAGGACCCATTTACGTCCACTAATTTGGTCTCACTGCAAGACATTGAGGAAGGGTATTTTCTGACATATATAAACCATAAAACAACTCAGAGAATAAATGTTTAGAGACTTGATTTACTCTCTGACGTTTGTGTGATATTAATAGATTCAGTCATACATTCTGAGACTAGATTTGGGTTGGAGCTTTTAGTCTCTGGTCTGTCCTAACCCTTTACGTCCATCTGCCTCTGTTTGGCTCTTAGGATTTAAGGGTAATAGAAGAAATAAAGGTGGTTAATGCAAAAAGCACCTGGCGCCCATCAAAGTCTTTGTCAGTGCTGCAGCTCTAACAGAAATCTTTCAAGGACCCATTTACTTCCACTAATTTGGTCTCACTGCAAGACATTGAGGATGGGTGTTTTCTGACATATATAAACCATAAAACAACTCAGAGAATAAATGTTTAGAGACTTGATTTACTCTCGGACGTTTGTGTGATATTAATAGATTCATTCATACATTCTGAGACTAGATTTGGGTTGGAGCTTTTAGTCTCTGGTCTGTCCTAACCCTTTATGTCCATCTGCCTCTGTGTGGCTCTTAGGATTTAGGTGTAATAGAATAAACAAAGGTGGTTAATGCAATAATATATGGGAATATCAGGGACGCAAAAAGCACCTGGCCGCCATCAAAGTCTTTGTCAGTGCTTCAGCTCTAACAGAAATCTTTTAAGGACCCATTTACTTCCACTAATTTGGCGTCACTACAGGATACTGAGGATGGATATTTTCTGACACTTAAACAACTCAGAGAATAAATGTTTAGAGACTTATTTACCCTCTGACTGTGGCTGATAACACCCTGAAACACGCTGATGTGTGATATTAATAGACTCATTCTACCTGAGCTTTTATTTTGGGTTGGAGCCGCGCTGTGTTGTGGTGTCGCTCCAAACAGATCTGTCCTTATCTGCCCTCTATGTCCACCTGTCTGACTGCTGCCTGCTGACCTCCCCCTGCACCACGTACAACCCAACAGGCCGTTAGAGTTTAGGGCTCGCTGCCAAGCCTCTGTGGGAAAGTTGTGGCCCGGTGCCCACTCGCTCTCGCGGATACGTTTAATTTCAAGGAAGTTCATACGGTCCCACCACTTCCTCCTCGTCTTCTGTAATAGATCTAGTCTGCGTCCTAATGTGACCCCGGCTAATGCCTTCCCTCCGTCTGCTCTGTATCATGGCTGAACGAAAGGTAAATAAAACTGAAAGTGTCCTTTAGTCGACCATGCTCCTCTAACTAAACCCTGCCCTCTCCCGTCACATGCTTTTCCTCGATTGTTTACTTGGACTAGTTTGGTCTCCAGCTCCCTCCCTCTCCCTCTCTCCCTCTCTGCGTCTTCCTCCCAGCGTCTCTCACCCGCCCACCGTTTGCTTTCCGCTCAGTGTTGCGCGGCGATAAGAGCAGAGACGGAGCAGGAAAGAAGGCCTAAACAGTCCCTTTGCCCGTTGCCTCTCAAAATCTAGCGACCACTGTGAGTATCTCGTCTTTTTGCTCAATCAAACTGCACGGACTAGTTTTCTTAAAACTGGCGAGGAGTCACTTGAAGGATTTAGGGACAGACGCACCCCCCTTCCCTCCCCACACCTTCACCCCCACCCCCAAACCCTCACCCCTATCCAAACGTGCCAGGGGGGAGAGTGGCGGACGTGCAGAGAGGACATAGCCGCACAGATCGAAGAGATTTCTAGACGTCAGCTATCAAACATAGGAAGCTAAAAATGCTCTGAAGTCTCTCAAAGGTCCTTTATTTATAGCAGAATCGTAAAATAAATAAATCATGCAGCATAGAATCGTGTGCAGTTGCCTGAGTTTGCAAGAATAAAACTTTTTAAGACTAGCATTGCTCTCTTCACTTGCTTTTCCTTTGTGATAGAAAAAAAAATGCTTTGGAGCAAATCCTGCCTTGGCTAAGAACAAATAAAGGTGCTTTGTTTTGTATTCTGCCTGGATATTAAAGTGAACAGGTGCTGAAACAGGTCGGGAGCAAAAGCAGAAGCCTTTCCTTGTTTAGCTCCGCTCCTCTCAGAGAGGTCAACTCGGACTTTCCAGCTCTGAATTCCAGCCAACATTTTCCACCATTTTCACTCCGGGTGTCTCTGTGTGTGGTTGTGTCTCTGCGTCTGTGAGGATCAGGCTGAATTTGTTTTTAGACCGTGGGAGTAAGATGGAGGTTAGTTTAAGGTTATGGTTTGGGTAAAGAGGTTAGGGTTAGGGTTAGCAGAAGTCAGTTCCTTAAATTACCACCAAATAATTTGCACAATTTGTCCTCATAAGCTTTTATTTGAACATGACATCTATTAGATTTATTTACTGAAAGATGTTTCTACTATAGTATGTCATTAACTGGCATACATAGAGTGGAATATGATTTACCTTTAATGACTTCTGCAGCAAAAACAGCAGCTAAATGTTTCCAGTAACTGCTGATCAGTGTTCTCCAGCAGCTTGGTTCCTCAGAACAGAACCACTTCAGCTCTGAGATGTTGGTGGGTTTCCTCACATCAACTGCTGCTTCAGCTCCTTCCTCAACATTTCTATTGGATTGGCCGTTCCTGAACCTTCATCTTGTTCTTCTTTAACCGTTCTTTTGTTCTTGGGCTCGTTCTCTTGCTTCATGGTTCAGTATCTCTCCACATTCAGCTCATGGACAGATGTCCTGACGTTTTCTTTTAAAGTTCGCTGGTGGAATTCACAATTCATTGGTCCATCATTGATGTTCAAGCCATCCTGGTCCAGATGCAGAAGAACAGGCCCAAACAAGAACATTAACACCTCCATGTTTCATGAGGCTGAGGTTCTGAGGTTCCTTTCCAAAAAACAGTTTTACTTGTCTCGTCTGTCCACTAAACATTGTCCCAATAGTCTTCTGTTTTGTCCACATGATGCTGATCAAACTGCAGAAATGTTCTTTGTTGAAGAGCAGTGTCTTTGTCCATCACACCATGGAGGTTCAATGTTCTCCTGATTGTGGATCCATCAACATTCATCTGCAGAAAAGGTTAAAAAAAAGGTTCAACTGGACTTGTAGAGTTGTTTTGAGAAGACGTTTCACCACTCATCATCCGAGGAGCTTCTTCTGTTCTAGGAGACTGGTGGGAAGTCTGGGGTTTAAAAGGAACTGCTCCTGAAACGGTGCAGATAATTTCCATTAACGACTGGGGGGACTGTTTTTGTTCCCATCCTCTTCCCTATGTTCTAACAACTCTTGTCTGTCAGAGGCTCCAAGCTACTTGGATGAGTGGTGAAACGTCTTCTCAAAAAAACTCTACTCTAAGTCCAGTTGCCTTCTTTGAACCTTTTTTGGACATACCACGACTTGGATGACTGAGAACCTTCACAGACATTCATCAACATTAACATTAGCCAATGAGAGAAAGGTCTTTAGTGCCTAGAAGTTCCTCTAGGTTCCTTTGTGACCTGCTTTTGGAGTGATCTTTGTTGGTGGACCACTCCTGTCATCTTAAATCTCCTCCATTTGTTCTCAATCTGTCTGACTGTGGATTATTTGTGAGTTCCAAACTCCTTAGAGATGGTTTTGTAACCTTTGTCCAGCCCGATGAGCAACAACAAGTCTTTAAGGTCAAACTGATCAAAGAAATAAACGTGAAGGTCTGTATCTTTATAAAATCCACCTGTTGAACGTCACTCTGACTTCAAAGCCTTCTTCTTGTCGCTCTAATGGAAGAACTTGTGCTGCCGATCACATTTCAGTTACTTCTCAACTTGAATTCTGTCACATTGCAGCGTGTGTTTATCTGTAAAAGATAACGAGGTGGCCAGACTGGAAAAGAAAGGGATTTGGCCTTCACCCAGGCCACCTTCATAAAGCACTTAACAAGATTGTCTCATTCACAGCGGTGAATAACAGACGAGCGAGTGTAGCCGCTGTCGGCTTTTAAAAATAGGATCAATGTCGGATTAAGTGTTCGGGCTACTGCGAAATAAAACACATTTGAAAAGGAGTCGTTCAGAAACAGCCTGATAGTCTTTTACTTTCTCACCTTAATGATGTTAAACATTCAGTGCTCCTCTGAGAGTCATAAACACGACCATTTGAAATGCATTGCAATAAAATATGATTGCACATGGGCTTGGCGTTCACTGTCCAGAGTTAATTGTTGTACGTGGAAATGAATTACTCAAAGAGATCAAGAGGGGAGAAAAAAAAATCCAATCTATATTTGGATATTTGGCCAAATTAATAAATGTAAAACTCCCCTGTGTAAAAGCAAACAAAACAACCCTGAACCCTGAAGGCATCGTTGCAGAAAGCAGCTGCACGTATGACCGGAGCTCAGTTTCATCAGGCAGCAAATGTTTCTACAACATTTGTTTCTTCCACCTGGTGCAGTCATGCACATCATAAAGCAGGTTGTTCTTGTTTCATGAATAAATATGTAACTGTATAATTTCAACACAAGAAAGCCTGGTTGTTCTGTTTCATCCATATTAGAGCGTTTGAAAGAAATTCATTTTCCAGATACATTACGATTGTTGTTTATTGAACTAAAAGGAAAACCAGCGACAACCTGGACTTTATTTCTGGCATAAAATACGACTGTTTACTCACCCATATAACTTTGGTGTCATTTGGAGTCGTTTGGATATTTAGATCAGCATATATCCATATAGTGGGAGGGAATGGGGCACCGAAATGCAGCCTCTAAATAACACATTATCTACCACGAAACTCGTTCATTTCATCAATATTTTGTTCTTATATGCCAGTACTATTCCCCGTTGAGTCTGGAGTTACCTGTTATCATCATCCAGGGCCTGTGGATTGACCTACTGACCTGGATGATGTCATCTCTGAGCATCGCACAGCTTGTTTACCTGTAATTTACTACTGCTAGTTTTTTGCAGATTCTGAGAAAAGTGGACGACGACTTTGTTTATGATGGACGTCCTTTCCTTTTTGAGCCAGACTATAGCAACATATTGGTGAAACGAGTAACGAGTTTTGCGGCAGATGCATTATTTAGAGGTTGTGTTCCGGTGCCCCATTCACTCCCACTATATGGATACAGGTGAATGTAAATATCGGAATGACTCCAAATGACACCAAAGTTATATGAGTGAGTAAACAATCGCATTTTATGCCAGAAACAAGGTCCAGGTTGAAAAAAAATGGTAAAATTCCCCTTTAAGGATGTAACTTTGTTCAGAACAAAACTCTAACCACTATTAGAAATGATAGAAAAAGGCACCATAATGAGAGCCTTTTGAAATATACTTTCCTTGTAGCTGTTAACTAACTAAATAACAAAATAAATTTAAACAAGGATTAAAAAAATTTAATGATTTAACATCAGTACACTGTGCGCGATTCAGTCATAAAAAAACGTATCAGCATTATTAAAATTTTATTAAAAATAAATGAAAAATTACAACTAGAGACAGAAAATAAGATAAAACAAAATAAACACCAAATTTCCAAAGAGATTTTTTTTTTACTTTCTAAATTACATATTATCCTGAGCCTCCGTTTTCTGTGGCGTCCCTCAAGGTTCAGTACTTGGTACACTCCACTTTGTTTAAATATCCTGCATCTTGTACTTGATATAATCGAAAAACAGCAATTTATGTTATTATTATAGTCATTATTATCTTCCTTCTACTATATATCAACAACCTCTATAAGCTCACGCTGCAAACTTTGTCATCTTTAGTGAAAAAGATTTGATAACATCACTCCAACACTGGCTTTGTGTTTGTTATGAGGCTTCTATCTGAGTGTTGTCAGTACACGGGGCTTTTTGTTTAGCTGCTCCACACTCAGACTCCCCCGTTTCTTTTTCTTCAAACATCAAGAGTTCTTGTATTTAACTGGAGTTATTGAGGTGTGTCAACAAAGCATCACCTGAGCTGCAGAGATTTGTAGTAAACTCAAAATAAATGCTTTCTTGTTTCCAGATGCTGCGCCTGGGAAGCCTGTTGGCCAGACGCACCACGGCGGCCTTGACCACCGGCAGCGTGAGAATGTCCAGCCACGGTCAAGGTAGGTAGGTAGATAGGTAGGTGGATATGTTTGCATAAACTGGTGAACCACAAAACAAAAACATCCAGGACAGTGAACCAGCAGAGGGCGCTGCTGTCCCATCATCACATCACACACCTGTTGTTGAGGCAGATGTTCCTTCACAGCATTTCAGTCCCTCTTCCACTGCCTTTGTCCTTGCAGAGGTGTCAGAGGTGGCGGACATGTCTCGGCCGATGTACTGGGACCGCAGGGACTCCCCGCTGCCTGACAGATCCTTCAAGGAGGTCCTGACCGATGCCGACAAGACCCTGAAACAGAAGGAGAAGGGGCCCTGGGGTCAGCTGAGCAAAGAGGAAAAGATCGCCTGTAGGTTTCAGGCAGACATAACCTCCTATATGTCAGAACAGTGGTGCATGGTAACTAATTTATATTTATGAGTACATCAATCAGATTAAATCAAACCACAGTATAAAGTCAAAAATGATCAAATCATAAAAACACAGACATTTTTCTGCAGAGTGGCTTTTAAAATCTACTAATACCCATCACAGTTAGTAAGATTTTTATTCATTTCTGCAATTTTAGATTAAAGTAAAAGCCCCGTGGATATATAAATAAAAAAAAACACGTCACAATATGTTTTTGTCTAAAAATAAATTAGATTTTATATATTTTATTTTTATCTCTCTGATATAGAGAGACATTTGCCTATTTTGTCAAACTATTAAGGACAAGAAATCAAATGTTTTAACATGTACACAAAGTGCTAATGACCTAAACATAAACTAAAACTTCTCATCAGTTCCTTCAGTGCAAGGATTCGTGGTTCTGAGTGGCCCACACACAGAAAGATGTCATTCCACGTATTGCATTTCCTCCAAGTCCGTCTCAAAATCAACCCACCTGCACTTTGCACTGGAAAAAAAACAAAATCTAAATCTCAGCAAGTATATTTGTCTCATTTCTAGTCAAAATATCTCATTACACTTAATATAAGACACAGTTGCCTAAAGAGAACCATTTCAGCAAGACACAGGGACTTGTTTTAAGACAATACATCTTAATACAGAGACACTTTCACTATTTCAAGCAAAAATCTTCTATTTGTTGTTTTTTGGTTATTTTTAGAGAGGCATTTTTTCCAGTGTAGGACTGATTTCTGCTCCCTTGTGCGAGGAGGAATACGACGAGCACTGCCAGAGGCCTACACTATGACCTCCAGCAGGACACTGGCGTTAACGTCTCTGACCACATGATCAGAAACAGACTTCATGACCGTGGCCTGAGGGCCCAGCGTCCTCCAGTGGACCCTGCACTGGACAAAATGCCCAAGGGGTCAGGACCAATAACACGATAGCGTATTAACCTATAAATAATCTCCAAATGTTTCCCTAAACCCCACATTTATTAAGAAAAGGAAATGCAATGGCTCTACATTAAGATGTATTGCCTTAAAACAAGTCCCTGTGTCTTGCTGAAATGGTTCTCTTTAGGCAATTGTGTCTTATATTAAGTGTAATGAGATATTTTGACTAGAAATGAGACAAATATACTTGGTAAGATTTTCGTTTTTTTACTGCAAAAAACAAAATCTCACCAATTATATTTGTCTCATTTCTATTCAAAATATCTCAGATTTAGTTTTTACCTATTTTCCAGAAATTTTTGCTTTTCAAGCAATTTTTGAAAATAGGTAATTGTGTCTTAAGTTAAGTGTAATGAGATATTTTGACCAGAAATGAGACAAATATAATTGGTAAAATTTAGTTTTTTTGCAGTGTAGGTTTCAGTTGTTATGTCCTCAAATATGTGTGAACCCTCGGAAAAGCAGTTATTTCTATTGGAAAAACTGCAGTGTAATTTTTGCACTTCAAATTCATCCCGGGGGCCAGATTAGACTCTCTGGCAGGCCGGTTTTGGCCCCCGGGCCTTATGTTTGACACATATGTTTTAGGCGATTGTGTCTTACATTAAGTGTAATGAGATATTTGACTAGAAATGAGACAAATATACTTGGTGAGATTTTGATTTTTGAGAAAAAACGACCAGCAGCAGGAACAGTCCTGAGAAACAGGATCGCTGCAGAAAGCAAAGATGTGATGTAAGCTGAGCAGGTGCAGCTTGAATGAGGGCGTTCACACGTCCACAGTTCAAATTCCCAGTCCTCTAAAGTCTCTCTAATCTTATTTCACACTAAATAGATCCAAAACATCAGTCAGAGCAGTTACTTTTCATACTTTAAACACAGTGAGGTGATATTTTTTTATTCTTCCTCCAACACTAAGATTAATGGCTCATCCACTTTTTTTTTTAACTTATGAACTAGTGTGTCCTGAGGCTTTTATTCTGATAGCATCAGTACTCATCCTGACAGAGGGGTGTCACATGCAAATAATGACCCCTCCCGCCCCCGGCTCAACTATCAGCCGCCACCATCGCTCATTACGCTCAAGGAAATAGGAAGGAAAGGCATTTGCATATTCGATTGCACATTTCATCCTACGCTGTCTCTCCCTCCAGTGTACCGGCTGGCGTTCAGCAAGACCTACCCAGAGATGAGGCAGAAGAGCGACGAGTGGAAGACCGTCGTCGGGGGCGTCTTCATCTTCCTGGGCTTGACGGGCCTGGTGGTTTTGTGGCAGAGCATTTATGGTAAAAACGCATTTAGATGAGACGGCAGCCATGCCAAGGAACAGGAAACCTTACTCACCTCAAACACGTCTCTCAGAAGACTCTTTGACTCGTCTGGGCCTGAAAAAGCAAAACCTGCAGCTAATGACGTTTAGGTGGCTCTGGCTCGTTTGAGTCTTTTAAGAGCGGACTCGTCTAAACGGATCATCTTGCTGCAGTGTTTGATCAGTCAGATGCAGGTGTGACTGTTTCTCATCTTTTTCTTTTTTTTTTTGCAGTCTACCCTGAACATCCTCGCACCTTTGACGAGGAATGGAAGGCCAAACAGGTGAAGAGGATGCTGGACATGAGGATGAACCCCATCCAGGGCTTCTCCTCTCAGTGGGACTACGAGAAGGGCCAGTGGAAGTAGAGACTGAGAGCTGGCTGGACTGAGGCCGAGGTGGCACAGAGTCAGAGCTGCAGGGCTTCGTTCCTCCGGTTCAGTCGCCTCCTCTCCAACCACTGCAGCCTTCTGTCAGGGATAACTGTGTCCGTCCCGTTGTAAACCAAATAAAGATTTGCCTATGTCCGTGTCTTGCTCGTTTATTATGAGCCCGTAAACATTTAGCAACTACCTCCAAAAACATCAGTGTTACGCTACTTAGGTTTTACGCTGTCCTGAAAATCGGACAAATGACAAGAGATGTTACGCTTGTTTAAGAAAGTGAGCCAATATTACATATTTGCTCCAGGATTACACGCTAATCTCAAAGCCAATCTGTTCCAGTCAGTGTTTAGTTTAAAATTAGGGAACTGTCAGGTCTAATCTTCACAGGATATGTTTATGGAGGAGTTAGAAAAAGAGCTGGGAAAAAAACAGTATTTCATAAAAGCATCATCTTCGCTCTTCACAGAAAACTAGTAGACTCCGTCTGTGGATGATGAAGGTCACAAGCTTCAAAAATGTTGAAATTAATCTCGTAAATTCACATTAATTGAATAATTAAGTATTCCCGAGGTCAGTTAACACTTGTTTGATCAGAAAATAATCTCTTAATCGTTTACATTAGCGATGCTCCTCAGAAGAGGTTCATCAGTGACCCGTAAACCGTCCCTCTATCTGCTTACACCTACACTGCAGCAGTGTTTACACGGCTTTATACAGTTTACAGAATATTTATACACAACCTTCTCGCTGTGAGTGTTAACTGCGCCGCTGAGCTGCCCCTAAATAAGTACTAATAATATTTAACGCTACAGGATAAATTCTGCACCACCTTCAGTACGTTTTACTGCTCGGTCTTGCTGCACGCAAACCTCCACCGATAAAAACGGAGTGAGCGTAATTACTGCCTGAAATACGTTGACTTATCAAGATGAATGCATTTAGAAAAACTAATAAGAACCAGTGAAATTGTCCTCTGGCATCTAAAGACATTTAACTAGAGCAGCAATAAAAATAATTACGTTTAAATGAGAAAGGCTGAAATTGTGAGACACTAACTCGGTGCAATGCAAAATGTGCTTTTTCTTATATTCTACCATGTGAATGCTAATCAAACACAACGCTTTCAAAGCAGAATTTTCAGTTTTCAGGTTGTTGTGATGACGTAAAAACAAACGATTGTGGATTTATGTCTATCATTATAATTTACGCACCTACTTATTATAGAACTGTGTATTTTATGAATACATTTTCTACATTCTTCACAAAAAACTGAGCAGAAATCATGCTTTCACAGAGCAAAGCATGTTAGAGCATAAAACAAACGTGAAAATAATGAATGGTTTACATTACTGGATAGGTGAGGTTCAGCAGTGACCCGTAAACCGTCCTTCTATTTACTTAAAACGACACAGAAGCAGTGTTAAAAGGGTTACACTGGGTACAATCTATATTTTTAGATTAATATTTCCAGTACATTTTGCTGCTTAAAATGATGCATCCAAACCTCCAGCTATCAAAACTGTAATTAATAATAATAATACATTTTATTTAAGGTACTCGAAGACACTTTACATAAAAAGAACATCAAATCAACAAAACAATGTGAAACATAACATTAAAAACACAATAAACTGAGCTAAATACTTTGGCTTATTACAACGAAAGCATTTATAAAAACTATTCAGAAACTGCAAATTGTTCTGTGGCTCGAAAGATATTCGATTAAGAGCAGCAGAAAATTTAATATAATAATATTTAAATGCAAAAAGTTGAAATTATGAAACACTAAATTAGTTTAATACAAAGTGTGCTAACGTATGAGCACAGCTGCTGTTATTTCTGGGTATTCTTCAAATTTGTCACCAAGTAAAATTAAGCTCAGTGTCTAGACCATTCACATTTTAACAGCTTGCTGATGTTATCATCACTTTTTTAGCTCAAAATTCACACTGGGACAAATTGCGGTCACTTGACTCATATCTATATTTTGTTATTACATTATTGTTGAGCTTTCCTTTACACGAATGACTCACATTTCCTCTCATCGCCTTTACCAGTCATCTGGGGCATACGTTTTTTTTTCCCCTCTGGCCGATTTCTTCTTGTGATATTTATTTATTTAACAGCACGTCTCAGGAATCAGGCGGCGCTCTACATATTCAGAAAAAGACACGAAGGCCGGAGTACATCTTCCAGTATTGGGCTTTATTAGGTACAACTTTACAATGGCATTCTAAAGACATACAGACACCGTTGAACATGGTTTGAATCTTTAAATTTTGTATTTCAACAGGAATGCAACAGGAGCTTTTTGTTGATTTTTTTTTTTTTTTATTATTTTTGGAAAATATCTCACTTTGCTTTTTCTCGACTAGTAGCTGTCCAATAAACGTAAAGGAACACGACCGACGGTGAACATCAATGCAGAAGTGGAATTTAAGGCCATTTGAAGGGGCACGGTTACGTTTTTTTTTTTTTTTTTTTTTGAATTTTTTTTGAATTTTTTTTTAAACACCATATATAAATAAAGTTTAAAAGCCAGGTTGGTTTTTTCTTAAATATGCTACTAAGCTAACATACTAGTCTAATCAGTTAAATAACTAGCATATAGGGTCGTGCCAATGCTGCCATACTTCATTTGTGCCTCCTTCAAGAACATTTATCTAGAAATTCACACGCATGCTCGCTCTCTCTCTCTCTCTCTCTCTCACACACATACATACAAACATAATGTGTTAGGAAGAGAAAATGCTTGAGTGAGGACCCAGACAGCAGAAAAAAAGCCTGTGAGCAGCTTCTTGATTGGGCGTACACTAGAAAAATAGATATATAATGTACTGGAATGTATGACAGCAGGCCTTGGCTAATAAGATGCTCAGGATTTTTTTTTTTTTTTTTTTTGTTTGCAGGTGAAATATTTTTTTCCAAAGACAAAAAAAAAAAAAAAACCTTAAGAGAGAAATCCATGTTTGGAAAATGGACATGATTTTTTTATTATTTTTTTTTTTTAATTTTATGTGAATGGAACGAGAAAGTGAACACTAATAACGCCATGATGACAGTTATTTGATGACTGGGACACGAAAGGTAGACGGAGACTCAAGTATGTAGTGATGGATTTAAAACAATTATTAGAAAAAAACAAAACATGCCTTTGCTGAGAAAACTGCAATCTGCCTGTAAGCTTTTAAAAAAATTATTTTTTTTTGAATTTTTTTTTTATTTTGCAGGGACATATTGTTCTTAGCTGGAGAATTTATTTGGAAGAAGATCAAGTCTGAACAGTGGGAATATTCTTGGAACGGGGATGCGTATATACCACCACCTCCTCCTCCACCTCTTCCTTCCCAGTAAACGAATCAAGCTGGCAGTTAGTCGTGTGTGTGTGAAACACCAGGTGACAAACACTCCCTCCAGCTTCAAATCAAATCAAAGATGGATAGATGTTTAGAAACAAAGACGACGCCTCCTCCTGCCATCCCTCCCCACCCCCACCCCAGCCGCCTCCATCTCCTCTACACCACGTAACTGATTGGCAGGTGTGTGTTCGCTCTGGAGGTGTGTCTACGCCAGGCAGCAGGTGGGCCAGCTGTGACTGACACACGCCGATAGGCGCGGCGACAGCTGTGGGACTGCAGGAGGAAGAGGTGGAGCTGGGCGGAGGAGGAGAGACCGGTGGAGATTTGACAGATTTGAGGCATCTGGGGAGGACAGAGGAGGGAGGGGGGGGAGATGCATGGATAACCTGAAGTGAGTGCATGCGATTTGAATGTCTGAAGGCGTCTGGTTTCACAGTGCGACAGCCGCCGACAGATGCTGATTGGCTTAAGACGGGTGGAGAGAAAAAAAACCCAAAAAATAAAACGCACTTTCTTATTAAATTAAAGTGAGAAGACATCTGATGCATAACTGTATCCTTAAATACGACAGCTGCTTCGTCACGTTTGCTACACGAAAAAGGCCGCGATGCTTGAGAGGCGGAGCGTGGGCTGTGTCTGGGACAAATAGCAGATCTGGAGATAACACTTTATTTTAATCCTCCACCCCAAACTGAGCGCACATTTCACACGAATCTTATCAGAACTGCGGCAGATGAACCGTTAATAGATGAAGTAAATGTCGCAGCTCAGCTCTGAAGAAGGTACAAATAGAAGGAACGTGGGTTTTACTGAAAACGGACGAGTGTTATTATAGCTGGACTGATGAAGTCTAGCAGGTATGTTGGCAAAAATCAGCTTATATACAAAATATTAAGGATTCCTCCATCTAATAATAATTTATGCACCTTCTTATTGTAGAACGGTGTATTGTATAAATACATCTTCTTCCCAGATAACTGAGCTGACTCAGTTTGTGGATAAAGGTCGTAAAACGCAGCCAAAATGTTGGAATTAATCTCGTTAATTAACATTAAGTGAAGGATTAAAGTATTCCAGAGATGAGCAATGTCTGTTTAGACACTTGTTTGATGTTAAAATATCATAAAACAAACTGTTAATCCTTCACATTACCGATGCTTTAAAGGAGAGGTACTGCGGTGACCCGTAAACCGGCCCCTCTATCAGCTTACAGCTACATTACAGCTGTGTGAAATAGGATCCATACATCGTTGTAGTGCTGCTAACCAGGGGAGGGGGCGTTATAATAAAGTGTTACCAAGTAGATTTGGAGCTTTTTGGAGCAAATATCGAACCCAGGATGTTTACGATTAAAGATCTACCTCGCTTTATCCCGAACTATCGAACTATCCGTGCTGCTACAGGGTTTTCTGCGTTCTTCAGCTACTGTGTACTAAACATGGAGATAAACTCATGCTGAGGACCTGCCACACACACACACACACTCACACACACACACACACACACACGGCGGCGGTCTCAGGCCCAAGTATGTCCATAAAAGTACAGGACGGCGGGAGCAGCAGAGGGATTTTAATGAGCCAGAAATACAGAAACCAAA
Organism: Planiliza haematocheilus; assembly: GCA_005024645.1. NCBI lineage: Eukaryota > Metazoa > Chordata > Actinopteri > Mugiliformes > Mugilidae > Planiliza > Planiliza haematocheilus. Next base: position 430,242 of record SRSE01000262.1, read on the forward strand.
ACGCACCAACAAACACAAGCAAGCAAGAAAACGCAGTTTCCCCGTTAGTTGGTTCAAGCTCGAGACTCGTAATGAAAACCAAACATGGAGGACGGGGGCAAGGCGTGTGGAGTAAATGGTTGATGACACTGTATGTGATGGTGACGGTGGATAGAAGGAAGTGGGGAAAGTATGGAAAGTGTTCAAAAGGCAGGCGTCGCATCCTCCCCTGCCTTCCCTCTCCATATGGCACGTACACGGATATTTGCAGAGCCGTCTCGTTTAGGACCAGAGTTGGCTTCAGGCTGCTCCGAGAACCAAAATTTGTTAAAACTAAAGCGTACAGGATGAAAGCAAACATAGGAACACGTGGGCGAGTGGAATAAGAAGCAACAACTAGCTCAGTGAATGAATACAGGAACGTCTCTTTGTACTTTTCAACCACAACTTTCTCTCTTTTTTCATTTTCTCTCAAAAAACGAAGGCCCATTGACGTTTCAGGATTCTCAGTTCACTCTGGGATTCGTGAAAGGCAAATGGAAGGAAAGCGAGAAGTAAACATTATCAGTTCTGCGGAGGCTGACGGGATCTTCATTTTCGTTTTTTTTTGTTTTTGTTTTGTTTTTTAAGCATCGCCTCCTGCGTGGTGAGGCGAGGAGGCGGGCCCGGATTAGAGCGAGGCGGGGCGGGGCGGGGCGAGGGTCTCCTCCTCCTCACAGGCGCTTCTGAGCGAAGAGCGAACCCACCACCACGCCGGTCACCACCGTCATCCCGACCAGCAGCCACTTCTTGAAACTCTCCTGAGACTTCCTGCTCTCGGCGGCGGCGTCCTGCCCGAAGATTTCAGCAAAGCGCTCCTGGAAGAAAGAAAGAGAGAGTAAAGAGTTAAAATGATTTGATGATGATGATGATGATGATGATGATGTGAGGTGTATTCAAATGAGATAAAAAAAAACCACGGGGCAGATTCAGTGTCGGGTAGATTCCCGTTTGTAAAGGTCGAACCAGCGCGACTGCTGCCTGGTATCTGTTTGACTGTCACAACCCACACCGTCACATGTGGAAATTTCCCTCCCCCACAACAGGTAAGTCATTACTAAAAACCAGCTAAAACAAAAACAAAAGACGCAAAAGTGTCGTCTGCAGCAGTAAAATCCCCCATCCCAGTCCCTGCTGCTGCTGTTGCTGACATTCTTTCCCATCGCCTGTCCTCACATCGCCAAGCCTACGCTGCCGCCCACTAAAATCATTTCCTGGAAATGAGCTGCAGGAGGACGCAGTTTGGAGATCTCGCCACAAGGAGGCGCCTTGGCGACAGGCTCTGATCTGAACACAAACAGCACATGAGCGGAGCTGGACACTGACTCACTGAGGATGATGTCCCGGCTAAAGAGATGAGGCCGTGTCTGACACAGCTAATGTCAGAGTGACTAACTGTCTGATTATTAGTCAAGAGGTTGATTTGACAGCAGGTAGGAGGGAGGGAGGGAGGGAGGGAGACGCTATGTTCTGGGGTGTGTGGGTGAGTTTGTTTTTTACTGGAAACAGAGTGAAATGAGAAAAAAATTTAAGGTGAGAAAGTCAGAAAGGGAAGACGGTGCCGCTAACTACGAACAGAAACTGATGATCGACTCATGCATCACTCAACAAAACATAAAGGTTACTGAGAGGACCATGAATTGAATCTGAGTACTACTACTTTCTAATGGGTAGCACCCACTCCCCACACGTCTTTGGACCCTACAAGTCCAGTCGCCCTCGTTCAAAGGTTGACGAAAAACGTACTGTAACCGCGAAAATCCCGTAAAATCACAAGTGAACAGTTTACAGCAAACGCTTCTACTCCATCCCTTCCCCAAAACAAGAAAACCAACCAGCAGGTGCTGCTTCTCTGGGTGAAAGTGACCACTTCTAACAAGTTTCTCCACATGAGCACCTCTTTCTTGTGGTGCCAAGGGAGATTCTCAATCTTGAAGGTGCTGCCCGCAAATCTCTGAAGGGGAAAGTTCGGCTTAACAGTTCAGTTTTATTTATATGGTGGCAATAAAGATGCTAATCTGGTCTGAAAAACCCCCAGAGAGCGAGGCTGAAGGCGACGGCGGGGAGAGGAAAACTCCCTTTTAACGGGAAGAAGAAACCTTGAGCAGAACCTTAAGCTCATATGGAGGGACTCGTCTGCCTAAGGCTGGCCGAGAAGAGACAGAGAAGAGAGATGAGCAGGAGAAAGGAGATAAATATACGTCTGACTAAAGCGTACACGTGGAATCTGATGATACAGACTGATGGTGTTAATGACGGGTTGAAAATGTAAGAGGAATCAAACAATGACAACGGATTGTTATTGTTTTCTTTGCGTCTGAATCAGTTTGTCTGTCCACATTAGGCCGGCCCAGACACCGCCTATCATTTTAAATCCCTTCTTTGTTTTTGTTTTGACTCCACGTGAGGCGGAGAAAACATGACAGAAGCTCCAACTTTAAAGAACGGCATCTGGACTGGACGCTGAATAAAAACCGGGAGCGATGCCCGGATCCAGTCCACCTTAGACGTCTTTCAGCTGCGCCACAATAACAATCACACAAAGTGGAAATATTTAAGCCTGAGCAGCGTTCATCTAACGGCGTACAGCACCTACGACAGGAGTGCTCCATCAGCGCAGCCAGACACAAACAAATGAGATCACTGTGAACTGATTAACCGTGGGTATGTTTACAGAGCTTCACGCTGAATAATTTATTATTTCATCAGAGACGGTAAAATGCAGCCGACGTTTAAGCACAGAGAACCGATGACCGACTAACTGAGAGCAAAAAGTGATACGTGAACTGATGAGCGCTGATGTGGACCGGGACGGACGGAGATATTTGTGGGAAAAGTCCAGAGAGCTGTTTCTTTCACGCCGCCGTCGTTTGTATCACAGAACAAATAAGGAAAGCGCCGGCAGCCCGAGTTCTTAGGAAACGTATTCATACTCATGTGATATGACAGAGATGAGAGGATGAAGCGCTGTGACTATGCAGGGTGTGAACGTGATCAGGAGTTAAGAGGATGAGATCACTTTGTAGATGTGTGTGTAACAGGATGTAACATTAAAACCGCTAACGGGAGAAGTAAATAACGCCGACGATCTTGTGACAAGTCAGTGTCCTGCTGGTGTTTATTCACATGGATGTTACTTAGACATGTAGTACCCACCTAGACCAGACCAGACCAGACCAGGTACCCCCACCCCATAGCAATGACACTCCTTGATGGCAGCAGCAGGATGCAGACACAAAAACACTTTAGGAAGAAGAACACCTGGCCTCCAAATTCACTAGATCCCAAACTGATCAGGACACCTTCAGAAGGTCCATGTCCATTCTCAGAAGCGTCACCACAAGGGAGACCTGCACAATATTAAGGAGGTGGTCATAATGTTGTGCCTGATCGATATATGTTATTCACCAGAGAAAATCATTAGATTTCAGATGGTTTGACTTTAATCTTTGACAAACGTCCCTTTGAAACCAGCTAAACAGATATTATAACTGCTTTTCATAAACAAAGTAATTTGACTACACTTTGAATACAATTTAGTTATCACAGACGTACCTGAGTTTGTTAAAAATATAAATGAAACTAGAGTTGTCACGATACTAAAATGAGTAACCACGATACCTGACAAAGTATCACGGTTCCAGGTATTATCGCGATACTGCAGCCTTTTTTTTTAATTATTATATTTGTGAACTGCTATATATTTGCACAAGTTATAAATACTTATTAATTACTTATAATGTTGAGCAAAATTAGAGGTGCCGCGATAAACGAGGGACCACTGTAATCAGAAGAGCATCCCTGCGTGCACAAGCCTGCATAAGAACAGAAAACTGAGGCTACAACTCAAAACTGAACAATAAGAAGATTGAATCTGGTCTGATGAGTCTGATAGTAAGGTCAGGATCTGGATTTTGTAAACAACACGCTGCCTTGAACAGTTCAGGCTGATGGTGGAGGTTCTTTCGCCCTCAAGGGCCGTCTGAGTTTAGACACCACAGCCTTAATTCCTTGTTGACCAAGTCCGCCCCTTTCTGACCACAATGTACCATCTTCTGGTGACTACTTCCAGCATGACGACACACAATGTCACAAATACATGTTGACCAAACAGAGCATCTTTGGGATTTGGTGGAGCAGGAGACTCCACTTCATTGTGTATTTTATTTTCGGTTTATATCTAATCTTGCTTGATAAGATGGCTTTTATTCTGAAATGGTAAAAAAAAATAATATCAACAATGGTTAATGTGTTAGCAAAAGTTTCCAACTCATTTCTGAATCGGTGCCATGACGAATTAAATCAGCTCTCAAGACAAAAGGGGGATCCAAACCGGTCATTCGGTTTTCAAACTTTTCCATTTAGCTGCAAACTGCGTCCAATCCAAGACAAAAAAAACAAGAAAGAAAAAAGACAGAACACTAACCAGATTTGTTTAGTGCATGGCCTGTATTGAGATCACTGCCGCAAGCAGTCAGTGCTCTTTAGATCTGAAGGACGTTTGGTGGTATCTGAGAAAGCCCAAGTCTGACAGTAGCCCCTTTCATTCATGGTTCTGGCTCTAAGTAAACACACAGGAGCACACACAGTTATTAAACTCAGCGAGCAGACGTTCGAGCCGTTATGCTCGTGTTTGTTTCTCAGTCAATGAGCGGGATCTCAGGAATCTGAAAAATATGTAACTAAGAGAGACGCGAGACGCTTTCCCTGGATCACTGGCTTCCTCTTGGATGAGGTCAGCACCGGGAGGGAATTTCACCTTCAACCTACATCGCCGCTAATCTCTCACTCACAGGCGGAGCCGCTTGGCCTCGCGTACTAACCCTCTGACTCTCGCTACACAGACAATGTCAATGGCCGTGAGGAATCAAAGACCCTCTCTTTAGTGTGCCGCATGTGTGGAAGCTGCCAACGTAAAGTCAATATTTATCTTGAACCTCCCCAGAACCTCCAGCAGGCCTGGCTACGTCAAGTGAACGGAGGACACTGGTCAGACGCTGCGTTAACGTCCGTCCCTGGGCAATCTGATCAAACGTGGCCAACTTAAAGCTCAGGTGTGAACACAAGTCTCAAAGTGCATTTGAAGGTGGCCTGAGACGCTTCTGACCTAATTTCTTTGCTGGTGCAAACACACAACAAGCCCTGCGTCACATTAAAAACCTCCTACTCAACAGGGGTGACATGAGTAAGTACAACAGAACACCTGATATCTGTTTATTAGTAACAAGAGCCATTTAAAATGTGCTTTGTAGTTGCCAACTTTATAAAACACAACTTGTGTAAGAGTTACTCAACCTTTATTGTGTACCGTTTCTTTCCTGACTTCCTGTTTTGATAAAATTGCTTTTATTTTGAAAAGACTTTCTGAAACCTGCATTTCCTGAGCCCCCTAAAAAAGCAAAGGTTTAAGAAAAGGCACGAGGCTAGCATCACATATTAAGTGTTCTGAAGAAGATTCAATTACATATAAAATGTTCTCTACGTTATTGTTTAACCCTTTAACACCTAAACCTCAAAACGGTTGGAAATATGTCCTGTGAGAAAGTGAATACCAGAAACTTTCAATATCTGGTAGTTATTCACAACTTACTGAATGTTATGTGCAATACGTGTAATAACCTTCCGGGATTGGATTTATTTATTTTCCAATAGCTCAAACTGTGATGTAATTAGTTGTCATGAATCCAAAGTGCGATTGCGCAAACTGATTGCCCAGGAACAGTGTGAACAGGTTGAAAACACACACTCACGCAGATACAGAGGAGGCAAAGCGAGACAAAACACAAGACGCAGAGTGAACTGGTTGAAACGCTGCACTTAAGCACTGTGAGCTACATTAAAGTAAATCAGGTGAAGTGGCCACAAGAGACTGATAAACGGTGCTTAAGTGAATAATGACGTCGCGTGATTACATAGCGCTGCAAACACTGTAACATGAGTCAGTGTTTTCATAAAGCTTTTATTGTTTCTTCATAAAAAAAGGGATGGTCTGACCGCAGCCCGCTTCTCTAAGTGAATTCCTGCATAAGTATGTGAGGAATGAGGAATGAGGGTGTATGCAACGCTGCTGAGATTTGTGACGATGACCAACACCTGTAAAGCTGACATGTGCAGACATGCTCCCAATCGAAGGGCAGGAAATACATAGTGAAACTATTTTGTTTTTAAAGTAATACAGTTATTTTTACATATTTGTTTACGGTGTAAGTTATGTCCTCACTCTTCTGATTGACAAAGAGATTTTCTTATATTCTGGTGTTAAGGTTTTACTAAAAAGGTGTTACAGCTGCTTTAATGATTGATAAGTTAGCAGGAGTTTCGACTTGAATGAAAGTTGTAGATTTACTAAATCACACAAATGACCAAGACTCTTCAAACATAAGAGGCCAGGCTTGATGGGAACAGGTTTAATATTAAATCTATTAAAACAGAAAGATTAACAAGAAAGGCGGACCCAGTTAGTTCATGGCATTCCTCAGGGATCAGTGTCAGGACCACTTGCTTCTAATTTCCCAATATGACATTAATTAATTTAGAGAAATGCTTCAATATAATTTAACTTAAAACTAAAACTAATGTCGTCTTTACTCAAAGAGATTTGTGGTATTTGTACAACATTTTACCTCTAGTTTTCTTGCATACGTCTTTTTGCTTTTGTGCAGCTCTCCTCTGTCGTCACACTTTCAAAATCACCTTTTACGGTTGAAAGTCAGAGGATGTGGACCAATTTCGTTGTTGGTCCATATCGTTGTCGTCGTTTTAAACTGGAAAATCTATCTTCTACGCTGATGACAACCACCTTTACATCTCTACATTCAGTAATACACGGGATAAGATGTTACAATCCACTTGTAAGCAGCATTGAGCAGCAGAGGATACTTCAAACATTGTAAAACATAACCTAAACGCTGCTGGCTTGTAGGGCCCGCTCAGCAGCTGACCATAACTACCAAGCAACATGAAAACAACAGGAACCTGACCTAAACAACAGCAGTATGCAGCATGTCATTGAGTTTTTCAAGTGGGCACCTCCTTTCACAGATGTTTCGTTAAGTTACAAATCCAAACACTTCCTTCAGCAGCTCTCAGGCCATCATCATCATCTTTAAGTTGACTGTTGACTGGACCGACCCTTCCTACCTTCAAATCTCTGACAAAAACAAAACTTTTTAAAAATTGCTTATAATGTTTAGCTCAGTCTATTGTGTTTTTAGTGTCTCCTATTTTACATTGTTTTACTGATTTGATGTTATTTTTATGTAAAGTGTCTTTGAGTATCTTGAAAATAAAATGTATTAAGTTAAACTACTTTCTTAAACTCGACTACACTGTCCCATTTTTACTATTTCGAATAATAAAAGACAAATAAATTAAAAGAGCTTGAGTATTAACCTCAACAGTGTTCTGTCCCACATCAACAATACTTCACATTTGCCGCAATACTCTCTGACAACATCTGCATCAGTTCCTTCAAAGCCTTCCACACCTTCTACATCCTATTCTGATCCTACTCATCTGCGAGGGTTTCCAGGACGAGTTCGTTCTTGATTTGGGTGTTTTTGTGGGATTTGTAGACAAAAAAAAGAAAAGAAATAGGTCTTAGTGGAATATAAGAGCGAAAAAATAGGGTCTGGGTTTGTTCTACTTAGGGCTGGGTTTAAATAAATAAATAAATAAAGGCGTGTGAGGTTGAATCAAAACATGACAGAAGCTCAAACTCTAACAGGACGTATAAAGAGGATTTAAAAGGTATGACGACAGGGAAGAGCAGGACAAAGGCAAAGACAGATGCAAGAAATCTAAAGTATTTTGGGAACTCCACAAATCTCCTGAAGCAATGAGTTTTAAATAAAATTATTTTAATATTTAAATGGATTGATTTTGAATCCAATCAGTAAATCAGCAGCGATTTACTCAGCCCCTTGTTCTAATTCACCTCTAATTGAATCCAACCTGTTTACCATGCTGGTGATGTGCTTAGAGGCTTGAAAAACACGCCAATCAAGTCATATAGATTATCTTTAGCTTAAAGCCTTTTACAGAGATGGCTCTTTATGCAGTCTTTACGAGTAGGCGACAGGTAGAAGTCCTCCACAAACACAAAGAGACACTCCCACAGACAAATCTGTTCGCCGATTATGATTTAAAGGTTGTTGTTTTCTTTCTGGCCCATGTGATGCTCGCGGCACGTGTAATAAATCCTGAAAATGTGCCCAAACCTGCCTCTATCGCGCTGTCGCTCTGGCCGTCATTGCTCACACACTAACCGACGCAGACCGCAACAGTACATCAAACAACCTTTCCCTCGGGGGCGGTGGCATCATCTGTGCGGCAGATATTACATCTCTCTATAAATATCAGCTTTTTTGTTTTGTTTTTAAAAATCAAACCAACGAGGTGTTTCGCCGGGTTTACTTCCTACCAGAATAACCAGTTAACTCGCTGTGCACATTTCAATGCAAGCGCTTTGACACGCTCAATCTCCCCTAGTCCCACCTGGCAGGTAAACCCCGTCTTTATCTGCGCTCTCTCTTTCCCTTTCACACGGTCACGCCTTTATTTCTTTATCTTCGCAGCGCTCCCGGAGGAAATCAGGTGCTAGGCAGCAACGCTTTGTGTATTTCTTTTATTACGTCTTCAAGTTTCTCTTTCTTCGTTTGGCAGGAAGAGGATTAGATCATGAAAGCTAAAGGTTGGGAGCGGAAAAAGTAAAGAGGGCACGCAGTAAGAGGGTTCTGCAGACGGTTACCACGGCTACCAGGAAGAAGCTGATTATTGTGTGTGATGTTCTGCAGAGTGTCTCCGGGCCTGTAGGTCCATCTCGGCGTAGCTGATAAATGGCCCCGCGCTACGCTAACGATCATTAGCAGCAGCTTCCCATTTATCAGCTCCCGACTTGACGGTTACTCCGGTGTTGCACCATAACAAGCTGCAACGCTCAAATCCCTCGATGGTGAAAGGCCCCCCCTCCCTTCCCGACCGTGACACACAAAGCAGCAGACGCTGATTAACACCTCACATCCGCTTCTCTTTTCTTTTTTTGTTTAGGTAATATAGGGGCGAGGACGGATGGAAATTCAATAACTCCGGGAAGGCGCCGTATCTCTGCAGCGTCCTCGGCACCAAAGTTAAAATGAAGATTTACAGCAGGGCTCAGATTCAGATTCATCACAGATATTTCAGTTTGAAAATAATTTCTACTTAAAACTAATGTTGCCATTGGTTCCAGAGATCTCTTCCCTCTAGTTTCACATCTCGCACACGTCTTTGCTTTTCGTGCAGCTCTCCTCGTACTCTTTAAATCCCATCGGTTTTCAGGCATGACGGCGCTCTCAGACTCGTATCTTCTCTTTCATGTTTTGGATCTCCCTCACACGTGGACTAATCTCGTGGAGATTTGTCGTCTGAAACCCGTCTTGTGAGACTGCAGGTAGATTTTTAACAAGAGGACGCAGGAGACGGCGGGAATTTACAGCATTTGATAGCATCTGTAAATACTGAAACGATTATTTTGATAGTTGATGAATCACCGATTATTTTTTCGATTAGTCGACTAATCGGATCGTACATACACTGAATGTCCACCATCATTAGTTTTAAGCTTGAAGTGTTTAAGGTATATGTTAACTAAAATAAAGACAATTAAGATGATAGTTCATTGAATCTTTAACGTTTACAGCTACGTAAGTGCGTAAGTAGTAAGTTAGCTCTCTGTTTACGCTAATATTAGCAGCTAACTAGCCAGTTAGCTTACCGAGAAAACATGTTCGTGTTCCTGCTGGAGAAGATATTGAGCCTATTATGGTTACTAGGGCTAAATATCATTTCTCCTTGAGTTTGGTTTCTTCTAAAGCCGATTTGTAAACAGCGCTTAAACTTCCGAAATTTCCGAAACGGAAACAGTGCCACCTATAGGCCTGGAGTATGAAGTAGCGTTTCGAGTCGTGTTGAGACGGATCCGTGTGGACGCAGATCGTTTTCATATGTGTGGACGAGGCCTGTGTTGTCTCCTGTTTGTGACTGTTAGCCGTGCGTGCGTCTGGGCGAGACAGAATTTTAGCTTGTTGTTTGTTTTGAAGCTACTTCTATCGAAGCGTAGCTGTCTTCACGGAGTTCGAACAGCCAATCAGCTAACAGACGGGCGGACACAGGCTATCACGGCTGACCCCGATTACCACTACTGTATGTGTGTCAAGGACAGAAAGGCAGACACGGCCGCAGCAAAAAAAGTCGACTATTAAATTAGTTTTAATAATCGACATAATCGTGGCAGCCCTGAAGCTAAATAACTGACATTCATTGAGGTTAAAAAAGTATTTGCTGAATTCTGCTGCTTTTCTTTGTTATCACGACATCTGGCAGAAAATGCAACGCCGGAAATCTGCATTTTCTCTTTTTAACTTCATTCAAATTCAAAAAAAAAGAAACAAGGAACTGCACAGGATAGTTCTTCAAAGCTGATCCCTGCAGATCTGTTTTGTGTTTTCAGTGTAAATCCAAATAGCTGGTACTGGTACAATGAATTACTTTGGTTACTTGTCGCCAGAACTTAAAGTAATTTGTATTTTAGAAGTAAAATGTTCACCAGAGGATGAGTGTTTTCTCCAGACTGGGACCTTGGACTCAAACACCTCTTCTTAAACACATACTACTGTAACTGTACCAAACTACAATGGGAATATTATACATTTCTTGTGCTTTTTAAAGTTTTTTTACTGCATAATCAGTAACTACTACAAACACATCAAACATCCAGTGTCAGTGCAACTTAACCGACTGATTTATCTCCCTATGTCTTTGACTATTTCTTGACAACAATCATAGCAGTGCAGCCCAGATATTTTTGGAGTGACTGCTCTGTCACTAAAACTTCATCTCTGTGTGCGCAGCATCTGATCGAGACACCACCCCCGCAGGAAGTTACTTTCTAGGAACCAGCACTGGTCACGTGACACCCAGGTCTCGCTGACCACAAGCAACGGCTGCAAGCGCTCGGCGGTTAAGCCGCGCTAACGCTGTAGCAGGGACTCCGGCTGTGCCATTCGAGCTGAGCGGAGGGGATACCTGGAAGGTTCTCTGAAACAGTCAGCCAATGCGACAAAGCCCCTCGGACGTGGCACGCAAGCAAGCGCGGTGCCTCTGAATAGCGATGACTCGACAGAAACAATCTAGATCAACCAGCTCTGAAGCGGTCGCTTTCAAAAAGAGAGCGAGAGAGAGACAGAGACAGAGAGAGGGGGTAAACGAGCACACGAGATAAAGTGGAAAGTTACTGGAACTCTGTGGGGGAGACGGGAGACAAATAAACAAATCTATCACGACAGCATCACTGTGATTAGACGCGGTGATGTGGTTTATGTTTTTTTTATTAAAGAAGTTTGCCTTTCTGGTGCTTAACAGTGACCAGAGCGTTGAATTTAAAACATGCTCTCTGTTAAAAACCTGACATCCCGTCTGACAACCCTGCTCCACCACGAGCACGCTTGGAATGCAGGATGTTCGAGCTGCGCGCTTATCCAACGATCTCTGTGCGAGGGCAGCGAGGAATGCATTATGTCAGTGGATGTGAATGATGTGCTCTGAGCTGAGTCAGAGTTAAGGTCACTTCTTCAAATGAACAGGCAGAAAGAAAGTTAAGGAAAAGGAGAGTTTCTGTTTGAAGATAAACTCCTCGCTGCTTCTAAATGTTTGTGACTTCATGTTCAGGAGATAAGACAACGCAATGAGTCAGAAACGCAGTTAAAGAGCCTGACGTTCCCCCTGAGGAGTCACCAGAAGATGGAGCTGCCTTTTATTACACTTTAAAACGCAATCTACGCCGTCGGTAGCTGAGCAACACTTCCTGTTAGTTGCACTACTTTAAATGCGCGCATACACAGTCACACGCTCACACTCGATGTGTTTTTGTTTATTGAGCAAAGCGACTGTTGCATCCAAGTGATGTTCTGTTTTCAGTCAGACAAGAGGAGGTGACACGATGTCCTCGCCGACTGATGTCATGCGAGCAGAGAGCGCACGTGAAGTCCCAAGCGTGGTTAGCCAACTTGTGTTTGTGTTTGCGCGACCTCCCGAGTTAAAACGTCACGGCGGCTCGGCGTGATGAAAAGAAACAGCAGATTAGCTGGGATCCAGATAAAAACCTCCGGAGCAAATGCAGACAGTGTAAACAGCCTCAATGAGCAGCTTTGAGATAATAAATCCAATCACACCGCAGATTAAATGTACTGTAACAATTCAGAGCCTTTAAGATCTACTGTAATTCCAGGTTGAGCCGAGGCGGGATGCGTTTCCCGAGAGTGTCTTTTTCAGATATCTTATAATATCTTTTAAAATCCAATCGTCTTTCAGGGTGACGGTGCAGGAAATGGCGTGCATTTAAAAAGCTTTCTTGACTCCCAGGCTATTATATATTACCGTAATTTCCAGACTATAAGCCGCTACTTTTGTCACTTGCTTTGGACCCTGCGGCTTATTCTTACAGCTAACGGTCACTTAGCACATGAGTCATGGGTCATGGAAGCGCAAGAGTGAGACAAACAGCGCCAGGTAACGAGAGCAAAACAAACCAAGTGAGAACAAATGCAGTACGAGAGCTGCTTTAAGTTAAAGGCCATGGATCTGGCTGACTGTTCTGGTATAGTAGCTGGTTATTATGATACAGTAAACGACGTGTTACTGCACCTTTACTGCCGTGTTACAGGCAAGTACTTTTAAAAACGAATTAAATTTAGACATTTAACGTTATTGCCTCGTCAAGCGTTGTAAGCTTTTCGTTATACTGCACTACTACGGTACTATGACTGCAGGAAGTGAGCTAGGACGAATGCTGTTTGTAATGTCAAAGATGTGAAAGTTTAATTGACTGATTGAAAGATTTATTGTGTTTCTCAAATGTAAATAAATGGGACGCTTTAGTCATTTCTGTCCCAACAATCCCCTCCGTGGTAGAATAAACCTTTATATACGGTAATTAAACATTAAAACACCAGCGGCTTGTAGTCCGGAAATTACGGTATATATTATACACCTGAAGATCAGGTTCAGTTCAGGTGTTCTCTATCCAGACTGACTGAGCTTGAGAGGATCCTCCAGGAAGAATTTAGAAGCGTTGTAGGACTTTAATTAAAATCTGAACGTTTAATTTAACGCGAACACAACAACTTTTGAAGCAGCTTGTGGAGTCAGCTTGAACCTAATCCCGCTGAGTTGATATATCAGTAAACTACGCCTATAAATAAGCCAGCGATGACTGGAAAGGGTCAACATTGGGCTCCAGCCAAGTCGGATCTTTTGTAATTATTTATTTTAGACCTGCCATAAAACAAAACCACATCCCTGTGGCATCAAAATGTCTTATTCCTCTTTATTCGCTGGCGTCAAAGCTGCCAACATCACATGACCAAACACGACTGCTGTGAGGCAGTGACTCGACTCTTTATTTAATAGAGCGCAGTTTGGAAGTTATGTCATGTGGATATGTAGTAGTAGATCATCATTTAACACTTGATTCACCACCAGAAAAACAAACAAAAAGGCAGCACGCTAAGTACGCTCAGGTGAAGCCTGCATCAAACAACAACTGCTTTAAAAAAGAAAAGAAAAGAGGACAGTTTCCTCAAGGCAGCGCCAAGTGAAAAATATGTCATGACGTAAAATCAGCGGATGCGATGAATCACATGAACGGAGGGAACAAAAATGAGGAAATTGAATAATTCAGCTTTTCCTCCTGCGGCGACGTTTCCTGGTCTTCGTGCCAGCGCCAGCGTGACTGTTAATGGACACCACACATACGACCGAAGCTGAACTTTTGTACCATTACCCGAGCATTTGGAAACCCTGCAGTTCCTTCGGAGATTACACAAACGCCGCAACTTCCACAATTTCCTAAGCGATAACCTGGGAGGTCAAGAGAAGAGCGCGCGCGATGAGTGGCGCTAAGGTCAAGGAGTGTGTGCTCTCGTTCCAATGATCTCACAGTCGAAACGCACCACGGCCTGATAACTTTCCTCCTGACCTGCGCCACATCACGCGATTCTGACTTCTTATCAGCGTCTTCATCATCTGCCCCTCCTCAAGGCCTTCCGCTGCTATTTTTATCTTTATTGCAACTGTCAAGGCTTTTTAAAAATAACAGGGGAGAAACAGTCGGGACGGCTGGCAGAGATCCCGACAGGATAAGTGAGAATTATGGCCGAGCCGGGGCACCGACGGGGGTGAAACACAGTTCGAGCACACAGCTCAAACTTAGGCGCAAGGACAAATCAAGTGCAATCCAAAAGAGAGACAGAGAGAGGCTGTTTAAAAGTCCAAAAAGAGGAAAATATGAAAAATGCATGCGACACTTGCCGATCCACGACGAACGACGCAGCCGGTCGAATCGCGGCGGATGTGGTTGCTTTTTTTGACAGAGAGTAAGAGAACATTTTAAACTGGGTTTTTGATGAGAAGAGGAATTTCCTTCTTCATTGTTATTCTGCGCAGAAGGGCAACCTGCATGGAGGATTTGTGTTCCCGGCAGTCATTTGGTTTCTTATTTTAATTTTAATGTGCTTGGCTAGACCGCTGCCACCTAAAGCCTGACATCAACGACCGGTGGGTGGTGTTGCACGGGTGGAAATAGTTTGAATAATTTCCAAGCAGAAAAAAAAAAACAACAAAAGGAGGAAACTGAATCATTAAACCTTCCCGGTGTTTTTTTTTTTGGACATCGGAGCTGACACTGTGTGCCGGCGGTGAGGCCATGAATTAAAGAGGAGATTAATGAGTCAGGACACAGAGGCTCAGACTCTCAATCTGTTCCCTGCTCCACTGTGGGAATGAGGGAGAGGGGGGGGGATGTGTGTCTCCACGAGCAAACGCACACCCATACACACCAAGACTAAGTGCATGTATGCACCGCTGTGACGCAGCAGGAAGGACGAGGACTCGGGACGGGCCCGGAGGAAACGGACGACGGAGCAGAAGCAGGGGAGGCTAGGTGCTCTAGGAGTGGATGCAGGCCTTTAAAAGCACCCAGACACCGCGGCATGACCCCGAGACCTGCCATCTGTCTGGAAGAGCTGGAAACAGCAAACGAGGGAGGGAGAGAGGGAGGGAGCAAAGAGAGATGAAATACGAAAGAACAAAAAGGTAAAGCGAGGAGTCAGTTTTCATAAAGACACGATTTCTCCAGGATCACTTCAGCGAGCGACTTTGTGTTCCACTATCTCGCCTCGTCTTTTTCGCTCCTCCATCCCTACAGGCCGTTTAGACGTCGAGCTGGCGTCGAATCTAACGGCGGCGGCCCCCGATGCTCTTTATCATCGTTTAGCCCCAGCGCTGCGTATTACCGCGAAACACTCATCAGCCCCTTCTCCACCCGTCCCCTCGGCTCTCCCACTTTAATACACGCCACGAGACCCGCTAATCCCGTGATGCGCCTCGTAATCTGATCACCGATACGAGCGGCGGGGAGACGGGAGGAGAAGCGGAGGCAGGGACGGGTGAAATGCAATCAGAGCGGAGGGGAGAGAGGGATGCGCGAGGAAAGAGGAAGAGAAAGAATGCGGGAGGAGGAGGAGGAGAGAGGAAGAGCAGGGGTGTGGGCTGGAGAGGAGAGAGGTGAGGAAGAAAAAAACAGACAGACAGAAGAAGAAGAAGGGAGGAGAATGGAGAGGAGGAAGATGGAGGGAGGGGGGGAGACTTGGTTGTGACCTGATTTCACCACAAAGCCACAGAGAAGTGGAGCAGCAGCAGCAGCCGAATGCAGCGTCTGCAAACATCCAGCTGTTCACTTCACACATGGAAGCAGATACCTACAGCCTGACCCATTCACCTACATAGAGACGTCCCCATCAAGTCTTTTTTTTGTCTCATCTTTGTCTCAAAACGACCAGGGGCCTCATGTACGAAGAGTTGCGTAGATTTCCTTCTAAATCGTGACGTAAGCTCAGATTTAGAAGCACATTTCCTTTGTACGTCCCAATCGAGCGTACCTGACTCCTCCCCGTCCACGCCCCCTTTTGAATATTTAAATTGACTCTGCACCTGAGATTCCCCTCTCTGCACGATCACAAAACAAAAACACAAGAATGAGGAAGACGGGAAAGAAGAAGAACTTGACAGAAAGTGAATTGGAGACGCTACTCACGCTGCCGCAATGTTTATCAACGTATGATCTGTACACTGATGAATGAAAATGTTTCCTGTTGACATTTACAAATAGTGTGCAGTCGATAGCTCTGATTCCATTCAGAAACCGTCTCTGGCTGCAGATTGCTCTTTAATGTTGACCTGTTCAGATGCATTGTGGGAATCTGATCTACCTGGCTGACATGAGGATAACTCCGTCCCACATGGCTTGCATGGCTCTGCTCAGGGTCGACTGGCTCAGTCCCGATCGGTCGGAGTAATAGTTTTCACATTGATGACAGTTTCCCAGCATCACCTCTAAGTGTCAAAGCCAAAGGATCCACATCTGTGGAATCCTACGTACGCCAGACACGCCGTTGCCGTTGGCACGGACATTTCACTCTTGATACATCTGAACTTTTACGTGAACGTACGTACGTAAAGTTTTTGTACGTACGCAACTTTCGTACATGAGGCCCCTGGTCGTTCTTTTCTCTTCCTTTAAAACGCAACGCGTTTCGTTTTGTGATTTATTTTTCTAGAGTGTTGAATGACAGTCTTCTCTGATGCTAGCCAGAGCTGCCAAAAGACAAAGAAGAAGAACAACAACAAGAAGGGGAAGAAGAAGTTTTGACTCTACCGAGATGTGATTTTTATTTATTTCTTTTTTTGGGAGTTTTGACGGCAGCCAGCCGCCGCAAAAACAGAAGAAGAAGTTTTGATGCTACAGATTTGTGGTTTTGGTTTATGGCAGACAAATAAATTACATAAGTTCAGGTTGAATCCCAAAAAAAATCCCCCCAAAAAAACCCAGAATCTGCCCCGATACCGACTGGGACATCCCTCCTACACATCCTCATCTCGTCTCCTTCCTCTCCGCCTGGTCCTTCCTCGCCATCTGCGTCTTTATAACCTTGTCGTCTTCTTCTTCGTTCTTGGCTGCCGCACATAATGGTGCGCTACAGAGGAGGAAGTGTGATGTCTCCCCCAGTCTGGCAGAGCCGCTCTAACAGCTCCGCGCTCTGCAGCGTTGCTGGCAGTTACAGCCGCAAACACACATCTATTACACAGCTGGATGTCTGCCCCGCGTACATAAACAGCGTCTGGATGCAGAGACGTCTCGCTGCTGCGACACCGCCGCGGGGGTTTCTAATGAGAGAGAAAGGATGGGAGTCTAACTGCTGCAGATGCAGTCATTAGATCGTCTGCTGTGGTTTCTTCTTTGTGCGTGTGAGATGCTGAAGGGCTAAAGGTCTCGTATCTCACATGATCAACTGATGACCTGACAGAAGCTGTAAACACACGGGTTGCTGTTTACAGGCCTGCTATCCCAGCTATTAAACGGATCCGAGGATTGAGCGGTCGCCGACACTTTCTGTTTCACAGGATGAGAAGCTAAACAAAGCGACGCCTCGATTCATTTTACGTTTAATTTCCCTAAAACACAAAGAGTACGTTTGATTCAGAAATATTTCATTTTCAGATTTTACTCCGTTAGGAAAGACGTTTTCCTGAAGCTAATCTTATCATTGGTTCCAGAGATTTGTGACATTTCCACAATCTTCTACCCCTGGTTTCACATTTAGCCTTTTGCCTTTTGCTTTTGTGCAGCCCTTCTCTTCGTCACACTTTTTTAAAATCAGCTTTCAGTCCGGTTCAGATGTTGCTCTCGAGGTTAGAGCGTCTGTCATGTCCTGGATCTTCCTCCCACCGTAAAATAATCTCATTGCTCATCTAACAATTCCTTTCTCCTTCCTCTATACGACAACACAAAGATGCTTTCATCACAAACCCTCTCCTTACATGATACAAACAACTTGGGGGCCGGGTTAAGAAATAGTTGATTATCGGATTTAAAATCGATCTATATTTGAAAGGTCGGAGATCGATTCATAAAATCCTCGGATTGATTTTTGTTTATTCGTTTTTAAATAAGCGCCATATCCTGTACATGTTCCTGTTAGAAATAGGGATGCACCGAAAATTTTGGGCTGAAAACTGACGAAACAGCATGTTTTGATGATGCAAGCAACAACTGCAGAAATTTTTGTCTGAAAATGACCCAAAAGTGCGTTTTCGGTTTTTTGGTTTATCTTTACAAACAAAGTATAAGTTAAGACAGTTGTTGTCTCGTTTTCGTCAGGGAAAAGAAGATTGTTGACTAAAACTATGACAAAAACTTCTCACCAACGAAATTAACACTGCTCTAAATAAAAAATATGCTCAAAGACATTCTCGTCAACGAATAAAAACGAGACTAGAATATTTGACAAGGACGAAATCCAATCGGAACGACGTTAGATGGTGAAGACAACGACTTGGAAAGACAACCAATCAGAACACACTCTGGTGAGTGGTAAGGCGGTAGACTTCTACGAGGGTCATCATATGCATGCACTCGCAGTTTTTTGTTTTTTTTTATAAATAATTTAAAATCGATCTAGATTTGAAAGATCAATTCTTAAAATCCTCGGACTGCTTTTTGTTTATTCCTTTTTAAATACACGCCATATACTCTACATGTTCCTGTCAGAAATAGGGATGCATCGAAATTTTATCGCCGAAACAATACGGCCGAAACAGCATGTTTTGATGATGCAAGCAACAACTGCAGCAATTTTCATTCGA
This sequence comes from Planiliza haematocheilus, assembly GCA_005024645.1. Classification (NCBI taxonomy): domain Eukaryota; kingdom Metazoa; phylum Chordata; class Actinopteri; order Mugiliformes; family Mugilidae; genus Planiliza; species Planiliza haematocheilus. The sequence goes on from SRSE01000262.1 coordinate 448,998, forward strand.
AAATGACCCAAAGGTGCGTTTTTGGTTTTTCTTCCAAAAATTTTTGGTGCATCCCTAGTCAGAAATCTGTAAATCTCACTAATTTGGAAAACAAATCCAAAACATAACAGAAGCTACAACCCTAAGAGCACCATCAGGACTGAAAGATGGCTGGATTTAAAAAGACAAGCTGCACAAAAAGCAAAGGCAAATACTAGATGTGAAACTAGAGGTAAAATATTGTGGAAATGTCACAAATCTCCTGAAACCAACGAAAACATTAGTTTCAGACTGAACTGAGATCGGTTCAAAACTGAAACATCTAGAATCGTGAGTCTGTGAATCGGAATGAAGACTTAAAACCTGTAGCGGCGCCGAGCCTTAGAAACAACACACATGTGCACACGTCAACACAACACACATCCCTGATGATCCTGTCATGGAGCTGGAGGCAAAGTGAATCATCCAATCTGTTTGCTGCCATTCTCAAGCTGTGACTCTGACACCCACCATTGAGTACAAAAAAAAAAAAAACACACAAAAGAAACAAAAAAAAAGACAACACACACGTCTTATGTCACAGATCGCTTTAAACATATGCATCCAAAAACCATGGAGATGGGTCCACGGTTGAGCGGCTGCATTCAGAGATCAATCCGCAAAGAGCCGCCCACCGCACGGAGGCGTTTATTGACGCCGTTCGAACAGAAAAAAAAAAAAAGTCCCAGCCATTGATCCTGTGCAGAAAAACAGAGGTTGCTGGAGCTTTATCTACGTATACGTGTGTGTGTGAAATCTGTCTCTCTGTGTCTATGCGTTAAACAACGAGACAACGATGACAAAGTCGCTCTTTGACGAGCATGACCGTGTCCACGTCTTTGTGTCTGCAAAGTGAAGACACACCTGTGGGCTCGACTAAAAAAAAAAAAAAAATTAAGTATAGCAGGTTTTCTGTGAGTGTGTATGTGGCCACGGGGTCCTTTGTTTGAGGTGGTCACGTGACTCGTCTGACTTGGCGGCGTCCCCTCCCCTCTGCAGCGTGCCACCGTGCAACAAAACGACAACAACAACAACGAGAAGAAGCAGCAACAACGCCACGTGGGTGAAAGCAACACACAACTTTGTTTTGTGAGAAAAAAACAAACATTCATCCTAATTTATCCTAATGAAGTCACACATGAGCAGTTAGTGATGAAGGATGGAAGAAAGAGGAGGAGGAGGAGGAGGAGGAGGAGGAGGAGGAGGAGGAGGAGGAGGAGGAGGATGGGGTGTAGGGAGACGAGAAGAGATGAAGGAAAAGATGAAGGGACGGTGGCAGCTGCGTGGCGGGGGTTGCGAGCCAGGATCAAGCCGTGGGGTCGGGGCGGGGGATCGATAGCACCGATGGCGATTTTACGGGCCACGCTGATAAACAAACACAGCGGAAAAGGACACGGGGGTTAACGGCGACACTGGCGGGGCGTGTGGCGTCCTGTCTGGACACGTTTAGCTAGCGCGTAGTCTGCGGACGAGAGATTGATGGGTGAGGAGATAGAGGGAAGACAAATAAAAATGAAAAATGGCAGGCGGAGGTGCGGACAGAAAAATAAGTGACAAAAATCGATTGGTGGCAGGAGGAGGAGGAGGAGGAGGAGGTGGAGGAGGAGGAGGAGGGGGCGTGGACTTGGGGGAGATGTATAGAAGATGAAGGTGGGGGGGGGGGTCGAGTAGGCGGGCTGGTTAGGTCCCAGGGGTGAGATTTCCTCTTCTCTACATTAGGGCCGTCTGACAGACGACTCTAACTGCCTATCCTATGTGCATGTTAATTACAGGCAGAGAGAAAACCAGAGAGAGAGAGTAAATAAGGAGAGCAGCACAAAGGAAGCTCAGGTGCTTCCTCCGTCAAAACAAGTCAATGGACTCGTCCTCTATAGGCTTTTAATTACAAACACGCTTTAAGATACGTTCATAATTACACGCCCGAGCACGGCGGTTATGTTAACGATAGTTTATATATTTCATGAAAACATTTCCCACGGAAAGAAGACGAAGACAAACGAGCCGGTTCTCTGGGGATTTTCCAGCTAAACTGCCTCTGGCTCTCGGGCACAAAGCTGCTTACTAAAGATCTTTTGTTCCTGTAAATGTAAATTTTTCAAAAAGGTAAAGTTCCCCAACACAGAGATGAGATGGGTGCGAGTAAAAGTCATTTTAACAGGAAAAAAAAGATAATTTTTAGGGAATCTATTTTTTCAATTTTAAAGCTAGGATTGGACCTGAGATTCACCGGTAACAAGAACAACATGTCACAGCAGTGTGGTTGAAACCAGTGCTCTGATGCGTACAGTGGTGCTTTAAAAAAAATTTCTACACTAAAAATTTTGCACCAAAAAAAGCACCGGCTGAAAACGGCTGCGGTTGTTGCTTGCAAGTGTTGTTTTGGTGATAAAAGTCCAAAACATTTTGTCCCAAAATCTGAAAATTCACTTTCAGGCTATTTTTTATCTGAAAATTGTTCCCTGAAACAACACGAAACAGGATGTTGTGATGATGCAAAGCAACAACTGCAGCAATTTTTGGCTGAAAATGGCCCAAATGTGCATTTTCAGTTTTTCGGCCACAAAAACTTTTTGGTGAAAAAACAAAAAAGCTGAAAATTGCTGCGGTTATTGCGTGCAAGTGTATTTTTGGCAATAAAAGTCCAAAAAATTTTGTCCCGAAAACTGAAAAAGCACCGACTGAAAATTGCTCCGGTGTTTGTGTGCAAGTGTATTTTTGGCAAAAATAGTCCAAAAATTTTTGGCCCAAAAAAACTGAAAATTCACTTTCAGGCTATTTTCGTCCCTAAATTGATCCCTGAAACAACGCGACTGAAACAGGATGTTGTGATGATGCAAAGCAACAACCGCAGCAATTTTTGGCTGAAAATGGCCCAAAGGTGCATTTTCAGTTTTTCGGCCACAAAAATTTTGAGTGAAAAAACAAAAAAGCTGAAAATTGCTGCGGTTATTGCATGCAAGTGTATTTTTGGCAATAAAAGTCCCAAATTTTTGGGTGGAAAACTGAAAAAGCACCGGCTGAAAGTTGCTGTGGTTGTTGCGTGGAAGTGTATTTTTGGCAATAAAAGTCCAAAGATTTTTGTCCTGAAAAATGAAAATTCACTTTCGGGCTATTTTTGTCCCTAAATTGATCCTTGAAACAACACGGCTGAAACAGGATGTTGTGATGATGCAAGATGCTTTTTTGGCTGAAAATGGCCCAAAGGTGCTTTTTCAGTTTTTGGGCCCAAAAAATTTTTGGTGCATCCCTAAAAAACACATCAGTGGATTTTCAAACAAGTCCTGAATGCAGACAAACGAATGAAATATCATGCTTGTGTGTTTAATATTACAAATCTGTAAGTTGCCAAAGCATCTGCCGTGACCTCCATATGCAGCAATAATGGCAACTAAACGTCTCCGGTAAATGCTGATCAGTCGTCGACAGAAGGGGAATTTTAGCTCGTTGATCAAAACAGAACCGCCTCAGTTCTGAGATGTTGGTGGTTTTCCTTAACAGAACTTTTTACTTCAGGTCCTTCCACAACATTTTTATTGGATTAACGTCAGGACCTGGACTTGGCCGCTCCTAAACATTCATCTTGTTCTTGTTTAACTGTTCTTTTGTTCTCGGTTCTCGTTGTCTTGCCGCATGACCCAGTTTCTCTTCAGATTCAGCTCTTGTCCTGACGTTTTCTTTTAGAGCTCATCGTCATCGGTCCATCAACGATGACAAGCCGTCGTATTATCAACCCCATGTTTTAAAGATGGGACGAGTTTTTTCCATCTCATTTAGACGGTCAGGGACAGAAATGTTCTTTACAGACAGTCATATTTAAGCAGAACTGCAGATACTATTCTGAAGGGTGCAGAAACCTTTAAGCGTCGCTGTACAATGCCGGTTATCAGGATCAGTTTATCTGTGTTGGTCTTTTCCAGAGGGTTTGTTTGAACGTAGCATAATAATATGTACGGTATGCAGCCAGTGGTGGTGTGCAAGGACATAAAAAAAAGGGAAACAGGGGAAAGAGAAAGCCGCATTTTTCTTGTAGTTAACTTTTCCTTGACCTTACTGAAACCATCAACAGCACAGAGCACAAGAACTGGACTAATGGTCTCGTCTTCCTCGTTTGTCATACCCTTCCCTTCCCCAGTCCTATCCAGCTACAGCCGAGCATCCCCCAGACCATGGCACCGTGGTTGCTCTAAACGAGTTTAGCCTTTATTAGTCTGTCAGAGAGAGAGAGAGAGAGAGAGAGAGAGAGAGAGAGAGAGAGAGAGAGAGAGAGGGAGAGGGGGAAGAAAAACATTCTTTCCCCCGGTAGCAGGTCGAGATATTATTCATCTATAATTGGTAATAACCCCGTACCCCCTCCCTGAGGCGGCTCAATCTCAACTGAGTAATCACTGCCATCGCCTGCTCTGCCAGAAACAGCATTATTAGGTCGATGGCACTGTCTCTACCTCTGCCGTCTGCCAAGGAGGTTTATTATCTGACAATATATGGTCTTACTACCGAGCTTCTTTTAAAATCACAAGCTGGAGAGGGAGCAAATATATCCCACGTCCCAAGCTACTATCAAATATCTCAGGATCCCTGACAGCGGAAGCTCCAAAATAAGCTCCAACGGGATCATTTAGGATGAAGCTTTATGCTTTTTTTGTTTTTTTATATTATGGCTGCAAGGTTTCCTCTGTGTTGTGCAAAACAGCTTTCACTTTTTAATATTTGACTGTCACCTCAGCTACTTCCCCAGTTCAAGCTGGAGGCTTTCACACTTTTATTTTTCCTTTGCAAAACAATACTGAAGCACAGTTCAAGTTGCATTAAAAAAAAAAAATCTGGCACAGCCCAAAAATCCTGACAGATCAGAATCAGAATAGATAAATATTAACTCTAGACAAGAAACAGTCATAACAATATAAATTATAAATTATACAAAATATACAAGGAGTAGGGCTGGGTCACAGCCAATGAAAGATCCATCACTGATTGATAAAATCGTTGCATAAAACCATTTTAAAGAGACAAAACGTTTCCTGTAACCTCTTGTTAGAACCTTTTTTGACTGGTTGCAAACGACAAAATTCTAAATTGCAACGACATTAGTCTACGCGTGTGAAACATCTAAATTTCGACAGAAGCTGCAGCCCTGAGAGCATCGTCGGGCCCGAAACCTGACTGGACTTAAAGTACGACGATATAAATAGTTTTAAACAGAAAAGGAACTTCACAAACAAAGTATAAGTTAGGACAGAGCAGTGTTAATTTTGTTGACGAAAATTTTTGTCACAGTTTTCGTCAACTCTGACGAAAACGAGACGATAACTAAATAAAAAATATGCCCAAAGACATTTTCGCCAACGAATAAAAACGAGACGAAATCCAATTTTCGCAATATGTTACAGCCGGGGAGAAAACTGAGGCAGGATATATGGACTCATTTCCAGTTTACTGAAAACAAGACGCGTTGGAAACCGTTTACTATCGCCGGTAAAAACACAAAGAACTTGAAGCGACACTTGCAAAGCGAGGTTAACCTGAAATCTAGACGAAGGTAAGCTAGTTAGCTTGTTAGCTCCAAAATGCACGTCATGGCTGTTGACGTTATCTACCACTGCGCGCTGCAAAGTGTTTTAAGTTTGTTAAGAGTTGACTTCGCTAGTTTTGGTTTATCAATTGATCAATCGATCTGTAGCTCTGCATGTTAGCATGTTAGCATGCTAGCCATAGCAGTTTGTTTAAATAGAATGAGTGAAATCTATGCCAATTAGCATTGCACATTTAAACATTAATATAATTCCATAACAGCTGGTTTTTATTTTATTTTCAGAAATAAAAGTTAATCTAAAAAATATGGATTACCGTTAATACTTTATATTTTTAGTCTATTTAGTGGCAACACTGGAGGAATGATTTTGCACCAACAAGGAAGTTAAATTGCGAACGCTTTCTGACGAGAGGAGATTTTATTTAGACCGGTTTCGCTGACAAACGCAGCCTTAACGTTCCCGTCGCCTACAAACACTGGAAACTCCCAACCTTTTTGGAAACGACCCTGAGGTAATATAAAGCAAATACGCCAACAACGATTTCTTTACCTTCAGATTAAGCGTCGGCTAAGCTCGGCGCTTAATCTGGTTTTACCAGTTATAGTAAAACCAAAATTATTCCAAACAGCAAATATTCAAAAAGAAACTCCAGAGGCACATAATGAGATCATGACAGACTGATTGCTGAGTGAAACAGAAAGTGACCTTGCCGCTGCTCAGGGCGGACTAATATTTCATCAGCTAACACTAAGGGCACACCTGCCTCACAGCTATACCCACATCTGCCAACGGCTTTGAGCTACATCCCTGTGAGGAGGCGTCAGGGGAGGGAAGGGAGGAAGAAAGGGGGGGAAATAAAAGACGACTGAAAAAAGAAGAAGAAGAAGAAGAAGAAGAACAGAGCCCCGTGTGGGTTTTACTCAGAGACTCTGGTACATTTCAGGGAAAACAGAGGGTTGACTTTGAACAAACCACAAAAAAAAAAAAAGACAATGACATTGTGACTAAGTGTGGGAAGAGCAGTGAAGCGATGGCACTGGTGACAGGAAAGCACCTACTGGTTTGTAAATTTCCACTTGACCAAAACCGCGGCATCAACTTATTAGCGGCGAGGACGCGTGAAGCCGGCGCTCGCTCCTCTCCATGCGCCAGGCGACCGTATCACCGACAACACAACAAAAGTGAATTACGCAGAGATCACAACGGGAAGGAAGTGGCATCATGTGCTCAATGCGCCGTCAGGAGAAGTGAAACCGTGCTGCAACGCCGACCAACACGCCGACCCATTCACTGTTTCAGATGAAGTCATTCAGAGCTCTTCTTAAACTGAAGCGAGCGAGCGACCACAAGCGTCTATCTCAGGCATGTTAGCTGACTCTAGCCCCTGGTGTTGCTAAGGAAAAATGACTTTTAAGTGTGTGCGTGTAGTTGCCTGAGCCTTTATTTGACAACATGATATCATGGAGATCAGCCACACAGTGACGTACGTGTTGATTACACAGCTACAGTAAAAGCATCCACTTGCGGTCTAGATGGTAAATGTAATTAACCATTAGACTGACCGGCTGTTTTCACGACAACTGCGCCTCTGCAAGAAACTGCACATTTAATAATGATCTGATTCCTTCCATCACTGATCAGTGCTTAGCCATGGAGAGCTGTGCATGCACACCATAGACTGTAAAGGGACAAAAATGGACAATGCAAAGGTTACCTGTATGCACTTAAAGGTGGAACTGTCATGACGCCCAGTTTTATACAGTCTATAGCAGCGGTGTCAAACTCATTCTAGTCCCAGACTAACAATAGGCTTTTAATCATTAAATAAATAACAAACGTTTCCCTTTCTTTTGTGCAAAAATGATGAAAAACCGGACATTTCTTAAGAAAACTGTTGCAAAAGTGCAGCTCCACGTCTCAGCGTTACGTCCACAACTTTTAATAAAACTGTGTGAAAACTGCGAAAAAAATAAAACTGGACCATCTCCCGGGCCGCTTTTGGACCCCCGGGCCTTATGTTTGACACCTGTGGTTTATGGTTTACAGGCTTCGGGCGACCCAATCGTACCAAAACGATCCGTTTATCCCTGGCATCGTTTCAAGAATATCTGCGTCCAGACGGATCCGTCTCACCACGACTCAAAACACTACTTCATACTCCAGGCCTATAGGCGGCGCTGTTTCCACAAATTCACCAAAAACGTAGAGGAAGAGGTGGAGCATGCGCGTAAAGCTTGAGCGCTGTTTACAAATCGGCTTTAGAAGAAACCGAACTCAAGGAGAAATGATATTTAGCCCTAGTAACCATAATAGGCTCAATATCTTCTCCAGCAGGAACACGAGCATGTAGTCCACCATTGTTGTTGATGTTGTTATGAGACGTCTCACGGGATATAAGAGGTGGAAGGCTGCTCCAGGGGTGTGGCTATGACATAACTGAAACGCATCCTGGGTCCAGGTTTCAGAAAAGTTCGTTTTAAGGCAATGTGTTTACAGGATTCATGTGGACGTGTGGATTAAACCAAAAAGCGTCTCCATGTGGACACCGCCATTGCAGCGTGAATACAACCCGACAACCAGTGAAGCTACAAAACAAGCTGAAGACATCTGTTTAAACTGAAAATGTCTCATAGCGCCCCAGTTTAAGTTCATCCTGTAAACAACCTGTGAATGACCGGCTCACGCTAGCAAGTGCATAAGGGTGTTTCAGCTTTGTGCTAACTCGCAATAACAATATACCAAAGGTTACTTGGTTGTGACACTCAGCAAAAAGCCAAGTTGCTGCAACGATTAACGGCAGTTTATCCCGTGGCTGCCCTGACGTTGAGTTTAGACAGAGAAGCTGCTTCCCAGCTTAAGATTAATATTAAACATTAACACTTTTATTTTCCGGTCCTTCTCTCTGGAGACGCTCAGTCCAGCGTGTCCTTATTTTGTCCCTTTTTCTTCCTCTCAAAGCATCCAATCTGAACTGTGACAAATAACATCAGCTGTTTCCATAACCTTATTTTTTTTTTTTAAATAATAGCAGTAAAGCAAAGCTCTGCACAATAGTTTTTTTATTTTTTTATTCTCCTCTAGAGACACGCCGTCAGCTCGAGGGATGTTAGTTTCCATAGGCTCGACCTTCGACCTGGTGTTGCACAGCACCGGGGTGAAAATAATAAACAGCCCCTCCCCTCTCCCCCCCTCCCGCTCTCCTCCATACCATCAAACGGCCGGGACAAAGGGAAAGAGCTGACCTTAACTGTCCTGGAAGTGCACACGTGTACAAGAAACACACACACAAAAAAAAAAAACACAACAGTGGGGTTGTCAGAACCAGGACGGCCCACTTTGAAACAAGAAAAAACAAAACAACAACTGTGCTTTCATCTGATGCAGCTGGCTGTGTGCAGAACACGTACAGATAAAAAATGGTCAGATGGTGAAAGAAGAAGCAGCCAATCAAGTGACCGCCGGGGTAAAACAAAGGGCTATCTGTAAAAGCCCCGGACTTCATCCTGCCTCTTGATGAGAGAACTTCGATCCCCAAGGCGGGGCTGCGGAAAGCTACAAAGCCTTACCGACGCACGCGGCCGCCGTTAAGCTCCCGCTTCGATTCGGCTCGCCGAGCGCCGCCGATCAATTAAGAGAACAGCCGAAGCAGCTGCTGACCGCGCAGGGCCAATCAAATGATCGATCCGGCTCTTCTGACTAGATGTGACTAGAAGCCTTTTCTTTTGACGCGCGTCCAGCCACACCCGTGTGTCGTGGTTGCGACATGAGTCGGCGCACGATGGAATGATGAAATAAGAAGCAGGTGAACGCGGGTAGGGCTGCGGGAAATAAACATCACCTGTCTGTGAGGGTGCTGCTGCGCTTTTTTTTTGGTTTTTGGCAGCGTAGATTTAATTCCCACTCCCAAACGTCTGGGTCTTAATGATATTTAATCACTTTTAGGTTAGAGTGAGGCTTTTTTCTTAGCCCTACATGCACGCAAAACCAAAACACCACGATCAACAACAGGACACACATTTCTAGAGCTAGCTGCTGCCAGCTGGACGCCACAGGAAAAGTGTCAACATGGAAATTTTCCACACAGACGACCTGAGTGTACCAGCTAATTAAATCCCCGTATGAAAGAGGCTAAAGAAGCAAACGGCACATTTACAGGTGACTCACCCATCCTCCTTGGCTCTGGATCCAGGGCTGGATGTGGTTGTCCAGGTAGACCGTCATCCACTCTACGATCCTCCCCACCAGGGGGCTCATCTCCTTCTCCACGCACTCGACGCACAGCGCCCCGCCGAACGCGAAGAGCCCCACGATGCGACCCCAGTTGACGCCGTCCCGGAACACCTCGTCCATCACGTTCTCGAAGCTCTGGTAGGCCGTGGCCGGCGTGATGTGCAGCTGGCTGTGGAGGTCGCTGAAGGCGCGGGCGTACCGCAGCTCGAACTCGTTGGCCGTGTCCCGGAGCGCCTCTTTCACCGCGTCCAGGTCCGTCGTCGACGGCAACCGTTGCTGCCGCATCGGGGACGCCGGCGGAGTCGCGGGACTCGTGCCGTTAAAAGTCCCGTTGGCGTGTGTCTCTGTCCGCTGTTCCTCGCCCATGCCCTCGTCCCGCCCATCAGTCCTGTTCGGAGGCTCGTTGAGCAATATGTGGTTGAGAGGAAAGTCTCTCTGGGAGAGTTTGTATTTTATGTAGAAAACCACCAGTTCTCTGTTTTGAGACATGTTGTGTGTGTGTGAATGTCCTTTGTCCTCTTCGCTCCTGTCCGTCTTTCTGTTCCTCTCTCGGTCAAGATTCGCGGTGTTTGAGTTCGACGTACTCTGTGCCAGGATTTCTTCCTGCGTTTCCTCCGCTCAGACCACCATGGTCCGCTGATGTCCACAGGACACTCGAGGGGAGATCTGGGTGAAAACCAAACCTACACAAGGCTGACAAATCAGCTCAGGCCCTGTGGAGAGACAACAAAAGGTCAGCGTCCGCGTAGCCAGCGTCCACGACTGTGTGTGTGTGGACTTTCAAATTAAATCTGGACAGGTGGGGTCAAAGTGCATCTCTCTAATTGGGCTTTTACATATGGAACAGATGGCAACGATATTAATGAGACGACGGTGGAGACCCAGTGTGTGTGTGTGTGTGTGTGTTTTATCGAGAGAGGGAGAACAAGGGAGACAAAGGGGGAAGTGGTGTGAGGAAGGTGAAGAAAGATCAGTCTGGCTTGAAGGTCCTCGCAGACGGTCGCCATGTCCTAATCAGTGACCTCTGACCTCTAATCAGAGCGGCTTGTTTGTCTCATGCATGGACTGTATAAAGATAGACAGGGGACAGTTTCTCAAAAGTGAAAACAAAGCAAGTAGAGCTCCCCCTGGTGGCTGGCTGCAGTATATGTCATAAGCTCCGCCCACTACATGTTAGTGAATGGGACGTTTGCCGAATCAAAACACTAAAATACGCGTCAAATAATTTTTTTTCAAGGCTGGTTTCTGTCATTTTAGGTAGTTAATATAATGTTGATGTATATTCAAGCGTCAATTTTTGGATAAGTTTAGTTTTAGCTAGCTATGTGACATAATGGCGACGACCAGAGTATAATCCATCATTTCCTTCTAACTGGTTGAGGTAGAGCAGAGCACAACAACAAATTAATCAAATTAAATATTAATTAAAAAGCTTGTGAGTCAGCGTGAAGCGTGTGCGGGGCACCGATATCGTGGCTCCACGTGGCTCCACTCTAGGACTGAACCGACCAGGCTCCGGCTCCGATCTAGCGCCGCCCGCATCCTCGGGGAAAACGGTGTCGGTCTAGCCGACTCAAGGAAGCGGTGACGCATTGTCCGTGTTTGCACAGCGCACGGCCGCGTCTGCAGGGTGTCGCGCTCATTTGCATTTTGCATATTGCATACGGTTAATGGACTGCCACACGCCCATGAATGTCCACAACAAAAATCAACACAAACAGGTTTTCTGATGGCTTTTCCCAGTTATCGTGCCACTGTCGGGCATGGTTGGACTCTTATAACCTCATGTCAGCGTTTCTGTGGAAAAATAAATCATAAATAAGACGACTTCTTCTTCTTTTGCTTTAGCAGTGGTTGGCAAATGTCAAAGCTGCTCATCAGTGAAGAAGAACAACCAAAATTAGGTGATGAAATGAGTCTGCTGAGTGAAAGTACTTTACTCTGGAAAATTAAGCCAGTCAGAGTGAAATTATGAAATTACGCAATGTGGATATTTGACAAGGTGGCAGCAGGTGATCGTCATTCTGCACTATTAACCTGATTCATCATCAAAACATTAAAAATGTTTATTTATAGGGAGTCTGATCAGCAGGTAGTGAATGTTACAAGATTGGTATCAGATGGTGGGGAAAAAAAACTTGATGAGGACATGACTTTAGGTAACGCTGCAAACTGAAAAGGTCAAATTTCACTTGTTTGTTTCGCTTACGTGAATAAAATTAAACTTAAACTGGACTTATTTAATGTTTACTTCTTTTTTTTTTCTTTCCATCTCTCGTTTGCTTCTATCTTTACACCGTCGGCTGCTGCGAATTTCCCCACAGCCGTACGAATATAGAAAGTTTATTTCAGTGTTTTCTGACGTTTGTTTTTTTTTTCACAGGATGATTAATTGAGAAAACGATGAGTTCAGCCGGAAATCAATTTTTTAAAATAATAGCATCCATTTCTGTCTGGTTACCACTTTCTTCTACTATACCGCGTAAAAGATTTCTGAGTAAACACACACCGCAAGCCGCTAAATTAAGAGTTTAAGCGGACCCACAACCCTGACACACAAAAGACAATCTGACACTGCCACAGCCGTGTCCCTATTACACCCCCATCCATTTTACTGGTGCACACACACACACACACACACACACAAAAAGACGTGGGAGGAACAATCTTGGTGATCATGTGGGAACCTGACCTTTTCCTCAAACAATATTGACATTTAAGCTGGTGAGTGCTGGGAGCTAATAATCAGGGTTCAATGCAGATAGAGAGGGGAACTCAATGCAAATACATTACATAATAACACAACTGGTCATCTTTGCAGCACAATAGGAGCACGAGTCAGCGTCTACTGGCTCTTAATCAGAGAGAATAAAAAAAATAAAAAAAATAAAATTATAAAGAGACGTAAAGCAGATGATTTAGTTCATAATTAGCAGTGAAAAGAAATGGCTTGTTTGAGCAGATAAAGAGGCAGGAAGCAGCAGTGTTTACAATGCCACATGGTCCCCAGCTACCAAACACGTGGCTCAACGTAAACACCACACAGCCCATGTCTGTGTTCGGGAATACCAGCGTGTCGCAGTGAAATGTAGCACCTGGACGCAACATGTCTGCGTATTATTACTTTTTTTTTTATTATTTATTTTTAAAGCTAAACACTAACAAAACTCAACTGGAGTCTGTGTTTGTTTGTTTATTGCGATGGAATCTGGACTGCCACGATAACAACATCACGCCGATCGTAAATTGATCCTCGCTGCAAACGGCTATACGACATGACAAAATATAAACACGTACGTCTTACCAGTAAAAGCGTCGGTGAACGTTAAAATCCGAAGCTTGTCTTCGGTCGAAATGTCTCCAGTCTGTCCGACAGTCTCAGCGCACTAATGCTGTCAAACCCCAAGAATGTGGGATAGTCACTTTGTGTACAGGCGTGTGTACGTTAGCACGTATCTTCCCACGTCTCCCCTTCTCCATGCACGTCCAGCCTCCTGAAATTACGTAACGCGACGCATTCACGGCAAATCGGAAATTCTAGAATCTCTTCGCCGGATGAATGATTCGGCAACAATTAAAGAGTACACAAAGCAGCTATTTACAGTGTATTTTAAATAATTAAATGTTAACCCGACTGCTTATTTTTATGTATTTATTACTATGTAGATAATATTTCCAATCAAAACAACGCTTCTGAATTACAATCTCACATTAACGAGCTCGGCAGGAAGCCCCGTGAACGCAACACGATTCCATTCCGCTGTCACAAACACTGCTGGGCTAGGGACCTTTAATCGCACAAAAAAAATGGCGACGCCTCCCCTCTCTGCTCCGGCTTTAAACCGATTTCACCACAGCTCCGTGACACACTTAAATCCGAAAGCAAACCATTAAAAACAAGTCACAGAAACAACCGTTTACGAGCGTGACTGTGGGCAAAGCTAGCGAACATCCACTGAAGATGGCTGTCACTGTCATACACACAGGCTGGGCTCACAGTCGCTCATTCGTGGGCTACGAGTTAAGAAATGCGTATTTAACGCGGGGGAAAAAATAAATAAACGTATAAATATACTCCACATAAACCACAGCGATGTCTTAGCGAGTAATATTAAACGAAATAAAGCTGTGGCGTTAGTGGCGTTAGTCCAAATCTCTCGAGCTCTTTCCCTTTAGCTGGTGGGGGAAAAAAAATCCAACATCACCATCTTTAGCATTTTTATTCTCGCCTGTTTTATTAGCCAAATGCTAAATGTACCAGGATTGCGCTCAAATAAGAAGCAGGGAGTCTTACTTGTAGGGTGGTCTCCATAAAACCATGTCTGCTGGCTCACAATCCAAAGCCCCGGCAGGAACAATCCCGTCCTTCATTGCTAGCCTGTGTGTGGCTAACCGCCTAGCCCTGCTACTACTGACTGTAGCGGATCCGCCCACACGGCTTACGTCCTCTGCGTAGCCGCACCAGGCTGCCTGCGTCCAGTCAACCAGGCGAATGACAGCTCCATCCAAACGCGGAGACTCCAAATAAATAAATAAATAAATAAACAAGCAAAAAAATATTTTAAAAAAACACGTATTTTCAGTGGCGATGTTGTGTGACTTGACGCTAGCCGAAGCTAACGGTCGGCTAGTTAGCTGTGCTTAGCTAATGTTAGCACTAGCTGTCTAAGCTAGTTTATGTGTTTTTTTTTTTTTTACTTTATAGTTTAGTGTTTCGTTTTAAATAATAACTTATTTTACTTACTGGCTTATTGATTAATAACGGTTTATTTTATAAATACCCTCATCTGGCAGCTGTTGATAACAAAAGATGTGGGGTCTCCATAGTAACCTTTGTTACCCCCCAACCCTCCTCCTCCTGCTTCAGGCCATCCTGCAGCTAGACTACAGCGCCACCCAGTGGGCGTCTTTATACTGCACAGCTAATACTGCCTCAATATATCCAAAAAAAACAAATAAAAACAAGTTGAAACACGGTCATCTGGACATCTTGGGGGTTTAACTAGAAACATCTGCAGGTGTTGCCCACCTGAAAGTCACATGACATGCACTTTTTTTAACTGCAGCCATCATTAATGCTTTGGTATTTTCCTGCGACGACAACACTGCGATGGATTTGCAGAGCACGAGGACAGAAAACGCGTCAAACAAACACTCTAGAGCACATGACTCCTGCCCTTTATTCCCAGTCCATTTTACAATTGATTTTAAACTTTATATATTTGTCTTTAAAGCTCTTAACGGCCTCACCCCGTCTTATTTGTCTGCGATGCTAACCGTTGGTGAGTGCGGCAGGGCTTTGAAGTCTTCCAACCAACTCCTGCTGGAAGGTCAAAGGTCGAGCCTTTCTAGTTGCTGCAGCCAGGCTCTGGAATAAGGTCCCCACTAATTTATTTATTAAGAACGGCTTCGATCGTTGTTTGATCTCTTGTAAAGCACTTTGGGTTGTTGTAAAGTGCTACATAAATAACGTACATGACATTAAATGCTCATTATCTGGTGTTAGTCTAGATATATGGAGCAAAAGCAACTGGACTTGTAGAGCTCCTCGAAGACGTATCATCCACGTCTTCAGTTCTAAACGACTGGTGGAGGATTTAGGGTTTAAATAGATGAGTTCAGCTCTCTAGCAATCTAAGTAAATCAGAAGCTGAACAGATGCTCAACAATCTGGCATCACACCTACTCGAGGGCAGGTGTATCTGGCGGTTAACGGGCCGACAGATGTTCCTGTTTATACCCTTTTTAGATTAGACCTGAACTCTACAAGTCCAGTTGCCCTGGTTTCAGCTTTGTTTTGTTTTTGTTTTTTTTACCCAGAGACGGACGTAAAGACACGCAGGGGTTTTCCAATTTGACGCAGACAGCTTTTCCCCAAGAGGCTAAACTGCAGCGGACGTCACATCTTCAGATATAGGTGGACAGATAAGATTTTTGCATGTTCTCCAGTTTCTTAAGACGCTTTTAAATCTGTGTCGTCATAGCAGGAAACTAAAAGCGCTTAAGCGATGACTGTGCTTCTAAAAAGTCCACTCCTCTCTTTAAAACCGTCGACACGAGTCACGTCAGTGGATCAGAATTCAGATTTATTGATTACTTCACCAAATGCTTGGAAGATTACATCACATATTATGTATAGAACCGTATAGCACTTTCATTTCTATTTATCTTACATTGAAAACTTTACATTCTGCAATTTTTTTTCTTTCATTTACTATATATATATATTTATATTTATATATATATATATTTATATGTTCCCTAGATTTAGGGAAGAAGAGTAGACATCCATAGTTGCAAGGAAAAAGAATGCTCTCCAAAAAATATTTAAATGCACTTTAAATAATTACATACATCCTTCTTTAAAAAAGAAAACAAAAGGAAGAAAACAAAGAAAAAAAAAAGGCATGGAATAAACGCGGAAGGGTCCGGGACGCGGAGGTTTCAGTATCTCTGGATGTTTTGGTTTCCCTGTTCCCACGAAACCCGTCCGTGGGACGACGTCAACACTGATGTGAAAGTCAGTACACTGAGCGGCGTTAATACACGAGAACACGGGGGGAGAGAGAGAGCGCGGCCTCATCGGGGTCTGGTGAGAGAGTTTGTATTTGTGGGTGCGAGAGGGAGAGAGGGGGGGTCGAATCGCGCAGGAATGCCACGGCGGAGAGGGAAGCTTCGAGCAGCCTTTCGTTGTAAACCAGATCACGCAGAAACGGTAAAAGGAAAGAAAAAGAAAGCAGAATAAATAGGTAAAAGTCTCATCGACAGGCAGGAAGTGACGAACGGGATGATTCAGCTGCGTGAGATCTTTGATAGTGTTCTAAGAAAGTGTTTTTCATCTGCAGCAGCTTGCAAATCAGACACGGGGTGGAGGGGGGGGGCGTCACGGCGATGATTAATGCTTCAGGGCGGCTTTGATTAGACGGTCGTTCTCTAACAGGCACAGGTAGCAAAGACAAAAAAAATAAACTCCCACGGGGGGCTTACTCGATGATGAAATTCAACGGCGGTGGAAAAAAACAAACACAAATCAGGTAACAGGGTGTGCAACCATTTCAATAAATTATTAGTATACAGATCTTTTCTGGTCATTTAGAGGAAGGGTCAAAGGTCGGTGAGGGATGATGAATGACAGTCAGCAGAGAGAGCGCTGGTCACAGTGCTGTTCATCCCCCCAGAGAAACAGAGGGAGGGGGAAGGTTTCTCTACGAGCCGAGCGCAGTAGAAAAAGCCGAACACTTAAATGCAGAGTCCTGAAAAAGCTACAGTCGCTTTCTCATCTCGATCCGGTCCAGGAGGAGGGGGAGGAGGAGGAGAATCTCTTATATGTCTGCTTTCGTATCTCTGTGCCTTTTTCCGTTCTAGGACGAGGGAGTCCGGGCATGGGCCCCACCTTCGAGAGCAGCGATGCGGAAGACGGAGCCGATGCGGAGGAAGAAGCGCCTCAGAACGGCTCGTAGCTCAGGGATCAGGTCGAACTGCATCATCTCACACAGGTGTGGGTAGTAGCAGGAGGCGTGGGGCTTGAACTGGAAGGAGGAGGAGGAGGAGGAGGAGGGGAAACAGGTAGATTAGTGTCAACACAGTCGGACCCCGCATAACTCAAGTGACCAGTGAAGAGGAAGTAGACGAAGAGAACCAAATCAGATGCAGAAAGTGAGCCAATATTACATATCTGTGAGGTGCAAAAGTTAATTTAAGGCCAAATCAGAGTCCGTCTGTTTCCAAATAACGTCAGAAGACTGATGGAACGGACAAAGGAGCTTTCTGAGGAACTCATCAGGCTGGAAAAGGTCGCAAAACAATCTCTGTCATTCTACTAAAAACATTATAACCCTAATTTCCAGACTATAAGCCGCTACTTTTGTCACTTGCTTTGGACCCTGCGGTTTATTTTTACAGCTAACGGTCACCAGGGGGCGCACTATCATGGAAGCGCAAGAGCGAGACAGACAGTTAGCGCCAGGTAACGAGAGCAAAACAAACCAAGTGAGAACAAATGCAGTAGGAGAGCTGCTTTTAAGTTAAAGGCCATGGATCTGGATGACTTTTCTGGTATAGTAGCTGGTTATTATGATACAGTAAACGACCGTGTTACTGCACCTTTACTGACGTGTTACAGGCAAGTACTTTTAAAAACTAATTCAATTTAGCCATTTAACGTTATTGCCTCATCAAGCGTTGTAGGTTTTTTGTTATACTGACTACTACGGTACTATGACTGCAGGAAGTGAGCTAGGACGATTTGTAATGTCACAGATGTGAAAGTTTAATTGATTGATTGTGTTTCTCAAATGTAAATAAATGGGACTCTTTAGTCATTTCTGTCCCAACAATCCCCTCCGTGGTAGAAGAAACCCTTATATACGGTAATTAAACATTAAAACACCAGCGCCTTATACTCGGGTGCAGCTTATATATGGAACAATATGTGTTTTCCCCTAAATTTAGCTGGTGCAGCTTATATTCAGGTGCACCTTATAGTCCAGACATTATGGTAAATGTTTAGTTCTGCCTTTAATCCAAAGGAAATGTTGTGGAAGGACGTGAACAGTTCACAGCGTCTCTCATAAGATTTCGGGGGAAGTTCTGAGGAATGAGCTAAAATTCCTCCGGAAACGTTTAGTCTGCACAAGCAGATACTGAACACAAGGGTGCAGCTACTGGTCACACAAGAATAATATTTAAGTTTCATTTCTTTGTTTGGGTTCTCTTTGTCTACTTTTAGTCAGAAATCCTGAACACCTTAAAAGCAGCAGTGTCTGCAGACGTCTCTAAAGAAAGCTCTGAGACGGACCCGGGGCTTCACCGGATTACAGAAATGCATTCAGAAACTCAATTTGTAGCAGGAAGCCGAGCACAGCAGAGAGTCAGTCTGCTGGAATATTACTGCTACTGTTTGTGTGGATGCAGTGGTTTGTGTGGTGGCAACGTTTGCTACAGCTCTGAGCGGTTTTCTGACAGAAAAACAAATAAATGAATAAAAAATAGGTTATAGCTTCAGCCTTAAACGCCCTGCAGAGTCATGGGCTGGTAATGAATCATCTGTGAGTCACGCTCTCATACAAAGGCCGTGATTCAGAGGTGACAGCTCCCAGAAAAGAAAGTGTTTATGATGGAAAAACATCACGAAAACAGCAGGTTAAACATATATATACTGTACTATCAGAGCAAACTCTTGTCCTGATGCTTATTCTTTCACAGGTTAGACGTCGCTAACGTGTCGTGTGTGTGCTCTTGCCTTGTCATCGGGCAGCCGTAGTGTCCTGGTGAGCAGCAGCATCAGGAGGCTGTTCCAGGCCTCTCTGTGGCTCTCTGAGGTCAGACTGATGAAGTAGGCCAGAGCTTCACTGCAAACCCTGAAAGACGACAACAACAACAACACAGGATTATTACAATTTATTAAAGTAAAGCAGGACAGCAGCAGGTATTTAATAAAAACAAACAAGTCGTCTTAAATCTCCTCTTTGTTCCCAAACTGTCTGATTTGTTGGTTTCAAACTCTTTAGAGACGGTTTTCTAACCTTTTTCCAGCCTGATGAGCGACAACAACTCTTTTTCTGAGCTCCTTAGAAAGCTCCTCTGTCTGTGGCGTCCACAAACACGTGGTGTAAAGGTCAGACTGAGACAAAACCCTGATTATTTAAAACCAAAGAGGCACTAAATGACACCTGAGTCTCTCTACATCGACTGGAAACTCATCTGAACAGATCTGGCCACGAAATGAACTTGTAATCCTAGAGGTGCACCTCACAGCAGGGGTCGCGTTAACTGAATATTTTCCATCATTGACTGTTTTTTTTTTTTTTTTTTTTTAAATGTGACGGAAGAATCTGAAAGCCACCCGTCATTTTGACAGATTGCAGTTCACACCCTGACCACTTGGCGGCGAGTGAGCTTGAGTGCACGATTTCCTGGTACACCAATTATACTGACGCACATGTAAGAGCTCGGCTAACCACATGTCTACGTCTAGTATCTACAGTCAATGGTCTATGTAGCTAACGGCTAGCAAGATGGAGTTAGCGTAACACCGAAGAACTTCAACACTACGTTACCGCCTAAGAGCTGTTTACGCTAGCAGTCCCGTTCCGAGTACGGACAAGACGTGTTACCATTTAAAGTCAATGCTGTTCTGAAAAAAGTACTTAAAGTTAATTAAACTTTAATGAAATGTATTTATTATCAATTTAAAAAATTAAAGTGATGGATAAAAATAGATTATGACAGACAACGAAAAAGTGTAGTGCAACCTCTGCCTCACAGATATGTAATACTGGCTCACTTTGCCAAGTAAACAACAACACAAGTATAATATTTCTGTCTTAGATGTTTGATCGGGTTTTCTTCGTTACTTTCAGGACTTATTTTAATGTTTTGAGCCGTTTTTCTGTAAGAAGCGTTGACTTGACTCACAGCAGCAGGCGTGTCTGGATGTCAGGCCACGAGTCCTGCAGCTTTGGGTCAGAGTACATCCTGAACAAGATCCTCAGACTGCAGGCAAGGCTGCTGGTCTCCTGCTTCAGCAAGTTGGGCTTTGACTTCCCTTTAAATCCTGCGTGAAAAAGAAAGAGAGTGAGGGTTTAGTGTGCTGCTACACCTCTCTTTAGTTTCCTCTCTCTACCGAGCGTCTTCTCCAACAACACTGAACTTTTCCGTTAAAAACAAACTTCACGTTACCTTGTAAATACTAAAAAAATCTTAGCAGACGCATGAGTTTATTTTCCGACTGACCTGCCCTCCAGAGCGCCGTCCGTTGTTCATTGTTGGAGTTGAAGTCCTTGGCGAAGGTGTGGGACTCCAGCAGACAGTCGAGCAGCTTGAAGAGGTGCGCGGACGTCATCCGTCCGTACATGCCCTGGTCTGGACCGGAGTCGACCCCCTCGGCCTCTGACTCCTCCAGAGTATCTCGCTGGAGGGTTTCAAGTTTGAAGCGTTTAGTTGCGTACAGGCGTCAAAAAATAAAACATATACGAGCGTTGAAATAAAAAAATGTACCTGCGCGGCAGCCATGTTTTCGGCGTCCTCCTTCTTGCTGGTGGCTGGGAAGAAGACGATGTTGTCCACGGTCTGGATTAGCTCAAGCTGCACCACGCATTTAATCAGCAGACCCGCAAACAGCTTCTGGTCTGAGACTCCTGCAGCACACGGGAAAATATACAAAGATTTCGTCTGGTTTTTGCAGAATATTGGACGATTTCTCAGCATTTTCAGGCAGAAACTAAAGTTTGGTTTCATATTGAATGTGCACTCACTAGCATTAGACTTTCCCTTCCAGGTGTCGTCGCTGGACATCTGGCTGTGTCCTCGCTCAGACAAAGCTCTGTCGTAGCTGCTCTGGGACTGGCTGTCGAAATCAGCGTCCTGGTGACGTGTATAAATAAAAGCACACCATGAGCATTCACAGGTTAATTAATGTCGCACAGTGGAGAGATTAGTGGCAACACTCTCCATCAGCGCGTAAAAGCATCTCATCATGCTCCAGGCCAGGTATAAAACATCTGCAGAGCTGCAGGTAATAAAAGCTACTGATAGAGTGCTTCCTCAGAAAAGGACAAAAAGCAGGATAATCACAAAGAGAAGCAACGACAGAAAGAAAAGCTGAGTGTGAAGCATAACTAAAATTAAGAGAAAGCAGGAAAAAGAAAGCAGTAAAATGTATTTTCTTACAAAATGCTTGCCATCAGCTGCTTCCTCATCCTGTCCAGCCGGTCGCCAAGTCAACAAACTGACATGAAAAGCAAACACAACGGCAGATTAGTAATCAGGTATCGTAAAAACTCAACAGCTGTACCTCCAACTGTTTGTCTTACAACAATGAAATGGGTCAAGAGTTTTTTTTTTTTTTTTTTTTATGAAATGACCGACGTTGAGATCAACACGTTAACATCCGTCCTGGGCAATGCGATTGCAAAGGGACAGAAAAGTACAGGTGTTCACATCAGTCCCCAGCCAGCACTAGAGATCAGATCTCAGTTTAGAACTCAGTACGCAAATAAACACTGACATCACTTGAAGCGTAGGTGTAATATTATAATAGCTGCCGTCTGTAATGAATCTCTGCCAATGAATCAGAACCACAAGCAGCTGTTTGATGTGTCATGACGTGAGGACGCGGTGCATATTTTGGAACAAGCTGTTCTCATTCACTGAAAGCACACGGTGAGTTTTATCAGTGATCTTAGAGATGATGGGTGATTGCGGAGGAGTACATGTGGATCATTATACATCATCATGATCACAATCAATAATTACATGGCAGAGAAGGAAGGAACATTGCTTTGTTGTAGTTGCTCACATTAATGAGATAATGGTGGTTTTATCTGAGGTCTACTTTTGTTTTATTTCATCTTTACCTTGAATTGTTTGGTGTCATTCTTTTCTTATCTGATGTCTTCATGTTGGTTTGTAGTGATATTTCTTTGTGTGGTTAGCTGTTGTGCGGGCCATACAAGCCAAGCAGCATTTAGTTAATTCATCTAGATTTTAGGTTAATTTAGCCAGCAGCATTTAGTTAGTTGTTTCACAAGGTTTGAGGTATCCTCTGCTGCTCTGTGGGACATATAAGCCAGCAGCATTTACTTGATTTAGGCCCCGTCCACATGGAGACGCTTTTTGGTTTAAACGCAGATGTTTTGCATCGTTTTGGCCGAATCCTGTAAATGCAAAGCCCTAAAACGCACTTTTCTGAAACATGATCCCAGGGTGGAAAAATTCGCACACGCAGCTCTTGAGTTTTCATGTGGAGACGTCTCATAACAACATCAACAACAATGGTGGACTACATGCTCGTGTTCCTGCTGGAGAAGATATTGAGCCTATTATGGTTACTAGGGCTAAATATCATTTCTCCTTGAGTTTGTTTTCTTCTAAAGACGATTTGTAAACAGCGCTCAAGCTTTATGCGCATGCTCCGCCTCTTCCTCTCTGTTTTTGGTGAATTTCTGAAACTGAAACAGCGCCACCTATAGGCCTGGAGTATGAAGTAGTGTTTTGAGTCGTGTTGAGACGGATCCGTGTGGACGCAGATATTCTTGAAACGATGCCAGGGAAAATGGAGGAGGAAAAGATCGTTTTGGTACGTGTGGACGAGGCCTTAGACTGTAGGTTAATCATCATATCACATGACTGTAGGTTTGGTAGGTTTCTCATTTGGGCAGGGCCTCTATTTTGGCACAAGGGATTATAACACCTAATTCTGTGTATTAATGAAAGCACAGCCTCACATGTGTGACTTTACAGTTTATGTTTTCAATCTGACCTACTGTATTTACACAATGGACCTAAAACTAAACTCAAAAGCATAAAATCTGAGTAGATATTAAAATGCAGGAAATGCATCAGGCATTTGTTGCTGTCGTCACTCCATATATTGTATATAGTGTCACTCCCGCAGGATGGACGTTAACGCAGCGTCTGAATATAACACACAGCGTCACGGGGGGTTTGGTACTCACGCGTGAGGACTGGCGTTCTGGAAGATCTCCAGCATGCAGGAGCAGGTGATGTTCCAGACGTCGGGGCTGAACTTCTCCCCGTTGAGAATCACCAGGTTCTCCAGACAGTTTGTCCCCGACCGAGCCAGCTGTTCGTTATCTGAAAAAAGAAGCACGAGGCTTTAGAACTTCGTGAACAAAAGTTGGCATCAGATAAAAGTAAAGGGTTTAAACGCCAAAGCCTGGAGTCATGGATAAAGGAGATGCTGATACAGGTTGAGGATTAGTGGGATTCATGCACCCACCTTGTCTGACACACCACTGCAGCTGTGTGAAAATGTCGGCCAGGAGTATTTCACTGAGAGGCTCGTAAAACTGGGTGAACACGTCACAGATGGCGTAAAGCGCGTGGTTACACGTCGTCGTCATCCACTCGGTTTTCTGGAGGCAAACGAAACGAAACAAGCTGTTTCAGTTAAGTTTATTTAAACTTATGAACACGTTCTGTACGATTCTTAATGTTTCCGAAGAGGCCGGTGAACTCTGACCTCCGTCTGCTGCTCAGGGAGCTTCATGTTGTCGAAGATGCGGAAGACGATTCTGAAGAGGTCGTGCCACCAGTGCTTCTCGAAGGTGTGGCCGTAACTCTTCATGATCTCGAACATGACGGTGAGACCTCTGTTGGGAGACAAGGACATGAAAGACATCAGTCCTGCTGCAGCGTCGCTTCGTCCACGAACACGTCATTGGACGACAATGTTGCCGGCAGATAATCGGACACAGTAAAATGACTTTTAATATAAACGGAGATAAGATAAAGAAGGAGGAACAAGCTGGACAGCCTCCGTTTGTCTAATATAAAAGAGGAAATATTCATGCAGCAGGTTCTGCTTTGAGGTTTGAAGAATAGTTTGGTCGGGGGAGTACGTGACGCTCACATGAATCTGTGAGCTGCACCACGAGCCTTTTATTTTTAGCCTCTGTGTGTGTTAACAGTCTGACACGTTTTGAAGCGTGAAAAGTCACGTTACCTTAGCAACTACTACAGACACCGATCAGGCATAACATTATGACCTATGGTCCTAATATTGACTCATCAGAGAATGGACATGGACCTTCTGAGGGGAGGGGCCTCTGTGGATCATCCCACAGATACTTGATCAGTTTGGGATCTAGTGAATTTGGAGGCCAGGTCAACACCTTGAGATGTTCTTCAATCAAGGAGTCTCATTGCTTTTAAGATTCTCTCAAGCTAAACTCCACATTAAGCGGTTTTACTACCTGGTGCGGACATCCAGCTTGCAGCGGTTGATGATACAAGAAAGCTCAAACAGGATGGGAAACCAGCCGCGAACCCAAACCCGATCACCGGGGGCAACATTCATGTCATCGCTAGTGTATTCCCTCAGGGCCTGGACACAGACAGAAAGTACAACATTAAACATCCGCTGTCAGGAAAACGAAGCAAAATATAAAAGTATGTGATAAGACCAGTATTGTTACCTGGGGTCTTTCAGAGACGTATTTAGCACAGTGTCGGATGAGTCTGATAGCCTCCATGCTGGTGTCAGGAAAAGCTGCGTTGCACACAAACTCTGACAGACACTTGACAGCATCCTGGAAGGAATCTATAGCAGCTGCAAAGTGCTCCTTGAAGGTGTTCACTGATGGAAAGAAGGCAAGAAATATAAATAAATCTCTCAGACTTGTGTAAAAGCTACCAAGGAGCAGTTACGTTACTCCGTTGTTGTAGGACTGAAGTCGTACTCACTGACAATATGACCAGTTGTCTGGAAAGCCAGCTCCACTATAGTCTCATCGTGGTCGGAGGCGGCCTGGTGAAACACTGAGAAGATGTTCTTCCAACCGGAGCGGATGTTGGCTGCCTGGGAGTTTACCATCTGAGCCACACACCTGATCACCATGTCTCTGATAGTGGGCGACCTGTGAGAGGAAGGATTGCATGAAGCAGTGCAGCGTTAGCTACTAGAACGCTAGCTAACGCGTATTTCCTCCAGCAGATCTACCGTACAGAACGCTTCACATTATACTGTCTCTCTCTTCACCTGTTCTTCTTCATGATGTGTTCAAAAGGCCGGAGGAAATCTTTCTGGAAGCGGAAGTTGGCCAGCTCTCCTTTCTCCAAGAACTTCATAGACAGCTGCCTCAGGGAATCCACGGCAAAGATGGCGACGTCCTCGTTGGGGTTACAGCCCACCTACAGGGGGCGGGAGTAGAGAGTTCAATAAATAACTTTAGGGGTCAGTTCTTCTTGGAAACCATAGACCTTGTGTAGGCGTAATTAAATAACCATTTGAAGGTACTTCAGCCGTAATAAAACCAACTCCTCAAGGGCACAATCCAGGAGAAAATTAACGTGTCATGAAGCGTTGCCAAAACCAACACTCCCACCGCTGCACTTATGAAACCCTACAGGCTTCCTACAGTCAATCCTTTGCGGGCCGTTCGCCTCACTCACCTTGTTGAAGTGGTCTCCTATGACCTGCCAAATTCGAGACCACTGCAGCCTGATGCGGTTCATGTTGTAGTAGGAGATTTCCACAATCTTCTGCAGGCTGAACATCCTCGGCTGGTGCGTGGAGGCCAGCTCGTCCATGGACACCGCGCACAGCCAGCGCACAAAGTCCACTGGAGGCAGAGAAACGCTCCGTTAACGACTTATCTCACTTTGTAACGTGCACAGAGATACCGTCGGTTGAGACACTCACCGATTGCGTTTCCGTCTAGTCTGGTGGAACCAGTAAAGATCCTAAATGTATAAAAGAAAGAGGGGAAAGGGTAAATTAAACATCATCATTAAGCATTTTAAAATAAACTGCAGTGTAAAGGGGAGTTGGCTTCACCTGTCCACAGCTACCACTACACTCTGAGAGCTGGTTTCTCCCACCGACTCCTGAATATGAGCCATCTGCCTCTTGTCCTGACTTCCCACCAGGTTACCTGCAACGGAAAGCAAAACTTTAAACTTAAAAAGCACCATAAACAGATTCTTAATTTTAAAACATCTAATATTTTATGTAGCCTCTATATCATCGAATTCTAACATTGTGCACATTATACAATCCATAAGAATAGTGCCATTCCATCCATATTGCTGTTGTGCAGACATGTAACTACAGAGGAAGACGAGTCCCCAAGACATGTTAGATATCACTGCAAAGTTAACCTTCTGCACAAAAAGGCTAAACATAGTGTTTGTTGTTTGTAGTCGACAAGATGCAGACAAAGGACCATGTATGGTCATTTCAGGAGGAGCTCCTATTTAAACCTCAGACTTCCCACCAGTCCCCCAGAACTGAAGAAGCTAGTCAGATGAGTGGTGAAACGTCTTCTCAAAAAAACTCTATAAGTCCAGTTGCTCCTTTTTTTGAGCCTTTTTTGGACAGACCGTGTATGAAATAGAGGCGCAGTCATCAGATTCTGTCAGGCAAGTCACCATGTGGTGCATACTTGATGGAGAATCGTGTGGATAGGGTCAAAAGGTCCACAAAACGTAATAAAAACAATATCAATTGCATTTGTTCTCAGCTGTTAAAGGTTTTAATGACATGTTAACATGTGAGAATCTGTTGGCTAAAGCTAGCTGGTTAGCTCCAATATGATGCTAGGTAGCGCTGCACACTTTGTTGTATGACCTACTTATTGACAGTCAGTTACTGGGTGGAAGAGCTCAAAGTGCTTTGAAGTTGGGCTGTGTATGTAGCTCCTACCAAGTCCTAGGGGCATGAACTCCTCTGTGCCAGAAGGTAAGCCTCTGATGCCGGCGTCCCTGTCCCGGACCACCCCTGAGATGTAGCGTGTCTTCACACCGGTGCCGATCAACTGGGCGAGCTCTAGCTGACTGATGCACCTCAAGATCTACAACACACAAGCATGAAGCATGAATAACGAAAGAAATGTTTTACTTCTGGGAGATTTGAGGCGGGTTTTTATCTTCACCTCATGCCAGGAGTTGCCCAGGTAGTTTCCATCGGTGTGGGCCACAGTGATAAGGGTCTTAATGGTGTCGATGTTCTTCTGCTTCATCTCCGTGATGCTTGAACTGGCCGTCAGCAGGGTGAACCTGGCCAGGGCTTGAACATATGCGTCTCGCTCCAGCTACAGACACAAAGCCCGGTTATAAAACACCCAAGCGCTCGACTGAACTGATTTCAAACGTTAGGTAATGAACGTGTGTGTAGAACATCTGCAAACACCTGCATGTTGAAGATACAGGCGATCCTGATGGCGCATCGAATGCCCTCCAGACACAGTGACGCCACCTCTGGGTCATCACAGTCCTGCAGACCCACACTGAACGCTGCCAGCAGTGGAGTCCACGCCAGCTGTGACACACAGAAATAATCAGAATGTGGACATTTCCAATACGTCCTCCAACCACTGGTCAAACATGTAGTTCAGTCTAATCAGGAAAGTCAAGTACAGTGTGAGAACCTGACATAAAACGTGATGTGATCATCTAAATAAAGAAAAAACCTGATATCACACAATTGCACATAGTTTCGTGCCATGAGTAGGTGTGTTAGGAATGACATAAAGAATTAAGCACTGTATTTATTAACCGGTAAAACCTGCCTTCACAAACGTCAAAGCGTTTCCAGACCTGCATGAAATCTGAGCTTTTCTTTCTCACTGAACTGATTCATCCAAATTCTTTAAATGTCTGGTGTGATTCGCATTCCTCAGATTAAGCTCCTCGCCCGGTGTTTTTGTGTTTTACTCTGCACCAAGGTATGTAGGATATCAGTGCAAAGCCAACCTTCAGTGCAAGATGGCAATGTTGTGTTTAGAATCTGTCACACCATATAATCAGGAGCACTGCTAAGAAACCGAGGCACGGGATCAGATTCTATCACGCAAGTCGCCATGTGGTGCATAGTTAACACAGAATCAGAAAGGGACCAGAAAATATATTAAAAGCATTTGTTTTTAGTTGTTTTTGGATTTTATGTGTTTATACTCTGACATTATCTTGAAAGACACCATGATAAACTTGATCTTGACTGTACTTTCAGGAACAAAGCTGCACTAATTTATTTAAGCTTGGCAAAGTCGCCACAGAATTAAAATATCTCAATTTCTAATTCGTTTATCTATGTACTAGATGCTTTTGTCAACAGCAAATTTAGTTTTTTTTTAATGAGCTATTCAGTATGGACATAAATGAAACCTACCTTGAACATGGGCCTGACATGTTCCAGATGTGTCGCGCTGAAGAACGGAGCCTGAGCGTGGCTGACGGCCTCCATTAGGGCTTTGGCCGTCTTCGCCATCTGCTCCATTTCCACGTTGTACAGGAGACGACGCTGCTTCTCACTGGCTACACCTGCAGTGAGAAGGACCGACATGTTTCTGAGCATTTGGTGACAGGAAATGAAGTGGTTCTCCAGGCCGCTGTAGACGGCAGATCGGCAGTTACCGAATACGTTTAGTTTATGTTATTGCTGCACAAGGAGGTCACAACAGATACTGAAAACAGGGGCTCATTTACTTTTGCAACTCATGGTACATACAATAAAATTTTGTTGAATAAATAAATACACAAGTATAACATTTCTGTTTGTTTGATTTTCTACTTTCAGGACTTGTGTGATGAGTCATTTTTCAAACTGTAGACAGAAGGTTTTATGTGACTGCGAGACAGGTACTCACTCTGCTTGGTGGACTTTGGGGCGATTGAAAACTCTTTGCTTTCCTTCATGGCAATCTTCTTGCCCGCAATCTCGTCGTATATAGAAGACAGATACTCCTCAGGCAGGTCTTTGCTGTCGTTAATACCGCGGTTCATCTTGATGTACTGCTCCTTTGTCATTTTGTTCTTCACCTACGTCAACGAAGAAGGTCGAGAGAAAACGGTCAAAAGGAATTCTATAATCAAGCATTAGCTTTTCTCATGAGTCTTCTGCTGCTTAGTTTTTACCGAAGCTTAACTAATACACAGTAGGGATGGGCGATATGGACTAAAAAATGTATCCCGATAATTTCTGGTATTGGCAAGTTTTCTCTGAGTTGTTGTTTTTTTTCCCGGACTCTTTGGATGAAGTCGACGCTGCTTCTGCATCTTTCTCATTTTCTGTCTTTCTTCATATTCTGGTTTGTGCTTGTGTTTGAGGTGGTGGAACAAATTAGTGCTGTTACTGTCCTTTTTAGTCACTATTTGTTTGCAAACCTTACATGTTGTAATTTGCTGCTACTTTTTAACCCCTTCATGTCTAGTGTCGCTAATTCACGACGCACTGTTTCCGTTCAGACTGCAGCTGAAATAACGCATGTAATACTCCAATGTTGGTTTGTGCACATTCAAAGAAAACTAGGAACCTTTTGCAAGCACTAGTTTCTCGTAGGACCGGCCAGAGTGGTAACAAAAATACAAATATTTAATTTCTTTATATAACTGAAATATCAGTTCAGGCGTTAAGGGGTTAAAACCAAACCAGATAATGGTGTGTTGCGCACATATATACGTCGTCAATGGGAATTTATCGTTTTTATCGCGGGATGACATATTCTTACCGTTTTTGACGATATATCGTAAACGATAAAATATCGCACAGTGTCGACAGTAGAAAGAGCTCTCGTGTCTTTCCCGTGGTGCTATACGGTGAGACACATTTCAGTTTACTGCACTCTCTTTACTGCTTTCAAAGTGTTTGCATTGTCTGACACTGTTTTACCATCTCTCCCTGGTTATAGCCTCAGTGTGTGTGTCACCGTGCACACACCGAGTACTATATTTCACACCTGCTTTTTCCGGACTTTAAATTTCAGACCTAACTCCCTTTGTCAGCAGCGATAAATCAGAGGTAACCGTTATTTGCAGAAGGACAGATTCTGGCCTGTGCAGCTCCCACAATCATTAGAATGAAGCTACTGCATTGACGCAGTGTGGGCTGCCAACGCCGAGGGCTCTGTCCAGCGCTGTGCAAAGATTTCAAGTTCACCTGACTGCCATTAAAACTGGACTTACTGGATGTTAAGAAAAACACTCTCAGACTCTGATGCTCACATTTGATGCAAGATTCGCCTCGTGTTGCTTTTTAATTTACAGCAACAGACTAGAGATCAAGCTTTTTCATTCAATATATCATTTAATATTGAGCAGAGTCCTGATCTGGTCTTAAATAAACAAACTGTCCTCCCCAGGTGAATAAAAAAAGCCTTTCTTATATTATTTATAACCATTTTTTCTTTCTTATGAGACAGCGACCCTCACATGATGACACTAAACAATGAGAAGTTCTCACCTGAGGACTGTGCAGGTCTGTGGTGAGCATAATGATGGAGTACGCCAGCACGTAGGCAGTGTCTGCGCTAGCGAACAATGTCTGTCTGCAAAAAAAAACAAACACATCGCAGAGGAACGGTTAGAGCTGGACCCAATGTTTAATCAAACATAAGTAAATCTGCACTAACAGGGATCTTACCCCTGGTTGCACTCCAGGTAGCGAGCAGCAAACTTCTCCATCAGCCTGTCGATCTTCTGCGCCTCCCCCGGCAGCCTGAAGCCTTCCAGGAACGCTCTCAGAGCCGAGACAAAGTCCCTCCCGCAAAAATCTAGCTGGTCCACGTAGCTGTACATGACCTCCTTGTTGAACTTGATGTTCTCGCCGAGGTACTCGCCCACTTGCGTCTGTGGATGCACCCATGTAACATTTAGGGGGATTACTACCAACGTTTAAAGAGCGCTGCATTGATCCTGATTGGTTTCGTAGAAGCCCCCTCACCGTGTCAAGTCTGTCCTCCTGGTGCAGGAACTGGGCGATATCCCCGGCTGAGGAACCCAGCATTCCCTGGTCCTGCAGGTACTGGATACCACGCTTCGGCTTCTTGTTGAAGCTACAAAGAGAACAGAGGGACACATTTAGGATCTTTATGCAAGAACAAACATCAGAGAAGTTCAAATATTCCACACCCAGGCACGGATCTGAAATAATCCAAATGTAAATCTGAGCTAGAAGAAAAAAAAAAGGGAGCTCACAGTTCAATGCCGTGCTCAATGATGTCCTTCTGTTGTTTGATGACCTCGTACTGCTCCGGGTGATCTGCCTGGGACGGTGGGACGCTGGAGGACACGGTGGAGTCCAGAGAGCTGACGCTGTCTCGCCTTCCTGCCAGCTGCTCCGGGAGCTTCAGCTCTGCTCCTTCATTGTCCGACGGATGCTCCTGGCCTGAGCACAAAAAAAACAACACGATAATTATTAAAGCTTAGACCTCAACTCTTCAGTGAATTATTCTTTAATGTACCGCACACTCACCCAGGTTAGCCTGAAGGTTTGGATTGACGTACATGTCTTTGCTCCACTCCACCATACATTTGAGGATGGACACCAGACACTCCAAACCCTTCTTGCGCAAGCTCAGCTCCTGTGGGCGTCCCCAGAACAATCAATATACAGAGACGTTTAAAGGCATCTGAGATGTTAGCGAGTTTCTGACTTGCGTTCTTGGGCTCATTGTCTTACTACGACTATGACTCAGTTTCTCTTTAGATTCAGGACAGATGTCCTGACATTTTCTTTTAGAGTTCACTGGTATAATTCAGAATTCATTGGTCCAACAATGACAACAAACCGTCCTGGAACCAGATGAAGCGCAACAGGCCCAAAGAAGGACATTACCAACCCCATGTTTCATGAAGGGGTGAGATTCTGATGCTCGAGCGTAGTGTATGAGAAATCCCTGATTTTTTTTATAAACACGTCTTATTACATTGATTGGAAACACTTATGGCACTGAAATTAACTTGTATCCTACATTTTAGCAACTCCCCGATACGTCTACATTCTCTGGCCACATTAGAACAAGGTTATAATATTAGCAAGGAGCTTAAAGATGGAAGATACTCTAGGGCTGAACGATATGGACAAAATTTCATATCATAATTATGCCAGATATCTTGATATCGAGCGTCTGAACCGTATTTTTTTAAAGCCCTCTTTTGAGACTGTGTATCTGGTGTTGGTGTATCACTGTGTGATTTTGCACTAGTGACACGGGAATCAATTGTCGCTCCCATCCCAAACCCACAAAAACACTCCCGTCATATCCCGATCACGTCATTGGTCTATATATCGTTCATCCCTAAGAGATACACATCTTTTTTTAGTTTCAGTGATGTCATTGAGACGTTTCTGCTTGCACTTGATCAGAAATGAACACCTCCCTTCATCATGTAACACAGTGATGTACCTGCAGAGGAGTCATCCCGAGCTCCTGACCACTGCGGCCCTGAGCAATCTTAGACAGGTCACTGACGAGGCGCTCAAAAATGTTGGCGGCGTTAAGGTCACAGTCGTAGTTGACGTAGATGTCGACCACGCACTGGGCGTCTGAGGAAAGGAACAAAAGAAATGTTCAAAACGATTGTTGACTCAGGTCATTAGTAACTACGATGGACGTGGCTCAGGCCTTAAATTCACATTCGTCCTGGGGAACATGATTGCAAGCTTCAAGCTTTAAGTACAGGACATGTAAGGTGTGAAGGTACTTTAATCTTGGCCAAGAAGCAGGATCAGAACAGAGCCTCAGATTCCTGCTAAAGTTTTTCTTCCCTAAGAGCTTAAAGGCGATTTCAATTCTGACCAAGCAATAAAAGTTTGTGTTAAATGTGCTGCTGCCAAATGAAATAACAGCAGCTGAGTCACTGCAATGCAGCACTTGGTGGACTTTGAAATGGGCCTAACACAGTGACTGTTAAAGCAGAACAGGAGAGATGATCTACAGGTGAGTGTTATAAGACGTATCGGTGAATCTGTACCTGCACATATGCGCGTTAGTGTCTGGATAACCATCCATTTGTGCTCGAAGGAGCTTGTCGACGTCTCCAGGATGGTCAAAAAGATCTCACGGAAAAACACCTGAGGTAGCGGGAGGAAGACGAGAAGTTTCACAAATATCAGTAAGCGGTTCAGAGCACACGTGTCCCCTTTAGCCAAAGATCTGAGCAGCTGTCTCACCTCGATCTGCATCTTCAGGTGCACCTTGAAGTGGGAGAGCAGCGTGAGGAAGATGGCCAGCGACAGCTCGAAGACCTCAGGCACGGAGGAGACGCCGTTTTTGGACAGCGCCACGCACAGGTACTGCTTGATGGCGTTCACGAACATCTCGTGGGTGCGAAACACCGGCCCGGCGCCCTGCAGCACGGAGAGCAGCAGCTGCAGAGAGACGATCTTTGAGCGCAACTCGTGAGACCTGCACACGTGAGGAAAGAGACGACGGGACATCAGTTTATTGTCAGTTACATGCGCGGACAGCAGCAATGTGGAGGATGTAACGGTATTTTTATGGATTCTATAACGTGCACAACAGAGCTGGCAAGTAACACAAATACTTGATTATTGTACTCAAGTACATTTTTCAGGTATCTGACTTTTTACTTTTACTAGAGCTTTGGACTAGAGCATGAAAATCAACGATGCACTTCCTGTTTTCTTCTTCTACTGTTTTAACAGGCAGCCTGTTGATCAGTTTGAGCTCTGCTGCCACCTAGTGACTGGAGGCTTGTTTATCGTTCAAGCGTCAATAGAGACATTAATACTGAAAGTCCAGCTGACCCCACTATTTGAGAACTACTGGTCTAATGTGAAAAACAAACAAACTCATGTATGGTGTGGTTTCTGTTGCTATCATTAGCTTTTTGAGGATTTTTTGGAAGCTAGTTTACAACGTTAGCAATGCTATGGGAACACATCGTTTTGACCATAGACATATATACAGAGACGCTGCATCGACTGTGGAGGGACGTGCCTAAAGCGCCGCCATCTTGGTACAGGGCTAGCAGAGGCAGCGGTGCACGAACATACGAAGGAAAGAGGTACTCCTCAATCTCAAAGTAGAATTATTCGCCGAGTTTTGGACCGATTTCTAAACGTATTGATCTGTTAAAAACGTCACACATGTAGCTATGATGAAAATATGGTTTTACTACCCAAATACAAATTCTACTTAATGTTATCAGCAGACTAGCTTCTGACAGAGGAAAAGATGCCGGACTTCAACGGAGCGATTTATGATGACTTTCATTGTGTAGAAACACCATTCCTCCATAGATGTAAAGCACTGTAGGAGCTAGTGGCCCTGTTCCAAGATGGCCGCCCTGTAGGCACGCCGCTCCAGCAGACGACAGCGCTCAATGAGGCGTCTATGGTTTTGATAGTTTGTAGCTAACACTAGCTAGCAGTTTAAAAACATCAACATCTGGTCAATTAAATCTAGATTATTTTGTGAGAATTTTTTCATTTTGAACAATTATCAAAGGATGAATTGTTTCATTTATGGCAAAATCATCTTTACTTTTTACTTAAGTACATTTCAAAACCTGTACTTTCTTAATTTTACTTGAGTAAAGGAGTTAAATCAGTACTTTTACTTTTACCAAAGTATTTTTTTTAACCATTACTCATACTTTTACTTAAGTACAGAGTGCTTTTGCCACCTCTGGTGCACAGTGGTAGAATTTGATGATGAAGAGGCTAAACAACGTGGCCAGAGGCTGTATTGTGCCTACGTTGCCTACGGTTCTGGGTATCTGCAGTATTTTGAAGCCGGATTAAATTTCAAGAGGTAAAAAACCCAATTTGGCACATAAGTTCCTCAAAGCTGAGGGCAATAAAGAATATAAACGGATATAATGGTGATTCACAGGGTATCACAGCCTTCATTGTGAGCTTCTTTCCTGGCTCGTTTTACTCCGGCCTATTCACACCGGCTGGCCCAGGGTCTAACGTTACGGTAACCAGAGAGGACAGGGCCACGCCAGGATGGAAAGGGTAAGTTAACCTGCGGAGACCGAGATGAAGCCAAAAGCAGCTATATATAGCCGACAATAGCGTGACAACAAAGGGACACCAAATAAAAGCAGCTTATCAAGGCAGGTTTGAGGTGATGATTCAGAAAACGTGTGATTCAGAACGTCATGGGAAACTTGTCAAAAGTGACTTTCTGTAATGAGGGCAGAGGTAGAGACAGCAGCAAAGCCTTACTTTGGGTCTGGAGGTCCATCAGCCAGCGGCTTCATGGAGAGTTTGCACAGAGAGCGGAACACCAAAAAGGCGTCTTTCTGCAGGATGTGAGAGAACCGAGCGGCGTTGTGGGGTCCCTGCAGGGCTTCGGCATCCTAGGACAAGACGAGAAACTCAATCCAGCTCTACATAACACATCTGCCCTCGGATATGTCTCGCCCTAGACGGTTTACGTGTCCTGACACGTCCAAACGTACTAGGGTTCAATTCAAAAACAGAGAGCACAGACAAAAGATGCAGTCATTGCTGCTGTCGTTCCTGTTTAGCAGCTGGAACAACACTTTCACTTCAGGTGCTTAGATGAGACACTGAACCAGAAAGGCTACACACACGTTTACCAGTCAAACTTGACATTTCAGTGAGAATAAATAACGAAGCACTTTGAAGACTTTGAGCTTTTCAAACAGAAGCAGAGGAGGCTGCAGTCCCCTCGGCGCTCCGCTCATGAATAACTCATGTCAGTAACTTTACTCACCAGCATGTCGGCGGAGGAAACCGAAGAGCGGTCCTCGATGATGCCGTTCAACTGCTGACTCTCCGTCCTGACTCGTGGGGGAGCTACCTCCGTCTGCTCGGCAACAGGGTGGACTGGGGGCTCGCCTCCTGGGGAGACGCAGTGAACATTTTAAGGTCGAGTCCGTGAAGAAGCCCTGGGACTCAGTTTAATGCATGGCCCTTTAACCCATAGGTTCTCAACAGGTGGTCCGTGATATAATTGCAAGGGGTCCGTGAAAATAAAATATCTTTTAAAAAAGATCCTATGACATTTATAGAAACGCAACTGAAAGCTCATATTTGCCTCAAAGGGGACCTGCAGGGGGTCCGGGACCCAAAAAAGGTTGAGAACCACTGCTTTAACCAACAAACAGAAAGTTAGCTTTTTGTGCAATTTCAATAAACTCTTTGAACTTTTATAATCGACTGGTTGCTCAACAAATTTGTTGCCATCTTTGTGCATGAGATCACTGCTATCAGGGTGAATTTTACTGTAGTTTATCACAAATAAAAGCAGCCATAATGTTAGTGAGACTGTGAATCGTTCTCTGAAGTCTTACGTATCCATAGAGACGAGCATCGTGAATATGAACCAGTTTATTTCTTATTTAATATACAAACTGTTGACTTTTGCGCGAGTTAAAGTCTGACCTGGTGCACTGTGTGTTTGCGCCGGCTGTTGTTCTGCGTCCTCTGCTTCAGTCTCCACCGGCTCTGCTGGATTTGAACTAGTCTCTGGTTCGCCTCCTTTCTCAGCTTGCTGCGCTGCTGTGTGAGCCGTCTCTGCACCCTCGTCCTCAAAAACTGAATCTGACAAAAAGAAATAAAATACAAGTCAACAAGTGTCATTTTATGGCTTCAAACTAACTGGAAGTTTAAAATCTAAACTTAAACCCAGAGACACGTACCTCTTGTTGGTGTATCGCTGCCCTCGGCTTCTCCGTTCACTGATGGTGTGTCCGGCGCTTGGTCCTGGTCCTGGTCTGGTGCTGGAGGTGGGGGCGTGGAGCTGGTGGTGTTGGTGAGGTCTGGAGTGCTGGCCGCCGGGGACGGGGAGCTCTGTGGCTCCGGAGTAGGCGTCCGGTCAGACCTGGGGGAGCCGCCGGACCGCCGGCTACTCGGGACCGGGGACGGGTTCTGTTGAGGCAGACGGAGCCGTTCCTTCTCCTGCTCCTGAGCCTCCAGAGCCTGTGAGGCCGGATTTGACAATGAGCTTTGACTTTTTCTTTTGTTTAGCTTTTGTATATGTCGTACCAACAGAAACTATATTGTATTAGAACTAAAATAAATAAAAAACAGACGCTAAAGAATCCCTCTGTGCTACCTTTGAGCCTTTCAGAATGGTCTACTGCATAAAAATGACTCAAAACATCAGCGAAGTCCTGAAAGCAAAGACAAAGAGAACCCAACCCAAACAGATACAACAGAAATATTATACTTGTGCATTTATTTATTCAAGGAGATTAATCGTTTGTGAAAATCTGTGATCTGGAAGAATGTGTGAAGCATTTTTTCAGTATTTGCTGTAAAACCTGTCGTGCAGCAATAACAGTAAGTAAAGGTTTCCGGCAACTGCTGAACAGTTTTCTTCAGCAACCTGGAGGAAATTTAGGCCGTTCCTTAGCAGAGAACCGCTTCAGTTCAAATCTGTTTAGCTGCTTAGAAGTTGTCCTTAGTCTATCTTGGCGTGATCTTTGTTGGTCAACCAATCCTATGTAGGGTAAGAAATCTCACAATCTGTCTGACTGTGGATTCCAAACTCTTCAGAGATGGTTTTGTGACCTTTTCCTGCCTCATGAGCGACACCAAATATTTTCCTGAGGTTCTCAGGAAGCTTGTTTGTCTGTGCTAACATATACTTCCACAAACACCTGTTGTGAAGATCATTCATTCATTCATTCATTCATTCATTTATCTACTGTAACCGCTTATTCCTGTGAAGGATCTTGGGGTCTACTGGAGCCTATCCCAGCTGTCATTGAGGTGGGAGATGGGTTACACCTCTGGACAGGTCTCCAGTCTATCACAGGGCTAACACAGAGAGACATTCACACCTACGACCAATCTAGAATCACCAGTGAACCCTAACCAGCATGTCTTTGGACGGTGG
Organism: Planiliza haematocheilus; assembly: GCA_005024645.1. Taxonomy (NCBI): domain Eukaryota; kingdom Metazoa; phylum Chordata; class Actinopteri; order Mugiliformes; family Mugilidae; genus Planiliza; species Planiliza haematocheilus. Next base: position 486,859 of record SRSE01000262.1, read on the forward strand.
GAGGAAGCTGGAGAACCTGGAGAGAACCCACGCAGACACAGGGAGAACATGCAACCACCTCGCTAATGTCTCGTCCCGTTGTGAAGATCAGACCGAGACAAATCAGACTCAACGACACCAGAGTCTCATCACATTAACTGGAAACACTTCTCAACAGACGGACTCTAATTTGTCCTTGAAGTTAACATGTAAATCCTACAGATGCAACTCACAGATATGTAATATTGGCTCACTTTCCTACATATATAATGTTTCTGTTTCCTTCGACTACTTTCAGGACTTGTGTGAAAATCTGCTGATGTTTTGTGTCATTTTTATGCAAAAATGTGTGAAACCAAACTTTCAAGCGGCGATGTTACGACGTGTTAAACTAACAGCCTGGTTTTCCATGCGCGTGAAGATCACGTTGAGCATCTGCGTGAGCGTGGCCTTAGCCGTGGTCTGGTTGATGAGGTTGCGGCTGGCCAGGTAGATGTTGTAGCAGGTCCTGACGGTCAGGAGCACCGTGCCCTCGTGGATCTCTATGTGCGGGGAGGTCACCGCCGTCAGCAGGGCCTGGGCGGGACAGAGGAAGAGGAAGTCGAGAGTTATCAGACGGGACGTCTTGCTGCTGCACCTGCTGAATCATCACACGACTTCCCTACATCTAAAGCCGTTAAAGCTGCAGATGTGTTTGAATTCACTGGCGACCGGTTTGTGTTGCTGTGTGTAAAGAGCCTGTGCTGACATTCAGGTCTCCTTCAGCGGTGAATACAATCCAAACAGATGTTGATAAGCTGGCCTATAAATCTTATGTCAACAATGATAAAACCTGAGGGCTTCGTGTGAGACAGACTTCGACCTTAACAGCCAACAAGGATGTGCAGTTCAGTCACTTTAAGGAACCTGAATAACCAGCAAGTTGTGAATTATAGCGAAAAAAACAAACACATGGGAGCAGGAAATGTGAATGAATCTGCAGAAATCAAGCATCTAACGCAAATTAGATGCTGTAACCATACGGAAATGATCATTTGATACGTTTTAAACGCGCCAAACGTTTTAATATCTTGGAGGAGGAGGTATTAAACTCATAAATATCTGATAGAAAATGTGAAAGATCAACAAATTTTTCTTTAAGGATCAGATATTAAACCATGTTATGAAGACAAACAAGGCATAAATGCAGGTAGTTTTAATTAAACGTTAACTTGCGTCTAAAGTTTCTTCAATCTTCACATTAAAACACAGAAATTATGATCGTCTCTGCTCTCTCTCTTGCGAGGCGTGTCTCACATCGTAACGGATCAAACAAACAAACAAACAAACAACACACGACAGCTGGAGGATCTGAAGGCTGCCAGACCTTGATAATCTGGAGCTGGACTCCCTCGTCGGTCTGCGGGCCCTGGAAGCAGTTGCAGATGGTTTCCACCAGCCGGTCGATCAGCCTCTTGCCCGGGGTTCTGCTGTCAGGGGCGTTGCCCGTGATGTGGCCGTACGCGATCAGCTTCTACGGAGGGGAGAGAGCGCACAGGTCGGAAAAGACACGAAGAGGAACGGACAAAACTCATTGATCAGTTTGTTGGGAGTAGCATCCTGAGAACGTCAGACTAGTCTCGATGGTGTCATTTTATTTCATGTCAAAACTCTAGGCGTGTCCATGTGTCCTCTATATATATATATAACCGTAATTTCCAGACTATGAGCCGCTACTTTTGTCACTTGCTTCTTTGGACCCTGCGGCTTATTTTTACAGCTAACAGTCACCAGGGGGCGCACTATCATGGAAGCGCAAGAGCGAGACAGACAGTTAGCGGCAGGTAACGAGAGCAAAACAAACCAAGAGAGAACAAATGCAACATATTAAATTTAGCCATTTAACGTTATTGCCTCGTCAAAGCGTTGTTTGTTATACTGCACTACTACGGTACTATGACTGCAGGAAGTGAGCTAGGACGATGCTGTTTGTAATGTCAAAGATGTGAAAGTTTGATTGATTAATTGATTGACTGGAGGATTTATTGTGTTTCTCAAATGTAAATAAATGGGACGCTTTGTGTTTCCAAACAGTCATTTCTGTCCCAACAATCCCCTCCGTGGTAGAAGAAACCCTTATATACGGTAATTAAACATTAAAACACCAGCGGCTTATAGTCGGGTGCAGCTTATATATGGAACAATCTCCAAAATTTAGCTGGTGCGGCTTATAGTCCGGAACTTACGGTATTAAATGTTTGACGTGTCCATTTACTGACAGATATTTAAGTGTGATATATAAAGGGATAAAAACACAGCTACAAGGCAAAATTACCCGGATTATATTGTCACATTAGGTCATCAATAATCCCGATAATGTCATCAAATTATATCATCAATAATCCAGATCATTTCATCAGTTTATACCAACTACAGCACAGACGACGTCATCGAATCAGTTAAATAAAAACTGATGTCGTCAAACTATTTCAGTCAGAACGATGATGTCATCTAATGAAATCGTGAATTATCTGATGAGGTCATTAAATAACGTCGTGTATAATCCCGTTGACATCGGCGGCGGCAGTTTGTATCGTTCAGAGACGAGTAAGTGAGACCTGACGTGAGGACGAACCATTGATTACAGATGTTTAATGATCCTCCATGACGCTTTTCTTTAGCAGAGTGAAAATGAAGCTCCAGAGGTGAATGAATGAATTGTTTGTTTGTGTGTGTGTGTGGAATGCAGCGTCAAACGTGTGGAACAGGTGCAGCAAGACGCCCCGCCCTAAAACATCCAGGAGGATAAGTCAAGTAGAAGACATCCTGCTGTGGAAACGTCCCAGAAGGAACCGGACTAACCTCAGTTTACTTCTATTAACTGTATTTAGGCGTGTGAGGCGTCGGATATTAACCTGCAGACAGTCCAGAGAGGTGCTCACTATCCGGGGGGACTTGGAGTGACAGGCCAACTCAAACGGCAGCACATATTTGTCGGCCTCGATGTAGTTGGCTCTGGGTGGGACCACCGTACCATCCCTGGAGGGGTAAGGAGAGAGAGGGAGAGGAAGAAAACATCCGAGTGAACTGGAAAGTCTGCTGACTGTCAACACTGGAGCTTAAAGATCCCATTTACAGGTTAACGATAACGCCGGTGGACGAGGTTAATAAATAACGGGCTTTGTAAAACATTGTAGACTTTATTTTCATTTTCAAAACAAAGTTTAGCTCTTTTATAAAGTCCGACCACTAGCATATATTAGCTGAAGGATAACAGAAACTGGAAATCACCTAAGACACAAACCATAGTGAGCAGTAGCTGCCTTCTTCACTCACGTCACAACCACAAATACACTGCAGCGCCATCATTCATTCATTCATAAAAAATATAAATATCTACGTGTGCAAGAAAACTTACTTTTGTTTCTCCAGCTCCTCTTTGATTTCATCTATTAAACGAAGAAACAGAAGATTTAATGTTACTCAACTTTGACCTTTGCAGCAAACACATCTTTATTTCAAACATCCTCCTGCAGAGCTCAGGTCTTTCTCTTCACCTCTGCGTGTCCCGTTAACTGAGCCATTCTCACTTAAATCAATTTCTTCATCGTTTTATTTTTATATATATTCCTCATTGATCTGAGCTGAGCCGGCGAGCTGCGCGGTGTCGCAGCCTTGGCTGCACGGTAATTGTCAGTAATGTTGTGCATTCAGCCAGACGTGACCGACCGGATCGATTAGAATCACAGGCAGCGGCGCAAGAAGCAAATACTACTAAACTTAACCTGCGTCGTAAAGGCTGCACGGAGGAAACGAAGATGAGGAAATATTCAGCAAAAAAAAAATGTCATAATCATGGTTACAGTTATGAGTCATTTCAAGTCAGTGACGGGAATAAATGAGCTGTAGCTTCATGTGGTAAAATGTGAGCTCTGCATGAATTTAACTTTCACACAAGTAAGTAGAAGTTTTATTCTAGAAAGTTAATTTGTTCATATCAGGAGGATGTAAAAGTAGGTGAACCCTCGTTTCCAGTATCTGCTGTCACCTCCTTCTAACTAAACATTCCGGTAACTGCTGATCTGTCGTCCACATCAGCTTGGAGGACTTTTATCTCATTCCTCTGAACAGAACCACTTCAGTTCTGAGACGTTGCTGGGTTCCCTGGGTTCCCCTCTCACGTCCTTCCACAACATTTCTCTTAGATTAAGGTCAGGACTTTGACTCGGCCGTTCCTAAACGTTCATCTTGTTCTTCTCCAGAACGACTTGTGTGCTTGGGGTCACTGCCTCGCTGCGTGACCCAGTTTCTGTTAAGATTTAACTCAAACTGTAGACGGGCAGAAATGTCCTCTCTGGAGAGCGGACACGCCACTTTGCCACACCTGCTATCACACCGTGGTTGTTCTCCTGATAATGGGCTCGTAAATATTAACATTATGTCGTTGCTTAGAGTTCACCCTGAGCTCCTTTGTGACCTCTTTGACTATTGTCTTGCTTCTGCAGTGATCTTTGTTGATTGACCACTCCTGTGGAGGGTAACCGTCGTCTTAAACCTCCTCCAAATGTAAACAGTCGGTCTGCCGGTGGATTCCAAACTCTTCAGAGATGGTTTCGGAAGTTTTTCCATCCCGATGAGCAGCAGCGACTCTTTTTCTGAGCTCCCCAGAAAGCTCCTTTTGTCGGTGCCGTCACGCACTTCCACAAACACACGAGTTGTGAAGATCAGGCCGAGACAAAAGCCTCATTACACTCACAGGAAACACTTCTGAGCAGTTTCTAATTTGGCCTTGAAATGAACTTGAAATAGTCCTAGATGTGGGCTTACTTCACAACCTCACAGCTATGTAATATTGGCTCGCTTTCACGAATAAACAAATGCACAAGTATAATTGGTTCCCTTTGTCGACTGTCGGCGTGAAAACAGCTTTTGTTTTGAGTCAGAAAATTCTGAAGGACGCAGAAACATTGAAGCGTTACACTGCAGCTGGCACTCGACCTGGGAATAATATTATCCTCTCTCTGTTGAGTTAGTCGACTGTCTGCCGTTTATCTAAAACACAGTTAGCTCTCTGCTGGGTGCCTGATTGATCATGGAGGCATCGGGGAACAACTTAAGACGTGCGAGCAGAGAAACAAGGAGCTCGCAGCCTCCGCCGGTGGTGTGTGTGTGTGTGTGAAGCTGAGGAGTGTTGTGTTCAACTGGTATCATGAATAATGAGAGAGGATCACTGGCAGACAGCGCCAGCCAGCAGACAAAAACAATCTCACCCACCTGTTTGCCCTCCCCCCAAAAAAAACCTGCACATTAATAATTTCCTGTTCCCAACACATTTCTCAGCTGACTCGGTGAATCAGCAGGTTTCTAAAGCCTCCAAAGCCACAACAACAAGTCCTTCTAGGTGTTGGTTCAACAGTGCATATAGACGGGGCGGTGGGTTACACATGAACGGGCAGGGCAGTTTGAGCTGAAACACAAACAGCAGCAACAACACAACGAACACACGCCTGGTTGTGTGGTTGTCTTGTAACACGATGCGCGGGTTGTGTGTGTGTGTGAATGGAAAAGCACGGACGTCAGTAGTGCATCCTGGAGTCGGATAGTGTCTGGGTTGACTGGCTGAGTGACAGTGCTACGTACAACACAGGGATTGGTCTGTTTAGCTAGCTGGCTAACTAGCGTAGCCCCAACGGTTGGGGCTTGTGACAGCTAGCCGTTAGCTCGTTAGCCCGGAGACGTTGGCTCTCGTGACGGAGGCGGCGTGTCAAAATGACAATATTAACAAAAAAATAGGGTGTGATAAAAAATAATTAGCTTCCTGTGAAGCTAACCGACGTCTACAACGGACGACGGAGGCCATTCAGATGCTAACGCCAAATAGCTAGCTGCCTAGCTAGCAAGCTAACAGCTCCTGTCTCCGTCTCCCTCATAAAACAGATATGTGTCAATGAAGCAAACGAGAATGTAAAACAAGAAAAACAAAAGCAAATATTAAAAAAAACACTCACCGAGCGCCACCTGACAGGCTTTACGCAGCTGGCTGTGCTGGGTCCTCTTCACCTCCTTATCCGAGAGGATTTTCTCCAGCGCCCTGGACAGAAACATGCTCTTGGTTTTCCCGTTTTCTGCCTTCGACTGCGGGTTCGGGTTCGGCTGCTGCTGCTGCTGCGGTTGCTGCTGCGGTGGTGCTGGGAGCCGCTGGTGTTGTTGTTGCTGCTGCTGCTGCATCTCTCGGTCTTGTCAACGCTCCTCTCTCAGGCCGTCATCTTCGGCCTGGCCCCGCAAGTGTAAGCAGGTGACGGATGGAAGCTAACGAAAGCCAGGCTATCGGCGTCCAGTAGAGCTGCTACCTCAGCTCGGCGCCGCCATGCTGGTTACACGTCACGTCACGTGATTCTCAGCTGTCTGGGGTTTTTCAACGGCCGACCCCCTCCTCACACACACACACACACACACCCCTCGACCCTGAGGCAGGTAACCTCCGAAACGGGGTCAAATAAGTTTTATTGTCAGTTATTAGAAGAATTAATATGTTGATTTACGCTCATACAGTAGAGGCCGCCTGTTTAAATGTGCCGTTAAGGAACGTTAGCGTTTTGCGACATGAGTAACCGTTTACGCCGCTGTAGCAAATCAGGCGCTGCCATGGAAACTAAGTACTTCCGGGAATGTCCAACAGATGGCGCTAAAACACCACAACGTATTTCAATTATTTCCGATTCAGATCATCAACACCAGTGGGGAAATGAGAATTATTAATTAGTGATAATTAACAAACTAAACATATAATAATTTATTAACATGTCTTTTAACTTATATAATATAATATAACCTCTACATCTGAAGCTAACAGACACCAAACAGCGAGTATTGCTACATATTAGTTTATTTTATCCAGCTCCTCCAATCAGCAGTTACAGGTGTACATCTATTTATTCATACGTCTCCAGTTGAATCTTAAAACATTTTCAATTAATGTGATAAAATTGTACATTATATATAGATATATATATATATTTATATAGCATCGATATGAAAATACTGACAATCTTCATTACAAATCTATACCACGGGATTTATCTGGCAAGCAAAAATCATTGCTCAATCATTAAAAAAACAAACAAACAAACAAAAAACATTTAGCCTGTTTTGAAGTGCTAAATCTTTTTCTTCTCCCTCAAAATAATAATTCACAGTATGAAAAAAAAGCAATAGTGTCATGTCTTGTGCAGACAATTACAATAATGAAAATGTGAGATTTATGACCAAAGCTCACAAATAAACAAAAACATATCGTAGTTATAAAAAATAAAGTCTTAAAATGTGTAAAAAGAAAGAAAATATGCAGATACATGATTAGAGAGAATAAATATAAAAAAAAAAAATGTTTCCATGGTTACAATCCCGGAGTCCTGTGGTAAAGTAAAGACAATAAATTAAAAACTGATCACTAAAAGTCTTCTATCCAGAGTCATCGCTGTGTTTTTTTGTTTCTGTTTTCACGAAAGCAAAAAGTACCTTAAAGAGAAAAAGCTTGATGTCCAGTCACAGATATTCATTGTCAATAAATGAAATAAAGCTAGAGCTTCAAATGATAAACATTAGTGTGATGGTGATATGATATCCATGCTAGCACTTTAAACAGGAGAGTGAATGAAACAATCAATGTGAGCTTCTGTCTGCTCTCGCTCTGAGGAAGCACTGAGCAGCAGCGTGTAATGGGACTGGATGTGTTTCCAATAAATGTTTGAAACGTACAGTACATTTCAGAGACTTTCCATAATCCAGAATAACTTATATGCCTTACAGGCAACTTCATTTACAGAGTTGCCTCAAACGGCTTCATGATCAGGAAGAAAAACAAATTTCTTAGAGTTTCCATCGTAAAAATCTCTTAAACTCTGCTAAACAACTTGATTTTTAAAGCCCTCATTACAAATTTGACTTTAAAATCTGAGGAAAGAGGTTTGAAAATAATTCTTATTTGTCAATCATGTGCTTACTGTGAGCAAAGTTCATTACACTCAATGAAAGCAATTAAAATACAGCTCACTGTATGTATTTGGCAGACCTGCCTCGCCTTTCCTAAATAAAGAGAGTGAATCAGTTTGTGTCTTGTGTACCTGCACGAGTCAAAGTTTCAGTGTGACTCAGCCTGATCGGTGCGTACTTTTGAAACCAGGCCAGTTTCTGTAGTGACTGTGTGGATTTCAGCTCATTTCTGAGGTTTTTGTTTGCGAATAGTGTTACAGCTCGACAAGAAATATTGCAGAAATACTGGAGTGAATATGTAGTTTTCATATGTAAGTGTCTAAAGAGACTTTAAAGTGAACTCTGGGCCTGGTGGAGAAAACAGAGAGATGACCGTACTGAGCAGCACAGAGGTGAGATACAGTTCTGCTCCAAAGTTTTTGCGTCCTGCGTGAAAGTGACTCAAAACATCAGCAGATTTTCACACAAGTCCCGAAAGAAGACAATGAGAACCCAATCAAAGTGAAAGACTACACTCCCAGAGATTTGTCTCAGTCTGATCTTTACAACACGTACGTGAAAGTGTATGATGGCACGAACAAAGGAGCTTTCTGAGGAGCTCAGTAAAGAGTTGTTGCTCATCAGGCTGGACAAAGGAGTTTGGATTCCACAAATAATCCACTGTCAGACTGACTGAGAACAAATGGAGGAGATTTAAGAGACGACTGTTACCCTCCACAGGAGTGGTCCACCAACAAAGATCAGTCCAAACACAGGAACGCTTGTCATCAATGATGGAGCAGTGAATTCTACCAGTGAACTCTGTAAGAAAATGTCTAGACATCTGTCCACGAGCTGAAAGTGAAGAGAAACTGGGTCACGCAGGAAGAGAACCAGCCCAAGAAGGAAAATGGTTCTACAAAAGAATGATTGAAGAAAAACAAAATGAATGTTGTGGAACGATAAAGTCACAGTCCTGATCATAGTCCAATAGAAATGTTGTGGAAGGACCTGAAGCGAGCTGGTTCTGTTCTGAGGGACGGGCTAAAATTCCTCCAAGCTGCTGTAGACGACGGATCAGCAGATAAATAACATATACACAAGTATAATACTCCTTATTCATTTATCAGACTAAGTTCTCTTTGTCTACTTCTAGGACTTGTGTGAAAATTCACTGATGTTTTTCACTGATTTTCTTCCTGAGGAGCGTAAACTCTTTGAAGCAGTCCTGTGCAGTACGTATATTGGTCCAGGGGAAAAAACAAACAAACAAACAGAGAATTAATATCACATTCACATTTTGTCATCCGTTACACCTGCAGCCGGGGAAATAGCCCTTGTCGTGGAAAGGAGACGAGTGCAATATGAGGAAAACGTGAAGGGAAATGAAATGATAACATGTCTCGTTCCCAGGTAGGAGACATCTGACCCGAGTGACTCACGACTTCCATCTGGTCGGGAGGAAACTGGACACCCACTTGAGTATTATTCAGAATAATAATAGCGATAACGGACAGGAAGGAAACAGAAACAAAAAAAAAAAAAGGTGAAATAACAGAAAACTTAACTGTAGAGATTTTCAAAAGACAAGTTGTCCCAAAGAATGATCAGAACCTTTCATTACCAGTCAGTCGTTACCACGGCAGGTAAATGAAGGAGTAATAACAGTGGCTAAAAGCACCTGAGCCAGAACAAAGAGCCCAGACTTGTTTTTATCTCTTTGAATAAAAACTACAGTATTATTGCAGATGTCAGCGCTCGGGGGGTTGACGGCGGTGCTGCCTTCCGTGCAAAGTCTCGTCGATTGTCGATAAATGCTCGAGCTCAAAACCCGCTTCAATGAGTTTGAGTCGAAATGAGAGAGAGAGGGTGGGTGGCGATTGGGTGGATGAGGGGGTTAATCTTCTGCCCTATGGCGCAAGAACCGGCGTGGGGTTAAAAATAAGCGCTGCTAGTGGTTCAGAAATGAAACTGAGGGCAGCAGGACATCGATTTTCGACATATTTGTGCCTGCGGCGCTGTGAGGGGACGAGGGACGGGGGGGTCACCACCACTATGGCACACATGCGTGATCGTTGGCATGTAGGTGAGCAAAGCGTGTAAATGTTCGGACGTGTAGGCATCAGTGTCATCGTATGTGCTTGACAGGTGTGGTCTCTGTTTGAGAGTGTGATGTTCCCGTGTGTGATTCTGGTGGTCCGTGAGGCAGAGTGTCTGTGGAAGCATCTCGAGGGGTTCGTCTCTCTCCAGGTTTCCAGTGTTGCCAGACTACAGCGTTATAACAGTCCCGTCCTCCTCCAGACTCCGTCTCTCCATCGCTCTGTCCGGGGACGGCGTCGTCGAAGCGGCGTTGCCTAATGACTCGCTGCTGCCGCCGCTTGTGGGCAGGGTCCCGTTGGCGTTGATGGAGAGGGCGGAGGAGGAAGTGGCGGAGGTGGAAGTGGCGGAGGTGCGGAGGTTGAGGTGCGGCTCATAGCGAGGCAGCGAAGGCATGCTGTAGTTGGACGAAGCCCGTCGGATGGGCTCGGCCTCGCCTCCCGCCTCGATCACCAGGTCCTCGTCGTCTTCGTCATCGCTCTCCAGCTCGTCGGCGGGGAAGTTCTGGATAATGTGCGTCGGCACGGGGGCCGCGGTGGGGACGCCGTGCGAGGAGAAGCCGCCGCCCTGCCGTAGTAGCTGGCGCCGCTGTCCGACGAGCGGCCCGAGCTACCGGACGCGGCGCCGCCTCCGCTGCGGACGACGTTGTTCCGCTGGTTGGCGGGCTTGACGGTGATGATGAGGTTGTGGCTGTTGGCGATCATCATGTCCGTCACCTGGTCCAGAGACTTCCCGGCCACCTCGATGCCGTTCACCTCCAGCACCTCGTCGTTGACGGCCAGCAGGCCCGTGCTCTCGGCCAGCCCGCCGGGGACCATGCGGGAGATGAATATCCCCGGCACCTTCTCCAGCCCCTGGGGGGTGACGCGGACGCTGGAGCCGTCGCGGATGTAGAAACCCAGTGGCTTCTCCTGGCCGTGCTTGTAGAGTCGTACGCGCCTGTGCGTCTCTGGAAGGATGTCCACGTCGATGATGGACGACACGGGACGGAAGTCTCTAGGGAGGCTGATGATCACTGGTGGCTTTTTCCTGTTGGCGTCTGGTCGCAGAAGAACCGCTGAAAGGACGTTGTTCTTCTTCCGGGTCAGTGAATCTGTCCCAAACGTGGAATAATCGGCTTCTTCTGCAAAATAAAGAGACAGAGGAAGTAGAGAAGGGGAAGTAGAGGACAAAGGTGGAGATAAGGAAGAGAGAAACAAAGAGGATATTAACAAAAGCTGCCATCACGCTGAGCTCGTTACACGTTAGACTGTTACTCAGGCTGACATCCTCTTGCATCACGTCGTTTAGCAGAATGAGTAACGCTTCGCTCTCAGCAGCCCGAGGCGTCGTCGCTGCAGGGCGTCTGTGCTGAACACACGCCACACGTTGATCCCCACAGCTCCCCTCGGGTCGGTGCGATGCGAAATGCTGCGCCAGCCAACCCCGGGGGCGCTCGCTCCAACTCCCAGTCCTCGTCTGGACACGATGCCAATCATCCTACGTACGGCGTTTACAGCCCTGCAGGTCCTCATCGTGAGCCGCATTATTGTTTTAATAAGCATATGTCTGGTGTCACAGAGCGTCCCAACCAATCCTCTACTCTCACCCCCCCGGGACTCATTATGATTTAAAGTCCATGTCAGGACAGGCAAGCAGGGCAACAGCCGCTCACAAAATGTATGAAAGCACCACAACAACTGAGTGAGAAGTAGTTGCAGACAAAGAGACGACAATCAAACAGTGGAACTTTCTACTATTTCCGTGATGGTGTATTGGGATGTAAGTTACTCTGGGGAACCAGCTAAGAGTGGAAAGCACTGAGAAGGAGCGGGGCCAGGCCACTTTCCTACAACATCTATAACTCTGGGTCGTGGACAATCGTCTCTACCTAATGAGTAAGGTTTACGATACATCGTCAAAAACATTCCCCACGGTAAGAATATGTCATCCTGCGATAAAAACGATAAATTCCCAACACCTATGAGTTAGGTATCAGTCTTCTTATTTTACTTTCAGGACCTTTGTTTCTAAAGGTCACATTAGATGTAAGAGTATTTTTGCTGCATTTCCGCTGTACGAGCCACCAGGATGTCAAAAAGCACAGGCGACCTTTACTACATATTAAGCCTGAAAACTATACACTGCCATGTTAGTATAGACTTTAACCTAACACAGCTGATACATCCAAGGCCGACCGGGTAGCGGAGTGAAAAACTGGACCTTGGCTCTCTAATAGTTAACCAGCATAATACAAGCAGCTAAACATTAATGAAGACTACAGTCCATGTCATTTCCAGGCTATTTTTAACATCTAAGCTGGAGATACGTCAACTTTTTCACCTTTTCCCAAACTCCTCTCTCAGTTTGCCGCTTTTTTTAAAGTCTGTTTTTAGATGAAAGAGCTCTATAAATAAAGCCCGGGCGCTCTTACGCCGAACACTCCTATCTGGGAAAGTAAAACGCCCCGGTGGCTGATAAAGACTCTCAGGTTCTGACAGGTACGCGCCCCGCCACCACTCCCCGCTGCATCCCTACAACCAAAACAAAAGGATCGATTGTGCCTGGACAGAGCGGCAGGTCTCGTGTTTCGGTTCCCATGAGGCACGAGTTTAACGTATACACATTTACGATACTCGCGGCAGGCCTTGACTTTATGGACCGAGAGGAATAAAGGAGGAAAACACAATTACAACCATAAACCTTCAACAGTCTTATTATCATTATTATTTTTATTTCTACATATCCTTGGACTTGTATGCACACGTCTATCTCTGTCACACAGGGTTGTGACTTTTCTTCTCATCTAAGCCATCCCTCCACCTCCAGCATACGAAAGGCCGGACCAGACAACGCCGTCAGAGCTGAGGAGGGAGAACGGGACGGTCCCCTGAGGGCCATTCAAAAGGTGCACACTCATGCACTCGCACACCATAACGCACAGAGCAGCAAAGGGATGCATCAGGTTAATGAGCGTGCGACGAGGCTGCGCATCTGTGCAAACAACATTTAAACTCGCAGACGCACATCGCACATTTGGTTAGCGACGATGCCGGCGACGTACCGAACAGCAGCGATGCGAAACGTTACACCCTGACAAAGCGTGGCTGCGTTATCAGAGCACACGAGCTCTCAGTGTAATTGGCCACTGAGGCCTTGAGGCGAGTCAATGTGCAGTTACAGTGAACACTCAGACACAGAACACTCCTCCTTGCTCTTTTTGTTTTTGTTTACACACGGTTCTAGAATATTTTTCCAGCAATACGTTTTTATATCACCCTGATAAAACAGAAACCGCTACATAAATGAGGAAAGGTCACTGACGTAAGTGAATTATTCTCCAGTCTGTTAAAACCTATTAATGATTTATCTCTGCCTGTTACAGTAAAGTTACAACATCCCACCACCGGACTTTATCTCTAAAGTCTTTGACCACACAACCTGATCTGAGCATCAGCGTCATTTATTAAAAAGTTTTATTTCAAAGTTTGTTTGGTTTGCCGTCCTGCTGTGATGGCTTTTGCATATGGAGCATGTGAAAGGCTCACATGTGCTGTGTTTACAGGTAGGCTGCTGATTTGGCTAATGATTAATGTGGAAGCAGATGAGAGCTATGAGGAAAGGAGATAGAAATGTCCTGTAATGGATTTTAAACTTGTCCTGATCAAGTTCTAATCCCCCAAGAACAAACAAAGTAAAACGACTATACTTTAACCACCTTTAAGTGCTCTAACTTTGGTAAAATTGAAATCTTCAATTTATGTCACGATACCAAAATGAGTAACCACAATACTATACCAGACAAAGTATCACGGTTCCGGATATTATTGGGTTTAATGTTGTTTGGTTGTACAATGTTGACTTTTGGAGTTTTTGAGCAAAATTAGTGGCACCACTGATGACGACGACGCGGCAGACTCGCTGCTCGGGCCTGGTGCTTCTGCCGTGGTGATTGCGTTGTCTCGTGTTTGTGACTGTAAGCCGTGCACGCGTCTGGGCGAAACGCACGAACAACCAATCATATCCCCGGACGTCACCAGTCGGTTGCCATGTGGGTTTGTTAACAAGAGAGTAGCATGCAATGAGAAGCCTGGAGGAGAGTAGAGGCGGCCGCTATGTACCGGAAACTGGCACCAGTAGTATAGTAACCCACGGTAGTACTGTCGTGTAGAATTTCTAGTATAGTAGGAACCGTTATGATTTGGCATTATGCGGTACCGTGCAACTCTACTAACCACTTTTACTCCTCACACTCTATGGCCTAAGATACACCTGCACCCATATCAGAACCAGCGTTCCGAGCTATAATCCACCAACTCTGAATGCAAAACATCAAACTGTTAGCCACACTCTCGCCATGTCCCTGCACAGGTTTCCAAGGTATTCCAAATATGCACTGACCGCTTTGATTTCCCACACTCTGAATAGAGCTGGTGAGCAGCGAAGGAAGCAAAGCAGTGGAGGAGAAAATGACAAGCCAGCAACACGTCGTCACGAGAAGGGGACACACACACACAGCGGCGCTTTGTCACTCCTCTCTGTAGCGTAACACACACACAACAAGCACGCACAGACGGGGCGAGCTAACGCACATCCACCCCGGCGCTGAAAAGGCCTGCGACAACGCTGCCTCAGGAGAGGAAAGCGCTTCACGGCCGGACACGTCACTTCGCTCCACGCTTTATTCTCCGCACACTCTGGGACATCGGCTTCAGACAGAGCCAGTGTTAATAACGCAGAGTAAGTGGGAAGCGCAGGCATTCAGAACATGCCACAGCCACTGACTTCTTATTTAGCAGAAGTCAGATTTCATGCGCTCTAAAATCAGTAACAACACCCAGGATAATGACATTAATATGCTTCCTTATAGCAGACGCATTCATGTGTGCACCTGCTGCAGCGCTCTCATTACACACTCGTATTCAACACCCTCTACAATGACACCAGCAATCCATTACTTCCTGGTAACTGTGGTTGCTGCATCAGGGAAACCTGATACTGCGTGCAGGTGATATAACATGTTGAGGAAGGAGCTACATGACAGCTACACAAGCACATTATCAGCGCTATTACCATGGCCAACACGGCTGCTTCTATGCTGATGAATGAATGTAACTAACAGCAGACCAGTACAGTTACAGATAGAGGCCTTAAGAACATAATAAGTCACATAATACAGACATTTGAATCTATGGTGAATTAAACTTTAGTGTACAACGTCCAGAATGTAGACAAAAGAACTCAATCAAACAAATAAAACATAAATATCATTTGTTTATACGGAAAAAAAGACCCAATATTACATATCTGTGAGTTGCAATTGCAAGTGCACCTTTCCTCTAGGACAGGGGTGTCAAACTCAGCCCAGTTTGATGTCAAGGGGGCTGGACCAATAACACGATGGAGTATTAACCTATAAATAATGACAAATGTTTCCCTAAACGCCACATTTATTAAGAAAAAGACATGCA
This sequence comes from Planiliza haematocheilus, assembly GCA_005024645.1. Classification (NCBI taxonomy): domain Eukaryota; kingdom Metazoa; phylum Chordata; class Actinopteri; order Mugiliformes; family Mugilidae; genus Planiliza; species Planiliza haematocheilus. The sequence goes on from SRSE01000262.1 coordinate 502,335, forward strand.
TTTTGTGTTTAGTTCTAGGTCTCAGTTCTTATGTCCACAAATAGCAGTTAATGTCTTCAAATTCATCCCGCGGGCCAGATTAGAACCTCTGCTGGGCCAGTTTTGGGCCCTCAGGCCGTATGTTTGACACATATGACAGGATAACAAGTTCATTTCGAAGCCAAAATCTGTTCAGAAGTGTTTCCAATCAGTGTAGGGAGACTCAGATGTCATTCAGTGGATCTCTAAAGAGTCTGCATGCATCAAGATCCAACTCTGAATGGGCCAGAAATCCCCACGCTACTGCAAGAAACGTTGTTCCTGCACAAGAGGGTCACACCAGGTATAGAAATCTCACAGATCTGCACAAATAACATATTTTTTTGCATTAATAAATGAAAAAGTTGAATATATCTGTTTCATTAGTTTGACTGTTTTCCCTTCGTCTACTTTCTGGACTTCTGAAAACAAGTTCTACACAGAAATGAAGAACATATAAAGAGGTGCAAATGTTTTTAAGCAGCATGAATAGTTGTTTACAGTTTTTTTTAGTGATAATAACAATAATTATGTTGATTTAAGGCACGCCCCTGAACTTTCTGATTGCACTCCTGAAATGTGCTAAAAGACAAAAAGTTACTGGGGAGCCCTATAAGTGGTCCTTCATCTTAAAGCAATTCTTTAGGATGAACAGCTATCCATGAAAAACCAATCACCAGAATCCACATGTGTCTGAAGGAATCGGGCCGAGAAAAACAAGACGACGAGCAGCTGAAGGTTGTAGCGTTCTGGAAACAGTTTGTTGACGACAAGCCTGGATGTTCACCACAGCCAGTGCCACGGTGTTCCTGACACCGAACGATACGAGAGGGGGGAGGAAACGGGGGGAGGGGGAGTGTCAGCGCGAGCTCGTGAGGATGAGAGAAAACAGGAGTGGTGTTAAACAAAAGAAAGGAATGATTGAAATACAGCAGAAACGCAGCAAGAAGGAGAGAGAAAGAAAGAAAGAAAGAGAGGAGGTAGTGATAAGAAAATACTTTCAAAAGGAGTAAATTCCCAGAGGGCTGCTATTCCTGGTGTGGTGAGCATACCTCCCTGGCACAGCCCAGATAAAAGTTCCTTAATGCTGCTGATAAGAGAAGGAGAAAGAAATGGAAGGAGGGAGGTCAAAGAGAGAGCGCTGAGAGGAGAGGACGGAATAGGGGCAAGCAAGAGCGCTGAAGACCGAGGCGAGACGACAGATTAGAGACGGCTAACACTACTTAGACCCTGATTCAATTCATTATCAATTCATTTAGCGATATTTCCGTTTCACTTATGAAAGAGACGTTGCTGGAAGTAGTTACTCTAGTTTTGCATCTTGCATGTCTCTGCCTTTGTGCAGCTCTTTTCTGGTGACAGACTTTAAGTACGCATCCTTCCAACGAGAACATTTTCTGATCTAAACGCAGCCCTACCCCTCAGAGGAGCGAGGTGTTTGGGAAAGCGAGGCGCTGCAGAGACTTGCAGAGGTGTGAGGCAAGCTCAAGCAAAGGAAGCCTCGGTGTGTAACTGAGCCGACAATTTGAAGGACTGCTAATTAAATCCATTACTCAAAAGACTCCGACTCGTGAATATTAGCCTGCTTTTGGGCCTCATCATATAATCTCATCAGTCCTGCTTTATTACCATGTCTTGACAGGAGCCATCCATCAAAAAAATACCCCGACTGAATCCTACACTGTAGAGGAAACCAGCTTTAATATAGCACAACGCAGCGTTAAGTCATTAACTGCTTGAATCCAGAGTGAACGCATTTTATTTGACACACTCAGGTAAAGGAGTTTTTCTCTGTGTGTGTGCTTCACTCTGGAAACTGCAGCATGAAGCAATTCCATCAATCTATTTTGTGCTGACACAGATGGATTTCTGCTGCCTGTAATAGCTCCTGTCCTCCAAGTTTTTTTCTCTCTCCCTGTAATCTTCACTCAACCTGTTCCTTAGTCACTCCGTTCTTTCCTGTCCTAGTTCTGCCTCCATCCTCCTCCTCCTCCTTGAACCGAGATAAGTCAGAACGTGGACTGAGCTAGTCGTAGTGGGGGTAGAGCGGGGGCTCAGAGTAGCAGGGAGCAGGGACAGGCGGTGGACCGAGTGTGGGACAGGACAGGGAAAGGTTACTCTGGAATGCTGGTTTCGGTACTGGGTTACAGGAAAAGGGTGGAGTCGGCGGCGAGGTGGCGTGATCTGGGTCTGACAAAGACAGCCTTCGTCCAAGGGGGGCTAAAAGATGGAAAGGAAGGAGCAGCCGTGTGGAGACCAAGACTAGTTTTACAAGCCTGTCGCTGATGCATCTGAATAAGGACTTTAAAGGGGAATGACGAAGACGGGGACTCTGCAGCTGTGACTCTTTCCTGACTACATCAACAGACTCTGGAAGACAAAGACAGTCAGTCTACAGTTAGATCTGCTCACTAATGTTACATTTACACCTCGCATTAACGTCAGTTCTGGGCAATCTGATTAAAAGTGTGCAGCTTAAAGTCCAGCTTTGATATCTTTGGTAGCGTGAACACACAATCCTGCGTCCTGGGTCACATTAAGGACGTCCTACTCAACAGGAGGGGTTTGCATGACCATAGATTTGCTTCATTCATTCAGAAAAACAACAGCTGACACACCTGACCACTATCTGTTCAGATCTAAATGAAAATGAACCAATGAACTTTGTACACTTTGTGCGATTCCACCATTGGAAAATATAAAGACTGCTATCTTGGAGAGCAAGTAAAAGAAAGCAGAGGGAGCGTTTAAAGGTGTGAAGTTTTTCTTGATTCCAGTTATAATCTAAGGCCTCGTCCACAGAAAACCATCTTTTCCTCCTCCGTTTATCCCTGGCATCGTTTCAAGAATATCTGCGTCCACACGGATCCGTCTCAACACGACTCAAAGCTCTACTTCATCTTCTAGGCCTATAGGTGGCGCTGTTTCCAGAAATTCACCAAAAACAGAGATGAAGAGGCGGAGCATGAGCATAAAGCTTGAGCGCTGTTTACAAATCGGCTTTAGAAGAAACCAAACTCAAGGAGAAATAATATTTAGCCCTAGTAACCATAATAGGCTCAATATCTTCTCCAGCAGGAACACGAGCATGTAGTCCACCATTGTTGTTGATGTTGTTAGGAGACGTCTGGTGGGATATAAGAGGTGGAAGGCTGCTCGAGTTTCAAAAAAGTGCGTTTACAGGATTCGTGCGGACGATTGGCCAAAACAATGCCAAACATCTGCGTTTAAACCAAAAAGCGTCTCCATGTGGACGGGCTCTGAGTTTGGTTCAGGGCATCTGGGCAGAGATAACTAACAACTTAACTTGTGGGTTTTTGGTGAATGAGGAGAAAACATGTCATGATGCAAACACAACAAACTGCTTTCTGGTTCTGATAGAGCAGTAGGTAGAGATCCATTAGAGACATAAGCAGTTTATTCTGCTGGTGCACAAATGATGTCAGTGTTTATTTTGCATGCAGAACACAAAAGTGAGATCTGATCTCAAGTTCTGGCTGAGGCTGGAGGTGGAGACACATTTAAACACCAGCTAATCTCACCTATACTTTAAACTGGTCACTTATACTCACATTGCTCAGGTCGGATGTAAATAAAAGGTCTGATTGAGGTCTAGGACAAACTTTCAGCAGACTGCAATGGACCTAAAAGGATCCATGAGATGTGTAATCCACTTTAACAGAACATTACTTTGAATTCACAGCAGGGAAAGCATAGGTGTGAATTATAAATTGAATAATGTCTGAATTCCATTTAGCGGTTTCAGTTTCAGGGGATGGAACTGTTCATGTTCAACTAACGGGAGCGATCGATGAAGTAACACCTGTTCTTTTCCTACTATGAAAATAGCAGAAAGAACACATGGCCTATGAGTGTATAACACATTCACCAACATATGCTAATCTTAGCTTCAATGTGCCTGATGCATCTTTTATTATGAGGCTCATAAAGTCTTTTTTTGGGGGGGAGGGAGGACAAAAATCTAGCTTTAGATAATGAGGATCCACCTGTGTGAGTGAACAAAGAAGTTACAGATAAATTTCCTCTTTATGGTTCTAATGGCAACACTTCTCACTGAGCTGTGGTAGAAGGATGTTAGCACAAAGCAGAGACTGGCAGCGTGTAAGGACTGAGCATAAACATGTAAAGCTAAACACGCGTTAGAAGAGGATCTCTTTACAGCAACAAGAAAGAAATGATCAGTTTATAAACGTATAACAACTCAGAGCGTAAGGGGATTAAAAGCGACTGAAGTGCAAACAGTGACAGTAGTTAGGCAACAGTGTTTGGGGAGCTTGCGTGTCAGAGCCTGCTGACTGACTGGTGCACAGCCAGCCAGGGTAAATAACGCTGGAATGGAGTGCTGAAAGAAAACCGGCAGATAAGCGTATCAGCTATCATGATTCATATCGATATCGCAGCCGCCACAGCGAGCCCGGGGGATGGAAAGGAATGTGTTTTAATTAGAGAATACGCAAGAAATATAGCACATCTGAGTGTTGACGAGCCAAAATCTAAAAGCGCTCTCTAACTTTCAGATTTCATTCAGAAAATCATAACGTATTACATGGCCCTCTCTTTTTTATAGCACAACAAAAAAATTAAAAAACTACAGACATGTACTAAATGTTTAAACTCAAGCTTCCTTTTTTACTCCTGGAACAGAAACGTGACAGATATCAGTTCATAAAGTGCATTAATTGTTGTTAGCTTGTGTTCCTCAGCTGCATTTTTCTGTTTATCCATTTTAGTAAAGTAGTCAACAGGTCACTTTGCCCACTGCCTCACCCTCACCCTCACCCCTCCTGGTGCATATTTCTCCCCTCCTTCACATTTCTCATCCAGACATTTTTTTTCCTCCTCAGAGCTCCGACCGTTTCCTTCCCTGACCTCTATTCAATCATCTTTGTGAACCAAGTCTGAGCTAAGAAATTCTGACGGACTCCAGACTTCAGAGGCTGGACTCCCGTCGTCTTTACTCTTCCTCCATCCTAGCCTCCCTCCCTCCCTCCCACCCTCTTGCTGGCTGCACAGAGTCTCATTCAGTCAGGTTTAAAAGGGGATAAAGTAAGGTTTTGGCTCGTCTCTCTCATCTTTAAACGCTCCCTCTGCTTTCTTTTACTTGCTCTCCATCTACGCCCCGTGTCGACCGAGTCTGGCTCTGGAGCCCAGCGTCCAGCCTGGCTTGCTGTCCTGTCTAATCTAGCCAGCAGACGTGATCAGAGGTTGGCTGCATTCCACGCAAAATGCCCTCCCCTCCTCCATCCCTCCGTCCCTTCCTCCTTCTCTCTTTCTCCATCTCTCTCTCTGTCTCTTTATGTCTTTCTGTCTCTTTCTCTCCCCCTCCCCGGCTTGGGCCTCACTCTGCATTCCTCCCCCGTTAATACTATTCCCACTATCCTCCTCCCTCGCTCTCTACCTCCAGTTGCATTCCTATCACACTTACACTACTCCCCCCCTCCATCTCTAATTACATGCCTTTGCCTTAACAATGCCTTATACATTACTCCCCTCTCTGGTACTGTTTACTCTCTCTCCCTTTCATCCTTCCATCTCTCTTATCAGGACCAAGTTATGTTCCTCCTCCGAGCATACCACCTTAAGTGCTGTGAATCTATCATTCCCTTTCCTTACTTGTCACACAGAGGCATCAGGAGGAATAATTCATACTCTGAGGAAAACTTGATATCCCTCCGCATCCTTTACACCTGAATGGCACATTCCTCTTGCTTTAAACTAGGGTCACTACCGATTTCCTAAAAACTGATTTGTGGTATTTCTACAATATATTACCTCTTGTTTCATTCATGTTTTTGTTGTTGAGTAGAACTGTTTTCATATGAGTGATTTTGCCAGTTGGTCAAAGTCACGGCCTATGTCCCCAGTCAGACTATAATTAGTTGGTGTCCTCATTTTATTCTGTCTTCTAGCTTTGTATTGAAGGCAATCAGTAATATAAGAGTGTCTGCCTTTGCTTTTACTGTAGGTCATTAATGAAAACTAAATACTAGGGATGCTCCATATTGGCTTTTCTGCCGATATCCGATATTGTCCAACTCTTCATTTCCGATACCGATACCACCCGCTACCGATGTATTCAGTCTTTTTACACCAAAATTATTAGGTAACATCATAACATATCACCTATTATGGAATTAACACATTATGCCTAATTTTATTGTGATGTCCCACTGGATGCAAACATAAATGCAACATGGCTTTTCAAATGTAAACACTGTCTGTGCAAAATAAGTTACTGAAAAAAGTGCCATTCATTTATTTTTAGAGAGAAATTTTGCCTCAAACAACACTACAGACAATATCAAAACAAGGAAGACAAATGTAGCGTATAACTCTGCATGATTCTTCTTGAGGTGGGTGATCAAATTTGATGTATTAAAGGAAGACGCCTTGTTTCCTCCTCTCATAACCACCTTTGCTTTGCAGTCATTGCAAATTTAGTAGGTGACACTTGGAAATACTTCCAAACCACGGACATCTCATACACCGGGCGAGCTAGCTTGTTAGCCACGGTTAGCGACCTACAAGACTAGTGTGTTGTTGTTGTTATACGTCATCAAGCACGCGCCTGTTAACGTCCCATGCTGCGTTCACGCAGACTCGGAAATGCTGAAGCCTACAGAACAAATATCGGTTATAAAAACCTGATACCGATAATTCCCGATATTACATATCGGAGGGACGATATTATCAGACATCCCTACTAAATACAACAAGTGTTAACAGGTGTATAAATAACCCAGTAAAGTGTTGAGTCAACTTGATCAACTTTGACAGCTCAGTTTATTGGTCTTAATGCAGCCACAAAGTGCACACGTGAACGAGGAGAGTAAATAAGATAAGAAAAGCCTCTCTGTGATTATCAGCGTTTCCATCTCTGTCACTTTGTACCTATATGGTCACTCCCTTACATTCCTTAACAGATTGAGCACACTGCTTATCACACTCAGAGCTGATGCCTTCGTTAGAGGGTGGGTACACTTTGTATTGGCACATGTACTTTCTCATTGTACATTTCCATTTCTCTGGACGGATGACTCATGCGCTGGTTACTCATTACTGAGGCAGTCTCTGCTGGTATACGCAAATCCAAGCATTCCTGTCCCTCTCTTCCCCTCTGCCTTACAGGTTAGACATCATGAGTCGTCCAGGACTGAAAACCGTGTGAGCACTGGACGACGTCACCGAACAAACAAACTCGCTGGCAGGAGACTGCTTTAAAAGCCGCCACCACCGCTGCATGGATGACAACCTGCGATGTCTCTAAGAACACAAAAGGTGTTCTGGATAACTGATAAAGGTAAACAGTGTCAAAGCCTGGAAAATACCTCTTATGCAACTGTGTTTGCAGCCAATCAAACACTATCTGGGCGTGCCTCGCTGTTTCCCTGAAGTGTTGCAGAAACTATACCTGAATGCAAAGCTCAATATACATTTTGAATGGAATCAACATGAAGAGTCAATTTATCATATGAACAAGCAGGCTGCAAGTTTTTGAACCCCAATAGAACATTTAAGTAGTTAAGTTTAAAATGTCAACCTAAAGCTGGAAAGATCCAATGTTGATTCAACATAATCAGTGGATTTAAAAAAGACACAACATCCAAAAAAGGTTCAAAAAAGGCAACTGGACTGTATATATACCATTAGCTGGATGACTGAGAACCTCCACAGAGATAAGGACACAAAAGACACAAAAGTAAAACTACATGAAAGATGTGAAACTAGAGATAAAATACCACATATCTCTGGGATCACTTATTAGGTTGTTTTGCTCCCAACAGCTGACACAGAGCTTAGCAAAAATCCTGTGAACCAGGAAATATCTCTTAACAGCTCTAATTGTGATTAATGTAGCTGCAACTACAAAACCACTTAAAGTTTTTGCACAATTTAGAATTCTTTGCGTCTGTATAAAAACGACCTAAAATGTCAATGGACTTCTGTATTACAGACGACTGAGCAGCAGTTACTGAACACATTTCATACATTTATTTTTTTAATAAATAGATGCATTTTATCATTTTGTCATTTTTATGCAGAAATGTAGAAAATTCTGACAAAAACTGTACTATACTGCACATCAGTGACCAGTACCGGTCCGTGGGTCATTTGGTACCGAGCCACCCAGAAAGAACAAATAACTAATAAATAATGGAGATAAGATGGTTATCCCGAGGGAGACCGCTGGCCAGAGTGTTTGAATTACGAAAGCCGCTGCAGAGATTTCTCGTCACCGCTGGCAGGCAGCACAGCGATGAGGACTGTATCGCAAAACTGGCTCACACGTGCGACATATTCAACCTGCTCAGTGAACTGAACTTATCACGTCAGGGGAAAATGACAACTGTCTTCAAGTTGGTAGAAACAGTAGCTGCATTTAAAGCCAAACTGGATTTGTGGGGACGTAAACAGAGGTTGATTTGGTGTTACCATAGCGACCAGAGAGGATGCTACTCGTGTCATGTTCTGTTGTTGGTGTGACGTTATGAGGACGCTGCACATGAATACACAATGGATTTAGGTTTATTATTGTTATTGTTTTATAGAGAAAATACTACAGTTTTTATGCCGGTCTTATCATTTTATTTTGTTTTTATCTGCTACACCTTTACATCAGTCTGTGGCACAATAAAGGTTGGGGGCCACTGCTGTACATGACAGTATCAGATATATCTAAATGACAACTTAGCTTTGTAAAAGTTCATTCAGATGGTTTATAATGTTCAAATGCTAGCAGCAGAACTCCCAGCATGCTCTGCAGATGCCATCAGCCTTAAGGAGACTCCGCCACTGTTCATCCACCTATGAACAGGCCTCTTCAGTGGCGCTATGACAACCAGTAAACAGTGGACACGTCTGCCAGCTGAACAGTCATGAACACATTGTCCACAGATGGGGGTGTGGGTGTAGGGGATGCCCGGTGCTGCTCAGCTGAACTGGTGAGTGTTGAAGCGAGTTTAAAAAATGACTGGCACAAGCACTCACCCTGTTTCTCAGCAGGGAACAATAAGACACTAACGGCTGCCCGTGTAGCGCCGATTCAGAAACAACAACAATGTGGGCATTATTCAGTATTCGAGAACCAGACCACAACAATACAACAACATACACTCAGAGTCCAACATCCGACCCCGTGTCCATCCACAGAGACCATCTGCACAACAATGAATGAACAAAACCCACACAGCACCACGGCCGTGTTCGGTCTGGATTCAAGTCTTCCAGACAAATAAATTGCAGGGCTAAAAATAACCTTCATGAAACTGAACTGTGCCGAGATCTGCGTACCAAGATTTCATTGTGGTATTCCATGAAGGCCACGCAGGAATAAACTTTGGCCCACACTACTGCTTTGTTTGAAGTCCTGCTCTTATGCAACAGCGAGCGATCTGCTCACATCTGACTACTGACCACCCCAGACATTACATTACCTCACCGTCTCAAAGGACAAAGTAGGACAATAGAGTACAGACTATGGACTGATACGCTGTGATGGACTAAACACAAACTGGTTTAGTGGAATAACTCTGGAGCCAAGAGCTGAAAACTGTGACCAGTTGTCTTGCACCTGTGCAACCTGTAGGGCTGGGGACCAATTCCCTGAACTGATTAGACAGATTTCAGTTTCAAACCAATTTTACTTAAAACTAAAACTGCCTTTGGTTTTTAGAGATTTATGTTACAACATTTTACCACAACCTAGACCACTGAGAACCTTCACAAACACATAGCAACATTAATCTAGAAAGTCATGACATGACAAGAAGTAGGAAACCTCTGGTTGGTGGTCAACAAACCAATCAGGAAGCCAAGAAAACATCACATTAGATACCCACAACTTTACAGATAAACAACCTGCATTCAGAATTTAGAGTTAAAATGTTTCTGAGTCATCATTACAGATAATAACTGGTGTCTGCAGATCCATATTAAACCATATAAGCTGCCAATTTGCTACATCCGCACACTGCAGAGGCTTTTAAGCTGGCAGCGACTGCTCAGCATTAAGGTGAAGTGGGGAGGCGCGGACAAATCAGGAGTTGTGGCGGTGCAAATGTAATTTGTGTGCTGCTTTTGTTCTAGTTTCCACAAGGACGTGTGAGCGGATGACCGTTGCGTGACACCTGCTTTGCCTGCATGTCCGTGTTTTGTTTTGGTGCATTTTGAGCAGAAGTGAGCCCAGCGTGGGGGCGGGCGTCTGGAGCGTGTAATTGAAACATGGTCCCATGCGGCGCTGCACAGTGACCCCACTAATCTCCTCCTGACAAAGTGGCTTAGCTTCTATAGGGTCATATGGCACAGCGAGACGGCTTAAACACAACAGAGCCCTGGGGTCCTCCCAGCATTCAACAGGTGACGTTTAGCGTCTCAAAATCAAAGAAGTAGCCAAGATTTTAGAGGCTCATGCATTTCCTTGAACAAGCGCAACAAACAAGACACATCAGTATAAATTACAGCTATTAGAATTTGTCAATGTGCTGAAAAGATAAGGAAATAATCTATGATACCATGTTCTTGTAATAACAGCACTTTCAGCACGAGAATTACTGGAACCAGCGAGAACGATTACCAGAGCCAGGAAGTGGGGAAGTTATAAACAAAAAGTGTCTTTGCAGAACTTGAAACCCTTATTTCCACAGCAGACTGTCGTGCGTCAGTAACATTATAACTAGACAAGTTTCCCCTGGGCAGAGCAATAAACACAGATTAAAAAACAATAAAACAGCAAATATTCTGCTACTTTTGTTTAGTCCGGTCGTTACAGTGAAATGTTGACTGTGCACTGCCGACCTTCAGCAATGTGGGCCACAACTGGGACACCAAAGGACAACGCTAGAGGACAAAAGTTTGGTAGTTTGTTTACAATCACAGCACAATGTGGGCAAAACTAATACTGTAGTATTTCATAATTGTATTTAATTTTTTTTAAGCGACAAAATACACAAAGCCCCAATTACTTCTAAGATGTGCACTTTAAAGCTTTGTTTGTGGAGCACGTGGAAACCAGGGCGATCATTTCTCTTACCTTTCCTTTGCAGGAACAGCCTGAGTAGAGGGCTGGCCATGGAGATGGCCTTGTGGTAGTTGTCATCGTTGTTGATGGGGAGCAGGTCGCCGTGCACGTCGGCATAGCCCACCAGCAACTCCACGTTGGGGATGCGGTGCACGTGCTGCAAGAGGCCGTAGAACTCATCGAAGCGGCCCGGCTTCGAGCGATCCAGAGAGAACCGACGAAACTCTGCACCGAACTGGAACAGGCAGTCACATGTGAGCGCAATCACACAAACTAATACATACACAGACATGTAAAAGAAGGAAAACTGCAACTATGATATGACTGACATGTACTACAAACAATTTAGTAAAGGGTCTGAGATTTGGAGCTGTCACTAATAAGAATGCAATCTCCTGGCTAGCCCATATAATGTGAAACGCTCTGTAGCATGTTGAGAGTCCTTCATCCACGTGTAGAAGCTAACACACCACCACATGTGATGAATTATTAATGGCCTCTTTGTGATGAGCGTATCTGTATGTTTGAGGATGCAGAACAATCACGTACAGCGTTACTGTGGCTGTCTGACAGCAGGTTTGTATGCAGCTATATAAATAAAACTGTGTGTTTTCACCACCTTGCCACAAAACATCTTGATGGCTTATGACTAATGAGAGTGGTTACCCCGGATCAATGTCTGCAAATGCCTAATCTTCAGGCAGCTGCAGAATTGCCAATGTTGATGAGAAGTACCGGTTGTTGTGGTAACTGTTGCCGAGCGCTGAGGATCCGCAATTCTCTGTCAACCTGGACACCTTAGCCTGCCGAGCTACCTAGCTACATCACCGGCCGTCTGCAGTTTTGTTAAACATCATGTGGACGAGCAAGAAGACGATTGGGAAAATGTTTTGTGGACAGATGTTTGTTTTAAAATGAGAAGAGAGATGTTTGGAGATGAAACAACACCGCATTCCAGCATCAGAACCTCACCCCATTCATAAAACACAGGGATGGTAATGTCATTGTTTGGGCCTGTTTGGCTGCATCTGGGCCGGGACGGCTTGTCATCATTGATGAACCAATGAATTCTGAATTATACCAGCGAAGTCTAAAAGAAAACGTCACGACATCCGTCTGCTGAATCTAAAGAGAAACTGGGTCATACGGGAAGACTGTAGTGGTTCTGTTCTGAGGAATGGGCTACTGTAGACGACTGATCAGCAGTTACCGAAAACATTTAGTAGCCGTTATTGATGCACAAGGGGATTAATCCAGATACTGAAGACATGGGGACTTTTACAACTCAAAGATATGAACACAATTATTAATTTCCTTAAATAAATAAATGCACTCATATAGTATTTCTGTTTGATTGGTGCGACTGGGTTCTCTTTGTCTTCTTTCAGGACTTGTGTGAACATTTTCCGAGTCATTTTAAAGAACAAATTGTGAGAGGACGCACTAACTGATACCACTGCGTTATCAGAAAACCCAAAAAGAAAATGTCAGGACATCTGTCTGTGACGTGAGTCACAAGAAAAACTGGGTCTTGCAGCAAGATAACGACACCAAGCAAACAAGCCGTTCTACAAATGAGCGGCTAACGAAAAACAAAATTAATGTTTTAGACCATAATCTAATAGATATGTTGTGGAAGAAGCAGAAGAAAACACCACCAACATCTCAGAACTTTCTGGACTGAATAGTGGGCTGAAATTCTTTTAAAGCTACCGTACGCTGCACAAGGTGGGGTCACACCAGATACTGAAAACAAAGGTACTTCTGCCGCTCACGGATAAGCAGAAGTGATTCAGTATCTTGAATATATAAATGCACACGTATAATATTTGTGTTTTGATAGTTTGATGAGGTCCTTTTAGTGTAGTGACAGGACATGAAACAACAACTCTGTGCAAATTGGTTCTAGAAAGTTGTCTCTTGTTGTTCTTCTAACTACTGACTAACTTGGTCAGTTTCAGTCACCACCATGTAAATTTGTCTAAAAAAAAACTGGTTATGAAAATTAAAAATATCCCTAGGGCCTCATTCCTCAACATGTGTGCCACTGACAACCTTTCGCGGAAGGAGACGTGTCGCAGACCGTATTACACCTGTCCACTCTGGTGGATAACACAAACAATAAAAGCCGACCTAAATATGACATAAACGTTGTGTGACATGTATAAACTTCGCCGTTATCTCAGTGACAAGCTAAGATGAGAGTCTGGGTCTGTCCTAAAGAGGTGAGTATTCTGGTACATCAGCAAAGGAGAGGACCGGCGGAGGAGGCGGTGACAGGTGACAGTAGTCACCCTCCACCTTCAAACTTCAACCAGCTAAAACTTAACCACGAACTACGCCATCGTTTAAAGTTTTAAATACTTAAAGCTAGTTTTAGTTTAAAGAGAAAAACAAGCTGGTAAAAGAAGGCAAAAAAATAAACGGTTAGCTTGTACCTTTTTGTGATAGTGCGACACCGTAAAACCGCCATCAAGCCACTTAGCAGGCTAAATTAGCAAGTTAATAACGGCTACCGCCTAGTAGGAGAGGGGGGGGACTACATGACACTAGATTAAAACGAGACAAAGAAGCGTCCATATCCACCTTGCTCTTCACCTCCACGGCACTCAGAGAACGGTTGCTCGGCGCTCGGTTGTATTTGTTCATGTTTCGCTAGCAGCGGGACCGCCGCCGGAGCACTCGTCCAGTCGCCCTCCTGCTGCCTCCTCCTCCTCCTGCCGTTAGCCGCTGTATCCAACAAAAAAAAACCAACAAAAATAGCCCGTATGTGTCCAACGGTTATTTTTTTTCTCCCACCGGTCGCGCAGGTCGTCCCGTCTGCGGTGTCTCTCTCTCCCTGTTTCTCTCTCTAGAAGACTGCGACGACTAACGGCTGTCAGACCAGCCTGGCTCGGCTCGAAAACTTGTCTCCTCTCATAGTTGCCGTTGCCAGCGTCGTTTCAACCTCTCTCTCTCTCTCTCTCTCTCTCTCTCTCTCTCTCTCTCTCTCTCTCTCTCTCCTCTCTCTCTCTCTGCCTGTGCCTGGAGAGCTGGAGATTTCAAAATAAAAGACTCAACCTCTAGTCTGTCTGTTCGACTTCAAAATAAGAGCCGCAAAATTGCTCCAAAAATAGACACCAGACAAAAACAAAATATTACGTTTCTTATATAAATATATTTAATATTATCACGTAAAAAAATACATTTTAATTATTATTATATTATTAATAAAAGTATTTTATTATATTGTTTTTGTTTACCTTTAATTGCTTTATTTATTTTCCCCATTTTTTTACAGATGATTTTTTTATTATTTAAAAAGCATTAACTTTTTAAGAGCTAATGTCAATAATAATAATAATGTGACAATAAATAGATAGTTACCTGTATATTATTATTATTATTATTATTATTATTAGTATTAGTATCTCTACTGTATTAATATTTTTGTCCCATCTGTTGCTTTATTTATTTATTTATTTATTTCTATTTATTTATTTATTTAACAACAGAAACACACACAGGACAAGTTAAGTAATTCTGCACTTAACTTACATTTAAAGAGCATTTAAATTTGTCATGTTTATGTCGACATGTCTGTGAAAAAGACTGACACCTGTTTATTCATTCATGTTTTCCCCTCAGCTGTTATTCTTATGCTATTTTTAAGTTTTATTTCTTTATTTTTTGTTGTTTTCGTCACGTGTAATGTCATGTTAACATTATAACATTTATTATATCTGCTTTAATGTCAGTTATGTGTCAGTAAAAGCCTCTTGGGGGTAAAAAAACGAGCAATAATGCGTTTGATTCATCTTTTCAACATTTTATTCATAACAAGATTGTGGCATTTCATCTTGAAACGTTACATATTATGACTGTAAACAAACAAACAAGAAAAGTTTCATGAAAACGTCTTAGATGGACAGAACATGTGAAGTGTCCCAAACACGGACAGTGTCTTGTATCTTGTTGTGTAGCGACCTCTTCTGGTCATGAGCCATATAGACCTGCTGCTGCTGCTGCTGCTGCTGCTGCTGCTGCTCTCACGTGTAACCTTAAATAAATGAAAGCAATTAAATGTTGATTATATGTTCATTTATTCTCAAGCAAGACTATAAATGAGTTCAGGGTGCATGTGATGCACAAACCCATCAGCCACGGCCTTAACAACCTCAGCATTTTCTAAAACCCAGAAGAATCACCAAGAACAAACGCTGATCTGAGTCAAAACGTAAAATAAATAAAGTAATATAAGTGGTGAGATAGTTTTTGGATGGAAGATGGAGAAAGCAAAAAAATAAAGATCTGAACCACAACTAGAGATCAATCATCACAGGAGCCAACGCACCATAAAGGAAGCAATGATTCACAATTAATTTCAACAAGTTATTGAAAATGTTTTTCATTAAGGCACTAAAATTTTATTACCATTAACCAAGTGATGCATATTTAATGTTATTCCTTTAAGACTTAGGCTTGATCACGGCTCCTATGTGGTGAGACAAGAAGGAGGAGGTCTTTGTTGCGGGGTAAGAACACTTCAGAGAGACTTTCTTCTAGCCGGACATGAATCGATGACCTCTGACCTCTGACAATGCCACTGATTAGGCCTAGAAGAAAACATATTTTTATAATAACCAGAAGTTTTCCACCTGTCCACTCACCATTAGTGTGTTGCCCTATTCCTCGCCCGCCTGTTGTGGCGTTGTCTGTCATGCGTCTGACCTGCCAGCACACAGCCATCGCTCCTCATTCATGCAGCATCCTGGAAAGTTTGATTTGCCTTTCGACAGGCAAATATGGAGGCTATTTGCAACATGTGTTGGCTTAGATATGGTTGAGCCATGATGTGGTTAGCCGCCCGTTGCAGAGCACTTCCTCCTTCCCTTATATGGAAAAACACGGGTTATAGTCACACATCTTTTCTCACACAATGTCCCATTCATTTATTCTTTCATTCATTCGTTTTCTGTAACCGCTGATCCTCTGGAGCGTCGCGGGTGTGCTCGAACCTATTCCAACTGTCATTGGGCGAGAGGCGTGGACAGGTCTCCAGTCTATCTCAGGGCTAACACAGAGAGACAGACAACCATTCACAGTCACACCTACGGCCAATTTGACGCCCACGTCCCATTCAGACCTCGCATTAAAATCCATCCATCCCAATCACAAGTGTCCAGCTTAAAGTACAGGTGTGAACAGGTGTGAGCACACCCATTTGGAGGTAGTCTGGGACAAATGTCAGTCATTTGTTAGCGTGAACACACACACGCGAGGGACTACCTGCTCAACAGGATTGCTCTTTGGAAGAGGAGTTCTGTTATTGTTAAACACATGGTTCTGTTATAATATTCACCTGCTACTCAAATGATGTCATTTGTATTCAGAGTCCAAGCCTGAGATCAGCTCTCATGTGCTGGCTGGGGACATATGTGGAGACACGTTTTAAATGTAAAAGGTACTTAAATCTGGACATTTGTGCTTGGGTCGCCCAGGATGGATAAAAATGCCTCAAAAGATCGGCGGATGTCCTGAAAAGTAGACAAATGAAACAGAGATATTACACCTGTGCGAGAAAGTGAGCCAATATTACATATCTGTGAGTGTCATAAGAATGGGCTAAAGCCGCTGTAGACGACAGATCAGCAGTTACCGGAAACGTTTGCTGTTATTGCTTATTTGAAGTTAATGAAAATGAATCATGTGTTCATATATTTGCTTAAATTGCCCAGCGAGGACAAAAAAAGTTTTCTGAATCTGAATATCTGTGAGGTGTTAAAGTGAGCCCTTGTTTCCAGTATCTGCTGTGACCTTAAGTTTTTCCGAACTGCTGAATCATGTCGTCTAACAGCAGTTTAAACAGCCTCAACAGGGCAAACTTTAGAAAGATGGATGCACAGGAGTCACAGCAGAACTGGAAACCAGGGTCACGCCCTTTGACACTCACAGTATTAATGTGGCTCACTTTCTCACAGGTATACTTTGATCATTTGTTACTTTAGAGCGCCTTTGAGGCAATTTTATCCGTCCTGGGCGACCCAAGCACAAGTGAACCACTTCAGGTCTGAGATGTTGGTGGGTTTCTTCACTTTCCTCAAGGTCAGGACCAAAACAATAATTCTGTTCTCCTATGACCGTTATTTTGTTGTTGTGTTCTTGCAACCTGCTGATGTTTTGACAAATTTTCATGCAGAAAAATTTCAAATACATGGTGCTGTATATGTTAAAATAAGTGTACAGTAATCTCTCGCTATAACGCGGTTAACCTTTCGCAGTTTCGCAGATTTTTTTAGTGCAATTTTGCATGCTTTTTTTTTTTGTTTACAGCACATTGCTTTCTGCGTCCTGATTGGCTAAGGGACTGTAGACCATTGTCAATTAATCTCCTCGTACAGTGTCTCTTGTACAGTACAGAATGCGGTCAGCTTGCCAAATTATTATGGAGATAAGTGTATAAAGTGTGTAGTGAGGGGTTTTGTAGCCTTAAAACATTTAGAATCAATGTAAAAAGTAAAGCTGACTACTTTACGGATTTCACCTATCGTGGGTTATTTTTAGAACGTAACTCCTGCGATAAATGAGGGACCACTGTAGTCTAAGCTGAGTTTATACCTCTGTGGGACATAGACGCCATAACCTACGTACGTAGCCTACGCTGGTGTGAGTCTGGCTCGCTCTGTAAAGACACTTTTCGCAAAAAACGAGTCGTACGAATGTTTGTTTTTCCAAACTTCCTCTGTTGACTTTTCCTCGATGAAGGTCAATTCTAAAACTGCAGAGATGGAGAAGCAGCTGGAAACACTGAAGCAGAAACACGCTACTACCAAGCGGACCAATCACAGCTCTTGCGCTCTGCGAACGTTTCGGGGGAGGTGCACGTCAGCTACAGCGCTACAGTCTTCTGTGTCAACTTCACGCAGAGGTATAAGACAACGTCCACAACGTTCCTGCTGGAGAAGATATTGAGCCTATTATGGTTACTAGGGCTAAATATAATTTCTCCTTGAGTTTGGTTTCTTCTAAAGTCGATTTATAAACAGCGCTCAAGCTTTATGTGCATGCTCCACCTCTTCCTCTCCGTTTTTGGTGAATTTCTGAAACAGCGCCACCTATAGGCCTGGAAGATGAAGTAGCGTTTTGAGTCGTGTTGAGACGGATCCGTGTGGACGCAGATATTCTTGAAACGATGCCAAGGATAAACGGAGGAGGAAACCTCCTGTTACACTTCTTCAGTCTCATAATTTACTTTTCAGTCTAGACGTCCTACTAAATGAACAGAGGACTTTTAAATTCATCCTCCTCTGTCCTTGACATTGTCACAACCTGGACGTATCTTAAAGCGCTGGCTTGCCGAGCGTCCACCGACTCCTTGTGACTTCCTGTCCTGCTTCGTGTCCTTATTCTTTTGCCGTCTCCTGTTCCCCGTCTCACCCCATCACGACTGACTTCTCATGTCTCCCTCCTCCCCCCCTTCTTGTCTGTTCATATTGCTTTTTTTTTTTTTTTCCTCTGGATGATTCAATTCCACCATATTCCGCCCATGAATCATTGGGCAACGTGTGCACCAAGGCCACTCTGACTGCAGGAGGCGCTGGTAGTGGGATACTCCTGCAATCATTTCTCTCTCTCTCTCTCTCCTCTCTGTCTCCCCCCCCCCCCCACACCCCTATCCTCCCCTCTAAACTCCCCCCCCCACCACCACCACCACCCAACCAACCTCCCCTCCCTCCCCAACCTCCATCACCCAGCACTGCAGAAGAGGCCTCTTGTCTCCCCTGCAGTCTGCAAGGCCTTTCTTTAGACTCACCCCCACCTCCTCTTACCCCCCCACCCCCACCACCACCTCCTCCTCCTCCCTCTCCCTCCCTCTCCCTCTTCCTGCTGCCGTTATTGTCCCAGTTAGCGCCCTGATCTAGAAGCAATATTCACAAAACTGGTGCAATTTTAAATTTTCAAATCTGCGATCATGCCTCCTCGCGATCGCCCCGCTCCCCGTTTTCTTCTCCCCACAGGGGGGCGCCATCACTGCCCCCACCTCGTTATTTATTGTTAATAGACAAAAAAAATGTCCTCTCTCTCTCTCTCCTCTGTTGCTCTACCACCTCTAATTACCCCCCCCCCCCCCCCCATCTCCCTCTCTGTCTCTCACCCTGACCCTTTTCCCGTTAGGTGTCCTTTTTGTTTCAGCAGCCTGTACCTCTTTGTGTCTGACGCCACACAGACACACATATAAGGGCCTGTGATTATTCTTACACCTCCCTCCTCCACCTGCGGGGGGCGCTAGTCTCTCCACCAGCACCACTGCCATCAACTCCCCCTCTTTCTGCCTCCTCCTCCTTCTCTTCCCTGCCCCTCCACCCCCTTTTCTACCTTCTCCTCCTCCTCCTCCTCCTCCCGCTCCACCCTCACCCCCTCTCCTCTGACTCCCCCCTCCCGCGGCACCCTCTCACCCTCGCCTCCCTTAACTCTCCCCCCTTCCCCCTTTGAAAGGCTGTTAAGCGCTCCTTCTGCACACAGCACTGCAGATGAGGCCTCCGCCTCCCCCACAGTCTGCCAGGCCTTTCTCTCTCTCTCTCTCCTTCAAACTCCCCCACCACTCCTTCCCTACCTCCCTCCCTCCCTCGCTCCTTGCAACAGCAT
Organism: Planiliza haematocheilus; assembly: GCA_005024645.1. Taxonomy (NCBI): domain Eukaryota; kingdom Metazoa; phylum Chordata; class Actinopteri; order Mugiliformes; family Mugilidae; genus Planiliza; species Planiliza haematocheilus. The sequence continues at coordinate 522,016 of SRSE01000262.1, forward strand.
AGCAACACTGAGTAGCCAGCCAAGGAGCCTTCCTTCTCCCTCTCTCTCTCCCTCCCTCTCCCTCTTGCACTGGGGTAATTTCCCTCCATTTTAGCTTCCTCGTCCCAGGGGCGACGGAGGGATGGGATCTTAATGAAAAACTGCGAACGTGCATCTGATCTCCCTCACTTTACCTGGGCCCGGTCGAGCGGCGCTACTCTAAATGTAACTCAAGTCGCATCTGATCTGATCTGGTCCCTGCTCCTTTCATGGCAAAAAAATAATGAAGCTCTCTGTTTCTTAAATGAGGCAAGTCCACGATGGTCAAACGCTCTAATGTGTTGTTGGACCTCCTTTAGCTTTGATTACAGGACACATTCTCTCTGGCATTGTCTCAGTAAGCTTCTTCAATGTCATTCATCTTCCACCAAGACCCTGTATTGATGATGGGAGACAAAGCCTTCTCCAGCACATCCCAAAGATTCTCAATGGGGTTAAGGTCTGGACTCTGTGGTGGAACAATCCCTCTGAGCCCCATGAATCCTGACATTGTCATCTTGGAATATGATCCATTGATGGAATAAGCTGCTCATTCAGTATATTCAGGTAGTCAGCTAATGAACCTAGACCCAGATCATAGCACTGCCCCATAGCACAGGCTTGTACAGTAGACACTAGGCATGATGGCTGCATCACTTCATCTGCCTCTCTTCTTCCCCTGATGCCCCCATCACTCTGGAACAGGGTCAATCTGGACTCATCAGACCACATGACCTTCTTCCATTGCTCCAGAGTCCAATCTTTATGCTCCCTAGCAAACTGAAGCCTTTATTTCCAGTTATCCTCACTGATTAGTGGTTTTCTTAAGGCTACACAGCTGTTCAGTCCCAATCCCTTGAGTTCCCTTCACATTGTACGTGTGGAAATGTTCTTACTTTCACTATTAACATAGCCCTGAGTTCTACTGGTGGTTTTCTTGTTCTTTGACCACATTTCTTCCTCAAAGACGATGCTTCTCCACTCTCCTTCCAGTTTCTAATAATGCCTTGGACAGTTCTTAACCCAGTTTTAGTAGTTTCTTCAATCTCCTTAGATGTTTTCTCTGCTTGATGCCAATGATTTGACCCTTCTCAAACAGGCGACCACAGGATGTGTCTTTATACATGGTTGTTAATGCAATGAGAAGCTACTCATTGCATTAATTGGGCTAAAATAACTTGTTGTCAGTTGAGAGATAATCACCCATGCAGTAATTATCCAATAGGAGGCTCCTACCTATTTGCTTAGTTAAATCCAGGTGGTGTCGTTTTATTTTGGCCAGGCAGTGTATTCTGTTTTATGTTTTCTTCCACACCTGAAAAGGAAGCAGCACAGCTGAAGTATTTAAAGGCCACATCAAAGGCTCCTCCATCTATTTCTTAAGTGTAATCATTACAACCGAGATTAGAAAATAAATCTCAGATCGTGCGAGGGCTAAATCAGTGTTTTATTCATTCTTTATTTTCCCTCAGTTACCAAGCAATGCTGCATATTCCTGCAACTATTTCTGGCTGCTCCTCAAGTTCAAGGTGCGCAGACGCTTCGCGTTTCATTTTTGCGAAAACCGACGCCCCAATCTCAAACTACGAAGAAAAAAAACACAAAACAAAACCTCTCATTAAGACGCGCCGATGGAAAACGTGAAAACGTCAAGATGCTTCAGACCTGACGGGGGAGATAAAATATTCATCTGGCTAATTATAACTCCTTAATTAACACTCTATTTAGGCGAGGAGGGAGGGTTACTGTTGAACCTGAAGGCTGCACGCTTTACTTTCTTTCTTGCAAAACAAAAATGGGATTATTTGTCTGGTAAAAAAAACGTTTCAGCGATCCAGGGAGCTTGTTCAGCTTAAAGAAACGTCTTTGAGGAATCTTATTTAGGATATAGTGACCTGAATGAAAACGGTTTGGAAAATAGTGCGGCTTCATTATCTTCCTACGTTTCTGATCAATATCCAGTAACTGTCCAACTCCTCTACACTTCTGAACTACCCTTTCCTACATTACTGTCCATTCAATATAAGACAGCAGCAGCAGCTTTTAGTCGGGCACTTCATTTTAACGACAGGTTATGTTTTATAAGCTCTGTAACATTTGATTAGAAACACAGTTCAGTACGGCGGTGGATCTCAACCTTCGCATATGGACGCCCTTAAAAAACGAGGCAATGCTTACGACCCCCTCAGCTAAGGTTATGGACTGCAAACTAGTCTTTTTACTGTCCTGACTTCCATCCGAGGGACGTTTTAGGGCCCGGATGTGGACGAGATCCACCGCTTCTCCACTAAAATGTTAAATATATGGTAAAAGAGTTGAAACACTGCCCTCTCTTTGTATAGAACCGTCAGTAATATCAGTAGGTAGGCACGGAGGTTGTTTGGATACTGGATATTTATCACAAATGGAGGAACAAAGCAACGTAGCCAAATGTTCGGTTTCTCAAAGGTGATTCTTTGAACAGAAGAAGCTGTTTGGATGAGTGGCGAAACTTTTTCAAACCCCTCCCAAAAAACCCTAACCCTCCCTTTGTTGTTGCATTCTTGCAATTTCTGTCACAGTCTCTTCACAGCAAACATGGTTTTGTGTTTTACAAAGCTCCTGTACCAAACTGTTGGTCCTACTTGCTTTATTTTGCTGAAAAGGGAGCTGTAGTTTTCTAGAGTTAATGGTGAACTACAAACACGGCTTTTTTCTATAGAAGTAATATACGTAGAGAAGAAGGGAGGGAGTTGGGACATGTGGGTTAAACCGGTTTATTGGATATTGATCACAAACAGAGGAACACAACGAGGTACAAGTGTTTTCCCCTGTCACAAATTTAACTTTAAGGATGTTTAAGTTGCAAGAAACAGGCAAAATCGGCAACACTCTGCATCTATTTACAGATCTGGTGACCTTTTAGATTTATCTTGGGAAAAGACCATCAATGCACCATTAGCTGCACAAACTGCAGCCCACTTTTCAGCCAAAAAACCAGGACGCCTCATTGAGCTGTTCCGAGTCAGTTAGGACCAACGACTGCGGAGGTTATGGGCCGCAAACTATTCGTTTCCTGTCTTGAATTTCATTTTAAGGGCCCTGAGTGGTCGAGATCCTGATGTTGTAGTGAAATATATCGAGTCCGTTGTTGAGATAAAGCAGTCAACTATAAACGCTGCCATCTCTTTGTACAGAATAGGAAGTAATAGCAGTAGGCAGGGAGAAGTTGTTCAGAAGTACAAACGGTTGGACGTGTGGGATATGTATTTATTGTCCTGATCAAAAAAAAGGAACAACTTTTTCTTTTTCTCCGTCTTAGATTTAGCTTTAAAGACATTAAATGGCTTAATGGAGTGAAAGAAAAGTAAATAAATAAATGAACAACGCTCTGTAACTATGTACACATCTGGTGACCCTTTGGATTTATCTTGGGTAAAGACCATCAGCACGCCATTAACTACACAAACTACAGTCCCCTTTTCCTTGCACAGGTCAACGAAGACCAACAGTTTGTAAGACACAAAATAACGTTTGCTGGAGCGACTGTGACACAGAAATTGCAGTTTTAAGAAAGCTAAAACAAACACGACTGGACTTCTTGGGGGTTTTCTTTTAAGTTTTTCCTTCTTCGGTTCAAAGAAACGTCAAGAAGCATCGTTCTTTCGGATTTACCACAACCTGGATGACCGAGAACCATCACGGAAAGTTTTTTGAAACAGAGTTTAGATGATTGCAGACAAAAAAACAAACAAACAACAGATTTAAAAGCTCATACATAAAATAAATTAAACAAACACATTCACAGCTTCTATAACTGATGCCTCAATGAGAACAGCCCGTCTGGTTCTGTGAGAAGCACAATTACAGCACTTTATTGTTCATAAATGCTTAAAGTGAAAAATGAAAAACATAACAAATACACACAATTCAAAGAACACATATTAAACACAACTATCTTTTTTGGAGGGGGGGGTGGAACGAAAAATAAAATAACGCTTTCACTCCCGTGTACGTCGGTCGCTACCGCCCCGTCTCATGGTGCAAAAGAGGTTAAAATTGTGAAAACAGAAAAGCAGGTACAGTACAAGTCAGTGAGCGAAAAGGGCTGCAAAACGTCGATGAAACGCTCCGTTGTACTTTTTATAAAAGGGAAAGAGCAGCTTAGATTCTTTCTGAACCGGAAAAATAAAGAGATTAAACTTAAAAAATAAATCTAAATCGGGATAAAAGCAACAAAAACGAACCAAAAAAAAAAAAAGTAAATTCATTTATATATAGATATATTATTTTGCAAAGAAACTAGTTTTTCGTTAAAAAATAAACATACGAGAAAATACCAGCCACCAAAGCGACACCTATTGTTAAGCATACCGATGTAGAACATATGAAGCTAACCTTTACACACAGGTAATAGCAAATATTTAGGAGAACATGTACGGCAAACGTCTGTCCAAACATGTCTAAAAGACTGTACAAATTTACACTATCTCAGTATGAACTACGTGAAAAAAAAAAAAAAGAAACGATGGATTATCTGGTCAGCTTAAAAGCTTCGCCTCAAAAACAACTCGACAGTCTGAGCCACTCTTCACGAGCTCGGTGGCTAAATTAAAAGTTAGTAACTCATCCTCATCTCAGCGTTAACAAAGTAGACAAAAAAACCTCTCCGTCGGTGTAGTTTGGTTCTGACTCCACTCGTCTTCGCGCCCCTCGCTCTCCGCGTTTACAAATCTTTCACGTCTGTAGCTGCTCGATGAGTCCTGCCCCGTTAAAAAGTCATTGGATGGCTTGTTATTTCTCAGATCTCTCTTTAGGTTTGCGCTCTTCGCGGTCCTCAGCGGCGGTCAGACCTGCTGCTTGCCGAGCTGGGCGCCGTCTCTCCCGCTTCGTGCGGACGACGGTACAAACTTGGGTATAATGATGGGCAGAGCGTCTCTTCCTTTAGCAGCCTGTCTCGCCGAGCCCTCTGGGGGCCCGAAGCCATTCTCTACATGTGACTCTTCTTCCTCGTCCTCATCATCGTCGTCGTCGTCATCGTCGTCCTCATCATCGTCGTCGTCGTCATCATCGTCCTCGTCGTCTGACAGATCATCCAGATCTGAAACAATCCTGGCCTCTGTCCTTGGCTCCATTCTCTCTTTAGTACCAGTAAGCTGCTGGTTACCATGGAGACGTACCTCTCCCTCCTCTTCCTTGTTATCCTTCTGCTGCTGCTCTTCCTCATCACTGTCAGAGTCTATGGCGATGGGCTCTGAGAGATCGAGAGGCATTTTCTGTGGTAAGGTGCGGTTGATTGTCTTGGTTTGGTCTCTGGCGGTGTGAGGAGGAGGAGGAGGAGCCGCCGTCCCTGTAGCACCTTCCTCGCTCCTGGTCAGCCTCCGCTCTTCTTCTTCTTTGCTGCTGGCGGCCACGAGCTCCCTGTGTCTCTGGAGAGCCTGCTCCGACACCCCCATGCGCGTCCTGGACGTCCGCCGCTTGCCGCGCCGGCCCTCGCACGCGCCGCCTCCGGCCAACGCCAGCTCGTGGCTCACCTTGTCGAGCTCGTGCATGCTGAAGCCGAGCAGCACGCTGGCGCCCTGGCTTTCGCACTCCTGCACGCACTTCCTCCTCCTGTTGACGAAGTGGCTGGAGATGTCCGACTTCCACAGCCACAGGCTTGCCGCCAGCTTCTCCACCTCGCGCTGCGTGGGGTACGGCGCGCGGTTGAAGTACTGCGTCAGAAAACCCTTCCTGGATTCGTACGACTGGTTTTCGTGTCCTTTGGGGTCGAGGGCGAGAATGACGGGTTCGTCGGGGTTTTCTACAAACGCGCACGGGCCGTTGCGATCCCGTGGGTGGGCCCTTTCCCCTGGGGGTCCGGGCCTCCTTCGTTTTGGCGCGCTAGTGTCCGAGCTATCGAAGCCAGCCCGTTTGAGAGTGCTGCTCTGGGCCTGGCTGACCCGAGAAGAAGAATGGGTCGCCCGGCTGTCCTGTCCGTTCTGGGACTTCCCTACGCCTCGACAGTGCACCAAATGTAGTGTGATGGTGGACGCAGTCATGTTACTTGTGTAAACCCCCAAACAGTGAATGCACTTGTAGGTCAGTTTCTTTTCTACGGGGTGGACTGTCTGAATCACCTGGTGCCTCTCTCTCAGATGGTGGGCCAGTGAGTCCGAGATCGGGCCCTTTAGGATTGAGAAGCAGAGAGGACATAGAGTTTTTCCCACGTCCCTCTTGTAGGGGACAGACGCCTGAGGCGGACTCTTGACCGGTGCACTGTCAGAGGTCCCTGAGGGCGCTTTGGGCGGGTGCTGAGGCATTAACCTCTTGCCTGATATTAGAGAGGCAGACAGAGCTGAAGACATGTTGTTGTTGTTGTTCTGGGCATGAAACGCCACGGACTCCTCGGGCGCGTCCCTCATGTTGTACGTAGTGACGATTAGCTGGACGTTTTTGGGATTGCCCTGCTGCAGGGTGAGGTCAAAGGTCAAGGGAGAGTCTGTACGCGGGCCGACCTTCTCGTCCGGGTGCGACAACCGCATGTGCGCCACCATCTTCTCAACGTCGTTGAACGTTGCGCGGCAGTGCGGGCAGGACAGGCCGTGGATCAGCATGTGGTTTAGCAAAGTGTCGCTGGGGAGATAGCGGTTGCAGTAGAGACACTTGCTGGTGAAGTTGTGGATCTTCATGATGTAGTTGGCCACGGCGGGCACCTTTTCCGCTTTGTGCTCTTTCTCAAAATGAGAGCTGTACACGTTCTCCGGGAAAAGCTCGTTGCAAATGGTGCAGATTTTCCACTTCTGGGTGTAGGATGTGCCGAGGACAGAGGAGCCGCCTTTCTTGGATGTAACAGAGGCTACAGTAGTGGCCGCTGCCTGAACACGTGAGCCCAGGGGGTTAGACTTGAGGGAGGAGGAGGTACTGACCATCACCGGGCTGCGTAGGCCTCCTCCAGAAATAAGCTGCTTTGCTGCATGTGACTGCTGGGGCACAGAAACCTGGGCGTTCCCCGGCAGAGAAACCCGAACCTGCTGGTTGCCGATGGAGAACGTCTGCGCGGAGCCGGCCTTTAATCCTATTGCGTCGTGTTTCATCCCAGACAGAAGACTCTGAGGGGTGAAGCCGGTCTTCGACGTGATGACAACTCGACCCAGCTGCTGCGAGCCGGGAGACCTGGTCGTAGCCATCACCGCACCTTTAGGTCCCATTCCAATGATGGTCTTGTCTCCTTGGGTTTTGGGGGGCATCATGATGATTGGTTTGGGGCGGGGAACTATGACACTGGTGTGCCCAATCATGGCGGTGACCTGGTAGCCGATCCTCTCGTGGTCCTCGATGACGTGCTGGACGAGTGCCTCGTAGTTCCGTGGAACAAAGAGACACTTCTTGCAGTGAATCTGGTTGTTGCTAACAGCGTTTGTGTTATTACTCTGCGCTGTGCCGCCGTTCTGAGCGTTTGCCTTCTCCCCCGGTTTCACAATATAGGGCTGAGCCACTTGCTGAAAATGTTCCCGGTAGATGTGCTTTCGCACCACATTGTACAAAGGGTCCCTGTAGGTGCACTTCTTGCAGTAGTACACCGCCTGCTCCACGCTGTCGCCGCTCCTCTTCAGCACCCCGTCTTTCATCACGATCCCGCCGCCACCCGCCACCATGCCCCCGGGGGCCGGCCGCACGGCGTTATTTGGCATGTGAAAAAGTTTAATGTGCATCTCCAGAGTCTTTTTGTTGCCATTGTAAGTGCAGTAGGGGCAGTTGAGCAGGATGTTGTTCTCAAAGTCCTCGCTGTGTACGTTGCGGAAGTGGCTCTTGTATGCGGAGAAGTACTTGGATGAGAAGAGGCAGCCGGAGCAGCAGAAAGGTTTTGATCTGTAGTCCTGGAGACACAAGAACACAAGTTCAAGTTCTTTCGTTTTGTAAAAGCAAAATGTTTTAAAATATGAACGAAAATCTCAGCTGGGACAATAATATGTTGAGTGTACGTACCTGGACTTTGGTATGTGACGGCTCCCACATGCACACATCTTCCCAGCTAGTGTGTTTCATATACACGTCTGGAGGAGTAAAGTCTTTGTAGTCCTAACAGAGCAAAGGTCAAGGGTTTAAGCTTAGTACATGAGCATGATGAAACAAATATGCAATCCCTCGGGAGAGAGAGTGTTATCTGAAACGCCTGCTTCAGTCAGACAGTGGGGCGGTAACGAATCGTCAACATCATTGATGACAAAAGCGTCAGCGAGCCACAGTCTTTTGTAAAAAAAAAGAAAAAAAAGCCCAAACCCCTAACTTCAAAAGTAGGGTGATTAATTAAATTTGACCCAGATGTTAAACTGCGCCTCTCATTGTCGGCGCTTCTCACTGCAAAGCCGAACAACTGTTTTTCCAATTAGTGTAACTGCGTTTTTCTGAGCTGTTGATTAACCTTTTGTTTAAAATACAAGTTTTCTTAGCAAACGTGATTCAAACACAATGACATATTACTATATTCTATCATTAATTAGCTTTAACTTCACTGGCTTGTGCCGTTTCAGAAACAGAAGCATCAAAATGTTTTTCTTAGACTAAATTATAAAAAAAACACTGAAGTCTGGACACGCTCACCTCCAGGTGATCTCTGCAGAACTCCAGGCCGATGTCTCCCAGGACCTTCTTGACATTTTTTCTCGCTTTCCGCAGACTGCCCAGGTTATTGACAGGGAGCTGGAACATTCTGCCGGCCTGAAGAGAAAAAAAAGACACAAACAGCGCGCTTATCAACGGGTTGTTGGGATAAAATCTGCACAAAAAACGCCTCGTAACGCAACGAAAAGGTCGCCGGTTAAACAACTTGTTGAAAACTTAACCTGGCTCAATTGAGTTCAAAACAGCTAGCTTTAATTTATCTGCTGAAGTGACGGCTTCCTGGCATCCAGACATGTTTGTTATGGTTTTACCGAGACATAATTACAGACATTTTCACATTCATAGCAATGTTACCTGGGTCAAAAGTTTATTCCACAATAAATTATTTAGAAAAGGACGTGTAGAAGAAATTACTGGCAGCCAGAAAACAGATTTTTACATCCTGACTGAGCAAGTCGATCTACTGAAGCAGGCCATGACTGTGTGACAGTGGAACAACACAAGAACCAAAGCATCGATCTAATTCAGCATTGATTCATTCAGAGATATTCAGTTCCAGTGATTTTCAATTAGTTCAATTTCCCTAACTGATGCAAACATGTCTCCAGGAAACCTTTTAGGACTCCACAATAAGGGTTGGTTGTCTCAATCAAGCCTACAATGACGCACCTGCATCCTAGGGACATAAAACACATCCCTACCAATGGTTCACACCATTTCACGGGCTGACAGGTGTCGATAAAGAAATGTCAAGGTTCTACCAAAAGTGAAAGTTACGCTAAGGTTTCATTTGATTTGAAAGATCTGATATTGATTCATCTTATTAAATTCATGCCATTTCCTGCATCTTCTCATTAGAAATCTTACAGCGTTCTCGTGAAGCTACAACCCCCGAGAACGCCATCCAGTCAGAAAGTAATTACGACGACGGGGGATGAGCTCGACAAAAGCAACGACAAAATATTAATCTATCTCTGGAGCCAACGACAGAATCAGTTTTGTGAAAATCTCCTCCATAACCAACTAAAACAGTTCGGAAATAGAAATATCTCAAAATAAATTGATATCAGCGTTGAGTATTGCTACAGATTTCCTGAATTGGTTCAATATCCCCAATATTAATTCATTTATTTACACAATATAATCCTTCTAGTTTCACATCTTCTCGTCTTTGCTTTTGTGCTGCTCCTCTACTTTTTAAATCCAATCAGTTGTCAGGCCTGAAGCTGCTCTCAGGGTTGAAGCTACTCTCATGTTTTGGATCCCGCTCACACGTGGGCTGACCTTGTTGGCAGGATTTCTAATAAGGAGGACGCGGGAAGTGGCGCATATTTAAAAAAGACCAGAGAAAGCAAAACCTTCAAACCTCCAAATCGAAATTAAACTGGTTCAGAAAAATCACAGTTTAGTTCACTCCCCGAGCCGCCCGGTCCCAGTGCTATGCGTTCCAATCACAGCTCTGTGTAGTGAGGTCAAAGGTCACCGACGCACAAGGACATAAAAAGGCAGCGACAACAAAAACAACACGGCCTCAAACAATCCCCGTGAACAACCAGGCTTCTAGAAAACACAGAGGAAGAAGAGAGGAGGAGGAGGAGGAGGAGGAGGAGGAGGAGGAGGCACGTGGACAACAGTGTGTGGTTGGACCAGTTCTGAGACATTCCCGTCTTTCTGCCTGCGCGTCTCTCGCCGTCCTGCCTGCCTTGTGTGTCTTCTGCTGGGAAATGTGCAAGGGCCCACTTTCCCTCGCTTTTTCCTGCTGCTCCCATTACTTGTAGATGGCGCTAGAGAGGACGTCCATTATGTAAGCCTCCCTATATTCTTGCCTGCCCCCTTTTTTCTCTCCCTGCCTCGCAATACCATCACAGAATGGCGCCTCCTATTGAGTCAGCAGCAGCCTCTACAATATGTCTGCAGTGGCGGAGGGGAGAGGGGGAAGGAAGGGAGGAGAGGGAGGGAGGGAGGGATGTTGGAAGGGAGGAAGGGGAGGGACAGAAGGAGCTGGAGAGAGAGACAGGGAGGGAGACAGAGAGAGAGAGAGATCAGGGAAGGGGGAGGGTGAGTGCGAGAGAGGATGAGGAAGGGGGGGTGAGGGAGGGTGGAAGAAGGAGTGTGAGGGGAGAGATGAGAGGAAAGGGGAGAGGACAGAGGCTGAGCTACGGAAGTGGAGAGATGAGGGGGGGGATGGGATGGGGAGGCAGGGAGGTCGGACAGACAGACTCGGGGAGAGGAGGGAGAAAATGGAAGAGGGTGAGAGGGGGGGGTGGTGGAGAGGAGCGAGGAGAGAGAAAAAGCAAAAGGAGAGGCTGGGTAGGAGGGAAGGGAGGGAGAGAAGGGAGAGGAGAGGGAGGAAAGGCAATAGGAGGCTGCTCTGCTCTGCTCTGCTGGCAGAAAACAGGTTTCCTCCTTCTATGGTGGTGTGAAGAAGAAGAAGAAGAAGAAGAATAACAAGAGGGGCCTGGATTCAAACCTTCAGCCACAGATGTCCTCCATCAGTCCTCCATCCACGACTACTACTGTCGTTTGTGTGGACGTGTAGCACACAGAAAGTTTGACGCTCACTCCATTAAACACCTGTGTGTTTTTTTGAGAAATAAAAAAGTCTTGTCTATGTATATATATATGAGGCTGATGCACTTGTCCCAGCACATGTAACAACCCCCCTCCTCCTCCTCCCCTCCCCTCCTCCTCCTCCTCCTCCTCCTGGATCCGACACCAGGTACGAGTACATCACCTGGGCCTGTGCTTGGCTTTCACATGGTGATCAGCTTTTATGTGCAGCAGGGTGGGGTTAAGATTTCAAATTTAAACTTATTTCCTCTGCTTTTATTATTATTATTTTTCTTGCTTGTTGTTTTTTTTTTAATATATATAATGATGTTTAGCTCACAGCCCATTGAAGACAGCCACATCTGTCGTGGTAGCTTTAGCTGCGGGGCACAACAATAACAACAATAAACTTGCGTGGGTCTAATCTTCTGATCAACATCTGGCACAATCCAGATCGATAGCTAGCTTTAGCTGCTGCCTGCCACTGACAAAGAATGGAAGGGGGGGTGGGTGGGTGGGAGGGAGGATGAGAGGGGGGGGGGGGGGGGTGGGTTAGCATGCTAAGCTAGCCCCACTAGCACCAGCAACAACAACACAATGCTGTTCAAACCTGACATTTTCTCTAAACATGCCTCCACGAATTGTGTATTTAAAAGGTGCTGGTGTAAACAAACCAACCGGGGAAGTGATTAAACTTGAGGTTACGGTTGACACCCCCCTTCCCCAACCACCCCCCCCCCCCACACACACACACAGAACCACCACCACCCACTACTTACAGAAACGTTAGCCAAGTTACCTTAGCTGTAGTTCATTGCCACCCATCATCACACGCAGGTAGCAGTAAGCTAGCAGCAAACTATTCAAATAAAAACCCAACGTTGTGACAAGTTTACCTTTCCTTCACGTCAACGGCTCCCGTCTTAGTGAAATGTGTCACCCCCAGGATGACTGAGGCGATGTACTTTTCACTTCTCCGGCTTATTTTGGGGGTGGTGAATGTGTATATACGCGTTTTTTTTTCGGGTGACGACGAGTCGCTTTCGTGAGGAGGAGAGCCAGCCAGTCAGCCTCCCTAGCCCGGCCGTTGGTGTACCCTCCAAACCCGGCTGTCCTCTTCCCTCTGGTCGGGAAACGGCAACGGAAAGCCTCCGAGCTTCATTAGACAATTAAAACTTCCATTCCCCCGAAGCGGCGGTGAGGTGGACGCATCGTCTCGCTGTGTCTCGCTCTATCCGGTGAATTACTTTAACTGTTTACCTGATATACATATAACGCTTTTCCCATTCTCCCGTCTCCCTGACAGACAATACACATCCAGCCTGAGAAACTGCCCTCTCCAAAATGGCGCAAATAAAAGGGGGCGGAAGTGACGTAGCCTCGATTAGCATAAATAATCTCATTGTGAGATCCTCGCGAGGCTCCCCCGGCTAATCATTATAACTACTTGATTGGTCCGTCAATCAACTTGGTCAATTAAGCAAAAAAAGCTCTGTTAAAAATATTTAAATATATACGTGGTTGTCTGCAGTGTTTTTTTTTTTTTTTCTTGTGTCCCGGCTCTGTGGGGTAAACAACCCGGGTGAAGTAGTAGCGGGAGCTGGCCGACAGCGGGCGTCCTTCCGGAGTGGCTGAGGCGCATGCGCGGCCTGGTTACATCTGGCGTCTTCCCCCTGCGGAGTATGGGATGAGCGCACTGCCTCAGCTGGAGCGGTACAGGGGTCTAACCAACGATAGGTGGCGCTGTAGTGTGCTCTAATGGGATTCAATCTTGCCCTGCTGCACCTCTTATCTATTGACTGCTCTTATTTCATTATTTCTAATCAATTGAGCGCTTTCAAAGTGGAAATAGCCCCTAAAAAAAGGGTAAAAACACAGAAACGCAGGAGGTTTCAGGAGATCTGGAGCAGTTAATGGCCTCCTAACTCTTTTTTTTGGTGCCAAGTAAGGATGTTAAATGTTTTTTACTGACTTTTTAATGTATTGAGCTCAAATCTGAATCTTTTATCATCGTAATCCACTGTAGATTAACGCTGATGCAACTATGCATTATTATTAGTTCCCTTTTCTTTTTACTACAGTCTCGCATGTGTTCCCTCAAAGTTTAGTTACCGTATTAATCTACAAATCTATAACAGTTGACCGCCCAATTCAGTATTGCCCACCTCATAAATTTCAACATTTCTGCATAAAAGTGACTCAAAACATCTGTGGATTTTTATGCAGTCAAACAAATTAAACAGAATTATTGCACTATTGGATTTATTTATTCAAGAAAATTAGTCATTTGTTCATATCTTTGTGTTATTGATGAGTTTCCTCACATAAACTCTCTCCTTTAGGTCCGTCCACAACGTTTCTATTGGATTAAAAGTCCAAAACATTCATTTAATATCTCTTTTCTTGGGGGTTGTGTCTTACTGCATGACCCAGTTTCTCTTCACATTCAGCTCATGGACAGATGTTGTGATATTTTCTTTTAGAAATCACTGCTAGAATTCAGAATTCACTGGTCCATCAGTGATGTTCAAGCCGCCCTGGAACAAGATGCAGCAAAACGGGACCGAACAAGGACATTTCATAGAGGGAGGAGGCTCTGATGCTTCATCTCCAAATATAAAGCCTCTACCGTTTCCAAAGTCAAGGAGAAGAAGCATGCTAAGTTGTTGAGCAGGGACCTTTGGCTTCGTAGGCATTATCATCCTCATCCTAAATAAATAAACAAAACACAGCCAACAATACAAATTTGTTTAATTCTATACAGGCAGTTGCAGGTGTACCAGTTGAATACTTAACGACCTTGTTAATGTAGACTTCAGTCAGCTGTCTGGGCTGGGAATGATGAGACACTGTGCTTTGCTTCAGAAAGATTAAAGACGATCAACGTAAAGCGCAGCGTTCCTTTGGTATCCTGAGCTACCGTCAAGGACTTATTTTACATTTACTGCTAACAGAGAGAGAGAGAGAGGCCTCGTCTGATCACGTGGAGCTTTTTCTTCTCCCGCCTCATTAACTACTGCGTTAAATACAGCGAATTTAAGAGCGGGACAAAGGCTACACGGCGGTGGGACGTCCAGACGGAGCGCTTCACTGATCATGTCGTGGCGAAGAGCATGACCAGTCCTTTCGCGAATGACACGATCTCGTTGCCTCCCAGTTTGGACTCGCCGTAAACTCGGTCCACGAAGGAAATGGGTACCTGGTGTTTGGAAGAAGAGAGAACGGGTTTAATCAGTCACATCAAAACTTCTTATTTAGAGCTTGATGTAAGTTCTTACGATACATTCAACATCAGGCTGAAGCTAAACTAAGCTAAACAATAAAATGAAACTGATTCTATTTGATTTAGTTCAACATTAATTAGAGATATTTGAGTTAAGTAACAATTTAATTTAAAACTACATCTAATGGTGTCACTTGTTTCAGAGATTTGTGGCGTTTCCACGGCATTTTCAGTCTCACTTTGCTCCCGTCTTCACTTTTGTCCAGCTTCTTCTCCGTCGTCTGACTTTTTAGATCCTGTCAACTTTTAGCCCTGACGTTGCTCTGGGACTTGTGGCTTCTGTCAAGTTTTAGATCTAATCTTGTTGCGTGGTCTAATGAGATTTGCTGTGGGCACAAGATCGCAGCTAGATTTCTAAAGAGAGGATGCAGGAAATGGTCCGAATTTAAAAAAAATCTTTCCGAAAGCAGCCCTAGTTTTAAATACAATTGTTTTGAAACTGAAATATCTCTAAGTGATATTAAATTAAAGTCAAATCAATTCAGGAAATCAGTAGTGATTTCTGGCGCCAGTTGGATATAAAACAAAACAAAATCCAACAGCACGGCACAAAAACAAAAACAACCTCACCTCTCCGATTGTGTAGTTGAGCTGTCTGGCCCGAACAATCATCTCCATCTGAAAGACGTAGCCTTTGGACACGCAGTGCTCCACCAGACTCTCCAACACCTCCTTCTTGTACAACCTGACGAGGGAAGAGCGGCAGGAGCGTGAGAAAACATTTTTTAAAAAGTCAGCGGCACTTCATTTGCAACAACACTCCCTCTTAGCGCTCACCTGAAGCTGCCTGTGAGATCGGAAGCGCCGGGTCTCAACAGCACTTGAGTCAAATAGTTGGCACCCCGGCTGACAAAAAAAAAGAGAGAAAGAATATTTAACCTAAGCATCTTTGCGATAAAGTGAAAATGAACACAAAGCAGCGCCGACTAGCGGCTACCTGATGAGCTTCCTGCGCAGGTCCCAGCCATAGACGCCTCCGTTTCCGCTGTACCGTGTTCCAGACACCAGGTCGTAATTACCTTCTTTCTGCTTTCTGACAAAATCATTTAAAACAATATTTTAATTAAAAATATGTAGGATTATGTAGCTTCTAAGTATGTGTAGTAAAACCATGAAAAAAAATAAACATTTGAAGACACTTACTGAATAAACTCTGGAATAAACTTGGGCTGAAATGAAAACAAAGAACAATAAATATCACACAGACCACCACAACAACCTCTTTAAGTTTTATACTTATCACTTTTTTGTCCCCTGATCCCAAACCGATCATTTAATATTTAACATTTGCGGATCCAAATCCAGATCCAATCTCTAAATGAACATAATTTCCTCCCCTGTAGACTCATCAAGGTTTTCTTCCTGGTATTCTCCTACATCAGGTGTGCACCGTGCAACTAGATTAAGTCCAATAAATAAATCAAGTTGGTAGTAATTAATAATCATCTCCTACTATCAGCTCATCTTCTTCAATTTCTGGCAGCAAGCCGTCTGCCACCAAGTCATTTAACGGCACACAGCTTGCTAAATTACATGGAGCGCACTTGTTAGCATTACAAGCCTACTGGCAAATTAGTTTAATTACTCTGTCTGATTTTTTATTCTTTGTTTCGGAGTAAAAAGATTATGTCGAGTCTTTTTATTTATGCTTCTACTGAAGTTCTCAATTTGATCGTTTCTGCATTTGTTGATTAAATAAAACCCACTTTGTCCCATCATAAACACTTGCTGCCTCACTGCTTGGTAAACCGACACGCAGCAGATTTAATCCGGCTGCGCCTCCCACGCCGTCGGAAAGCATCAAAAAAAAACGAACGCTCCTGAATCTAGGAGCGACTGGCTGCGTAAGATTTTAGTAAGCTCCACTCACATGATGAGAAAGATCTGCATCCATTATGATGATGAAGTTGCCAGTGGCGTGCTTCATGCCGTGGATGTAGGCGGTGCCTTTGAAAGGAAGCGGGAGGACGTCAGTAGGCAGGTGGGAAGAGTTACTACGTATGAAACGGTGTTTTCTCAGGCGGCGTGCAACTTACCCAGGCCTAATTTTTTCTCCCTCGGTCGCAGAAGCTGAAATGCAGGAGACAGTTTAACGGTTTTACAAAATCCTCTTACGTGGGCACAGTCGCTTCAAATTATTCTTCTACATTTCTGCACAAAAATGACTCAAAGCATCAGTGACTGTTCACATGAGTCCTGGAAGTAGACAAAGAGAACCCAGTCAAACAAATAAAACAGATATTAAACTTTATTTATTCTAGAAATTCAATAAAACACAAGTGAAGCATTGTTTTCAGTATCTGCTGTCACCTCCTTGTGCAGCAACAGCAACTAAACGTTTTCGGTAACTGCTGATCTGTCTGTTTAGTCAGTTCCTCAGTACAGAACTGTTTCAGCTCTGAGATGTTTGTGGGTTTCCTAACGTAAGGACATCAGGACACTTTAGTCTCATTTTTGAAAACACTCCTGAACAGATGGACTCTGATTTGTCGTTGAAATGAACTTGTAACCCTAAGATCCACTTCCTTTTGCCGCTCAGACATAACATCAGCAAATTTTCTTGAATAAATAAAGTATAATACTTCAGTTTCATTTGTGTGATCAGGTTCTCTTTGTCTACTTTCAGGACTTGTGACTGATTTTTATGCAGAAATAGAGAAAATACAGAAGAATGCAACAACTTTAAAATGGCATATTTTATAAAGAAGAATAAATATGGTTAATTTGTGTTTATTTCATCAACTTCCCCCATTAGCACTGATTTATAACTTACTATTTTGTCCTTTCCATAAATTTTCTGCAACTGCTCCGCCACCTCCAGTGTCCCATCCGGGCTTCCGTCATCAATGACAATTATTTCATAGTTGTATCCACTGTAAGCACAACAGGTTCAGCAGACTGCAGAGGTATGTTTGGGTTTTTATCTCATCTCTCTCACATACAAACGCTCGCTGACAGTTTTAAATAAACTGGTAGCTAAGCGGAACGAGCAGAGCTGCCGGTTTAGTGACAGCTCATCACTGTGTGTGGTATTAACACAGCGATGACGTTAGCTAGCGCTAGCCGAGCCCCGGGAAACTCACCTCTCGCCGAAATATTTCACCAAAAGCCAAACTATCAAAGGCAGGTTTTCTCTTTCGTTGTAGGTCGGCAGCAGCACAGAGTATTTGTCTCCGTTCCCTCGGTTTGCTTGAGCGGTTTTTCGGCTCGCCATGGCGACGGGACTGGCGACGTGATCACGCAGCAGGAAGTTGAAGGCGGATGTAAACAAGTAAAGGCACACAACTTCCTGTTTGTTGTTTTCAAAATAAAGCATCACAACGGCCGCCGAGATAGCGCTCAACCGCACACTAGCAATACTAAAACTGTTCTTTTTGGAGAATTCTCTCAAAATAATTGGTGTATTAATCCATTTGTATTGCTATAACCTTACACCATGACATTTACGTGTAAATAGAACTTTAAAAAAAACGCAATGGCGCTGAAGCTCTTCTTTATTTTGAAAAATGGACACGTATCGTTTTGATACCGGAAATTGAAGGCAACACTAAAGCCGCCTTGACAGTGCCGCTTGCTGGTTGGTTGGAACTTCCCGTTGTGCTTATTCAAAATAAGCTCCACTGTAAACAATTCCCTCTGCAACATGGTTCCGAGATTCAACAGATTCCTCCAACAGGTGAGGGTTTCGCACTGCCATGTTAACCCCTTTGTGCCAATGAAGTGCCAGGCTTTTATGCCAATTATTTATTTATTTATTGGTCCTTGTTAGGGACCTTTTTGTTTGTTTCCTCAGATAGTTTATTTTGAAAGTCTTGCAAAGATTTGATTTAATTCAAATGAAATAATTTTGGAAAAAGAAAATCACACTTTATGAGACACGTATTTATGGAATTTATTTTATTAAAAAGATTAAAAAAAAATGCATCCAAAGAAAAACATTCGCTCTCTCTCTCTCACACACACACACACACTAATGCTGAGCACCCAAACCCTTGGAAATTAGAAAATGTAAACAGGTATTATCATGTAGAATTCGTACAGTTTATATACACGAATAATCAAATAGAGTAGATACAACAAAAAATATACAGAGTATCATACATATGGTGACAACAGGCACGATCACAGTATCATTTATGCCATGGAACAAAAAGAAGCTTGTACACCATGGATTATGCATCATGTTCATTTGTCCTTGAGGCAGTTAAGGTTAAAACGGCAAATGAAAGACACCGCACGGTAAACACGGGTGGGTAAACTATTTGGCAACGATACAGTGCATGGATACATAGACATAGCAACGAAAGGTTTCAGTGCGAACGCGGTGCATAAGACAGAACCACAGATTCTCCTTTATGGCGCCATTCTGTGTTAGGAAGCTCCAAAATTCATTTCTCCGGACAAGAGGAGGGAAATTCCTTCCCCGCGTCGTTTCTTTTCCCACGTCCCCGAGTGGCGAGTATAACAAGCGAAGCCTCTTCTTTGGAGCTCTTATTGTTCCGTCTGTTATTCAGCTCTAACGGGAGTCATGTCCACCACAGCCTGCTTGCTGATCTCAGGACTCGTAGCCATAGTAAGGGTCTTCTGAATGAAGAGAGCAAGCATGCACAAAGCATCAACACCGTATTTTGGTAAACTTTCAGCAGAAAATCCACATTTGAGTCATTTTTATCCAGATACGTGTGCAGAAACTTTCAAGACGAACTCTTAATAATATTCAAGTACTGCGTCTTTAGTAGCCGCTCACCTGTTTGCTGGGGAGCGCTGTGGCAGCCTCCACTACTGTCACACACACCCGGCGGCCCTATCTCTCCCGGCTGACCTGGAGGCCCGGGGACTCCCGTTGGTCCCGAGTTACCGTCTTCTCCCTTGGGACCAGGGATTCCCAGCACAGACTCACCTGAAGGACCTGCAGACAGCACACACTCATCGTAACCTGACGTCGGTGCAGAGCTGCTAACTTTTGGACATAACAGACGCAACACGCTGAGGACAGGTACCTGCGAATCCTTTAATCCCTGAGGGCCCCTGGACATTGGTTCCTGAATCACCCTTCGCCCCCTGCGCCCCTCTCCTTCCTGGAGAAAAGCACGATACAGATTAGCACTTGCGTGTAACACGTCTGTGCAGCACAAACTAGAGGAAGTCTCACCCTGTTCTCCTGGATATCCGGTCCTGCCCGGTCTCCCTCTTGTTCCGGTATTCCCTTGGGAGCCTCTGGTGCCTGGTGGGCCCCTGGGTCCTGGTATCCCAGGTTCTCCCGGAGGCCCCACCGGCTCCTCGATAGGAGCCGGCTTACGATTCACCTCGTTCATGAAGCTGTCGAGCTTCATCACCTCTTCTGAAATAAATAAAGTGAAATAGCTTCTGTAGCACTATGTGCATTAGACGTCATGTGATTTAGAAACTAACCGCCTACATGTGTGTTTCATGTTTTACTCATTTTAGTTCGGGGCCCAATTTGACCTGAAGCGTGTCAGACCAGTAACATGACAGAAAGAAAAACTATAAGTAACGACAACACCAAAGTAAATTGGGAGAATTTTTACATTTAATCCTTTAAAAACAAAATGAAATATCTTAATGAAAATAAGTGCAATTAGGAGACACTGCTGTCTGCTGTTTAGTCCTGGGACTCAGTCTTGTGTTCTCTCACCTTCTCTGCCTAAAACATTGCACAAATTGGGAACACCAGTTATTTTTATTAAAGTCTGGCCGTCCACTTTTGGCCAGTGGGCCGTATGTTTGACACCATTAATGCATCACTAAATACAATCCAACCCCTACAAATATGCTTTCTTTTTCCTGTGAAGGGGCCTGGATGCTACGTGGCGACATCTTTACACTAAGAAAAGCCCTAGATTCAAACCCGGGAACCTTCTTTTATTTAAAAACAAATATATTTCTTATTATAAATATCAGAATTTGCAAAGTAATTAAAGCTGTCAAAAAGTGTAAACTGTCCTCTGGCGTGCTGTGCAGTGAAGCAGGAAGTAGCTGAGACATTACTACGGATAGTAAATTTGTGTGGACGGGGGAAACGGAGAGAAACTAATATGAAGATGTCATGGCCACACCCCTGGAGCAGCCTTCCACCTCTTATATCCCGTGAGACGTCTCCTAACAACATCAACAACAATGGTGGACTACATGCTCGTGTTCCTGCTGGAGAAGATATTGAGCCTATTATGGTTACTAGGGCTAAATATCATTTCTCCTTGAGTTCGGTTTCTTCTAAAGACGATTTGTAAACAGCGCTCAAGCTTTATGCGCATGCTCCGCCTCTTCCTCTCTGTTTTTGGTGAATTTCTAGAAACAGCGCCACCTATAGGCCTGGAGTATGAAGTAGCGTTTTGAGTTGTGTTGAGACGGATCCGTGTGGACGCAGATATTCTTGAAAAGATGCCAGGGAAAACAGAGGAGGAAAAGATCGTTTTGGTACGTGTGGACGAGGCCTAGGATGTTCTAGCTCATTGTACATGTTTACTAACCGGTTCCTTACTTACTGTGTACTAGCTGCTCACAGGCCTGTGTGACCAGCTGATAGATCATGGCCATAGACTGAGGTTCACCCTGTAAAAACAGCCACAGTTAACGTCTTTGCAATAAAAACCAATGCGTCATAACGCTATGAGAGCTCCATGAACCCACCTTTTCTCCTCGTTCCCCTTTATTCCCTGACAGACCCTGTAAGCGTGCAGACATGTTAGAGACACGTGCACAGATGTGACGACGGACAGATAAACATGTGTCCCTCTGGGCTTACCGTTGGTCCAACTGGTCCAGAGGGACCACGCTCCCCTGCTGGGCCTGGATATCCTGGCATCCCCTGGAAACCCTGTACAATAGTAGAGTTTCTTTGCTATTAACAACATTATATTTCACATAATTAGATCAGACACATTCACTAACTGCAATAACCAAAGTAAACACTTCACACTGTGGCCTGAGGATGGCGCCAGAGGAGAACTCATGTCTGAAATGGTTCATTCTCAGTCAGTTTAATCTCTATTTGCATATTAATTTCATGAAATCATCTCTTACCCTAGGTCCAGTGAGGCCAGGTGGTCCCATGTTACCTTCGACACCCCTAATGCCCTGTTCAAACATATTACAGAGAGATGAGGACAAAGAGAACGGCTGACGTTCACTCATCTGTCTTCGCTGGGATCAACAGGTCTCACCTTGGGGCCTGGGATCCCTTCTTCCCCTTTTGGACCCAGAGGCCCTGGTAAACCCTACAGGGAACAACAACGAGAAGGTTGTACGTAGAGCAGCTAGAAGCAGATGGATTCAGTAACTCCACTGTTTCACTTTAACCTCACCTGGACTCCAGGTCGCCCAGGATCTCCCTTTTCTCCTCTGGCTCCAGGTGGACCCTGAAAAGAAAATGTTTTGACAGTTTAGGAACGCGTGAACCGTTGTTACCGTCGCTAGCCTCAAAGAGAGACCTGCTGCTTCTTCAGATTCAGAGACAAACCCCTTAGAGATAAATTCAGATGATATTCCTTGTGTCATAAAGTCCAAGATTACGTCTGAAGGTTGCTCCAAACTCATCTCCGTGGTCCATTTGAACAACAGAAAAGTAGCGACAAAACCACTGACTACTGCAAACAACTTCTTCTTCTACATTATCATCTTCTGTTCTATATTAAAGACCAGCTGTGTTCTCCTCGTCTTTAAATATCAAAGGATTAAAGGTGAGTTTGTAAGAGTGTTTAGCATTTTTGATAATCAAAACAGTACACACAGGTGAAGATTTAAGTCACCCACCATTTTGCCCTGCACGGTGATGCCTCGAGGCCCTGCGCCGCCAACAGGTCCAAGGCCTCCCTCGAACCCGGGATTCCCTGGAGGACCGGCCTCCCCCTGATTAAATGATGAATAAATGAAAACGTCAGGTGTTTTGCATCAAAACAAAATTATTTTACGTGTTGATTTCTACACCTTTCTCGTGGGCAGATTAGAAATCAAGCCTCCTTCTATTTCTGTGCTGAATGTAGGGTCCTGTTTAGACCTTTTGCTTTAACATCTGGTCTACAAATGGCCAGCTTTAAAGGGGAACTGCTGTTTTTTACAACTTGGACCTTATTTCTGGCATAAAATATGATCATTTACTCACCCATATAACTTTGTGTAATTTGCAGTCAGTCGGGAGATATTTAGATCTGCGTATATCCATATAGTGGGAGTGAATGGGGCACCGAAACGTAGCCTCTAAATAACGCATTATCTGGCGCGAAACTCGTTCATGTCACCCATATTGTGTTATAATACACTAGTGCTATTCTCCACTGAGTCTGGAGTTACCTCTTATCATCATTTGGGCTCTGCAGAGTGACCCACAGACGCACCCGCGACGGTCGGCTTGTTTACTTGTAATTTGCTACTGCTAGAGAATCTGAAAAATATTCATCCAAGTTGCAAAAATGATGATAACAGGTAATTCCTGAGTCAACAAGGAATCGCACTAGCATACGATGACAAAATATTGGTGAAATGAACGAGTTTCGTGGTAGATAATGTGTTATTTAAAGGCTGCGTTTCGGTGCCCCATTCATTTTCGTATTTTATGCCAGACATAAGGTCCAGGTTGTAAAAAACAGTAGTTCCCCTTTAAGTACCTGCCGAAGTTTGTTGTGTGTTCGTCATGACTTTGTTAAATTACACACATTATGGAACAAGCTGTGAGTGTGAATTGTTGTCAGTCTCTCTGTGTCAGCCCTGTGATAGACTGGAGACCTCTCGCCCCACTGACAGACAGGTAGGATACACTGTCATTTTCATTTTCATCTCACCTTTTGGCCTTGATCTCCCTTGTCACCTTTCTCGCCACGAGGACCTGGCTTCCCCTGACAAAGAAGGAAAATTATTTTAATACACTAAGCACATAAAAAAATTCTAATCCACCAGGTAACTCTGTGTCTTTTTGAGGCGACATACAGTTGGTCCGGGAGAACCAGGAGCTCCAGGGATGTCAGAGGTACAGGTGCAGGAGTACACGGGGGCAGGACAGCTCTCCTCATCTCTCTTAGACAGACAAACAAACATGTCGGCCATGAAGATATTAAGTTGAACGGTCACGCTGCATAAAATGTCTCTAAGTATTATAGTATCATTGGGGTAAAAGTTTAGATTTTACGGAACTAGAAACATAACAACACACTGACCACTCCAGGCAGGTCGCAGCAGGTATCCTCCGAAGCCCACGTGGTGTTACAGACAATCTCAAAGGACTGCAGCTGAAACTGGAAGCAACCAAGAACAGGAAGTGACGCTCATATGTCCTCGCAAACTTAAAGGTTCACTTACTTTTGCAACTACTATGTAATATTTTTGTTGTTGACTAAGTACAGAAGAGTAATATTTCTGTTTATTTTTTGATCTGATCGGGTCCTCTTTGTCTACTTTGAGGTCTTGGGTCAAAATCTGCTCATGTTTTGAATTAATTTTATGCAGAGATGCAGAAAATTCTGAAACACAATCTGTTAAATACGACCGAGTATTAGGGCCACATCGTAATATTACGACTTTATTTTCATAAATTAGGACTTTATTCTCATAAATTAGGACTTTATTCTCGTAAATTAGGACTTTATTCTCGTAAATTAGGACTTTATTCTCATAAATTAGGACTTTATTCTCATAATGACTTTATTCTCGTAAATTACGACTTTATTCTCATAATGACTTTATTCTCATAAATTACGACTTTATTCTCATATTATAACTTTATTCTCGTAAATTACGACTTTCTTCCCGTAAATTACGACTTTCTTCTCGTAAATTACGACTTTATTCTCATATTATAACTTTATTCTCATAAATCACGACTTTATTCTCGTAAATTACGACTTTATTCTCGAACTTTGTGATTTTTTTTCCCCTCAATGTGGCCCTAATACTCTGTCGTAGTTAAAAGACTGAACCTGGCTTAATATAACAGAAAAAATCATAAATAAATAATAAATAAATTACTGGGGCAGATCCACTGTTGGGTCCCCGGGTCTTCACCAGCTTCCCAAGCATCTCAAACCCGTCCGTTGGCAGGTTGCCAAGAGGACGGGCAGGCCTCTCGCCGACGCGCTGGCAGTCCACAGACAGAGACACACTCACCTGGCTGACAGACAGGTGAACCTGTCAATCAGAAGAAGAAGAACTGATCAGAACACCGTGCGCCTCCCCTCCATCAACACAAAGACACGTGTATCACGTCAGTTTGGGGGATAATTATGTTGGTTCAGGCAAATCTTGACACAAACAGGAATGTCATATATATTTGATGACATTTTACGGGTTCATGACATTCTGTGCAGTGATATTCAGTCTTTTCTCAAGTGGAATATGAATAAATCTCTGGTATTTTACTTATTCATCATGCCATTTCAGAGGAATATTTGCTTTTAGAGCAATCCTCCTAATGGAGCTGTCAGTATTCATGATATTCATACCTTTCAGTATACTTTTGCATATTTCATTTCTCTACTCTTATTCTATTATTTTCACCCTGCGGCCATAACATCTACGTTTCCCCTTGTGTTTAACCTCACCTTGTGAAAACTGCCATAGAACAACTTGTGGACCTGAGGCTGGTCAAAGGTCAGCTCCTGCACCTCTCCCCTGTAGTCCAGGCTGAAGTACAGCAGATGCTTGGTAGCAGCTGTTTGGAAACACAAGTTAAGTCTCACATTAAGGCTTTCCAACAAGACAAGACGTTTGCTGTGTCTCACTTTGGCATTCTTCCCCATCACTGTCAATTTTAAATTAGCTCTTTAAGTGTGTATTTTCAAATTTTTCAACAAAGTTTCCTAGAATTTTTTTTTAATGTGCACAAACCGACATTAGAGTATTACATGAGTTATTTCAGCTGCAGTCTGAACAGAAACAGTGCGTCGTGAATTAGCGACACTAGACATGAAGGGGTTAAAAAGTCTGACGCGGAGCAGCAAATTACAACATGCAAGGTTTGCAAACAAATAGTGAATAAAAAGGACAGTAACAGCACTAATTTGTTCCACCACCTCAAACACAAGCACAAACCAGAATATGAAGAAAGACAGAAAATGAGCAAAGATGCAGAAGCAGCGTCGACTTCATCCAAAGAGTCCAGGAAAAAAACAACTCAGAGAGAACTTGATGCATTATAGTCAAAAAGATTAGGATGAACTGGTGTTTATTTATCATAATTTTTATCGTTACCCATCCCTAATTGTCATACATACAGATGAAATTAATGACTAATTTCTTGCTCTTTAAGAAAAAGTTATCAAATCACACATTTGAGCTGATCGTATAGAATAATATCTGCTGTCCCTAACGCACCTCCACACTCGGAGGTGCGAACCAAGAACAGCTGTTTGTTGTGAGCGTTTTAAACCGGGGAGATGATAAGATCTTAACTCAAGGTCTGAACGTTGCAGGAAAGTTACTCACGGTCAATCACCACTCCCATCTTTGGCTGGAAGTCATTGTCAGTGAGCTGCCAGAGAGCAAAGGGCTCCCGGGGCGTATCCTGCAACATGCGGAAAGCAATGCTGATGGTGTGCTCCGGAGAGAAACCTGCAGGGTGGATAAACCTGGGAGCAGAGAACAGGGGGATTTTTAAACCTACAGAAATACATTTAACACCGTTTCACAGTCACACTGGAGTCTTTTGAGGCGTGAAGGACACTGCTGAGAAGAGTTTATGACACCGTGGTTGCATCAGCAGCCTTTTAGGCCGTGGTCTGCTGCAGGGGTAGAATCACAGAGGGGAACGAGAAAAGGCTGCAGAGCTACATCTTGGTTTCCTGAGCAACTCCTCTCACCCTGCATGGGGCTATTAGGGTCATGTCAGGGGCTTTTGAGGGGAGGGTCCTCTACGGATCATCCCACAGATACTTGATCAGTTTGGGATGTAGTGAATTTGGAGGCCAGGTCAACACCTTGAGATGTTCTTCATGTTTTTTGAGTTGTTGTTTAGTTGTTTTTGTGGCTGCATCCTGCTGGGATGCTGCTGCCATCAAGGAGTGTCATTGCTATGGGGTGGGGGTGCCTGGTCTGGTCTAGGTGGGTGCTACATGTCTAAGTAACATCCACATGAATGAATGAATGAATGCCAGGTCTAGAAGTTTCCCAGCAGAACACTGAACTGTCACAAGACGGTCAATGTTATTTATTTCACCTGTAATGGTCATAATGTAGTGGCTGATCGGTGCAACAAGACCTCTGAACACACACATGACTAGATATAACTGTATGTGAGCATATTAGACGAAGCAGAGGGTGAGCGCGTCTCACCTGGTGCTCTGCGTCAGCTGGACGTCCCTGTACAGGGTGTAGGTGGGGAGGGTGTTGAAGACGAAAGGCTCGGCCGCCACCCCCTCCACGGACGAGTGAGCTCTCTGGGTCAGACCGAACGCCTCCATCATGTCGAACCCTGAGGCGGCACAAACACAACAGAAACACGGTCTAGTGCGTCTCTGAAGACACGCTGCGGGTCTAATCTTTTAATAATTGTTCTATGCTTCATTAACTGTCGTCTCACCTTTAACAATGTTGTTCCTGATGGTGACTTCAGGACAGACTGCAACACCAGAGGGCAGTGTTGTTACAGGAAGGACAGATAAAACCATGAGCACAGATCTGACTATGATGATGATGATTATACAATTATGTCTCAAAGAATGTTATTATCCTGAAATGTCACACAATAAATCTGTATCGTGATAAATAAGTGGCAACAAGCAAATAATATTCCCAGAAAGAAAGAAATGCCACAACTGATGCACTGCTTGTTTAACCGGGAACCTTTTTAAACCCTCTGATCAACTCAAATGACGTTGTTAAAACCTTAAAACCTAACTCCTAAGTCACCTTCATTGTGGATCGGGTACATCCGGGGATGGATGGGTATCCTGGCTGGAGCTGTGGCTGTAAAAGAAACAAGAAAAATAAATTATGATGCAATAAGAAGCAACAACGAAAATAAAAGGTAATGTTTTGTTTTTTTTTTTTTATTTTTATTTGCAGAAACAACCGCTGTCACACATTTTGTGGCTTCCAAATAATTTATTTATGAGGAAATGTCTAAAAGTCAGCCTCTCTGGTTCGCTAAGGTAACTAAGGTTTAATGCAAACATGAAGCCAGCACATCGGAGAGTCCAATGAGGCCCGGCGCATGAATGTTTGCCAAGTGCAAACATGACATAGAACTGCAATTTGTCAATAAAAGTAACTGCTACTCTTTAGTTGTCCACTGTTTTAGCCAGAGGAGCAGACAAATCTAAAGAGCAATGAAGGGGAACTACTGATTTTTTACAACCTGGACCATAGTTCTGGCATAAAATACGATCGTTTACTCACCCATATAACTTTTGTGTAATTTTCAGTCAATCGGGAGATATTTATATCCGCGTATATCCATATAGTGGAAGTGAATGGGGCACCGAAACGCAGCCTCTAAATAACGCATTATCTGCCACAAAACTCGTTCATTTCACCAAGATTTTGTTACGATACGCTAGTGCTATTCCCCAGTTACCTGTTATCATCACCAGGTTCTGTAGATTGACCTACAGACCCCGGATGATGTTTTTCTGACCTGGATGATGTCATTTCTGAGCGTTGCATGCAACCGCAATGGTCAGAGATGATGATACCAGGTAACTCCGGACTCAACGGGGAATAGCGCTAGCGTATCATAACAAAATATTGGTGAAATGAATGAGTTTCATAGCAGATAATGTGTTATTTAGAGGCCTGTGTTTCGGTGCCCCATTCACTCCCACTATATGGATATACACAGATCTAAATATCTCCCAACTGACTGCAAATTACATAAAAGTTATATGGGTGAGTAAACAATCATATTTTATGTACTTCTTTGCACTAAAACAAAGTGGAAAACTTATTGTTATTCATAGATTATGAAGCTGTAAAGTTACTGGTCCGGCCCCCTTGAAATCAAATTGGGCTGTATATGTGGCCCAGTTAGACTCTTTGACCGCCCTGGTCTAATGTAAGTCGCTGTGATGCCTTCACACCTGTTGGGTGGAGAATGGAGACGGCAGCGCCCTCCGCCGAGCCGAGGAGCGAGTGCACGCCGATGCGATACAGCGTCTCAGGCTCCAGGTCCGTGAAGCAGTGACTGCTGCTGGACTCGTCCACGGTTTCTTGTTTTGTTTGCTTGTCTGCGAACGCACAGAACACACACCAGTTAGCGGTTAACGGTCTCTGAGAGGACGTCCTGCAGACGCGACAACGGATGTACCTTTCACAGACTGGATGACGATGCGGTATCCATCGACAGCTGACACGGGTCTCCATGACACGCAGATGCTGGAGTGGTCTGACCTGACCACGCTCACGCTGCTGACTCGCAGACTGGCTGGAGAGACGAGAGATAAAACATTCGTTCATCTTCTGTAACAGCTTGTCCTCTGCAGAGTCGCGGTCATCCATAAACCTAAGGAGCATGTCTTTGGATGGTGGGAGGAAGCCAGAGAACCCATGTAGAGACAGGGAGAACATGCAAACTCCACACAGAAAGGAACCGGTCAGCCCATGATGGATTGGAACCTAGAACCCTCTCGCTGTGAGGCAAACACATTTGACTTACTGGTCTTGCCCTGGGCCGAAGCACTGCCTCCCTCCCTGTTGCGGTACTCAGCCGTGACCAAGATGCTGTAACGCGTATCTGGCTGTAACGACTCCAGCAACACCCGCTTATCACCACCCGAGACCAGAACCTGCAGACAACAAAACCAGGTAACGCACCCAAGTTAGAATTACACCCAAACTACGCTCATATTCGCTGTGTGCAAGGACACAGATAACGGGAGGACACTTACTGTGCTGTCCTGGGTTTCAGCTCCAGTCAGCGGCGTGTAAGACACACGGTACTGGAGGACGTGAGCGTTGGGAGGAACCCAGCTGACCAGCATGCTGACTGCAGTCTCCTCGGAAACCGTCACGCTGGACGGGCCTCCTCCAGACACTGCAACGGCAAAACACAGAAGACAAGAAGGTTCACTAGATTTGATATTTACTTCAGGTTAAAACTTTCTGGACCTTAAAGGATAAATGCCTTGAGAGCAGCTGTGGATGATTGGAGCCTTTAAAGACTATTTAAACGATAAAAACAAACAAAAGTACACCTAAAACCTTATTAAAACCCAATTAAAAACAGGAAAGGATCTCTGATAGTAGATTTTCTCAGGCAGAGCCACGGGACTCCACATGACACCAACATCCAATGTTATTTGGGCCCACAGTGTAATATTATAAGAGCTGCTGTCCCTAATGATTTGCCAGCGCTGTTTCAGAACCATGAACAGCTGTTTGTTGTGTGTTGCATGACTTGGGGAGATGATGCACATTGTGGAACAAGCTGTAAAGTCTTTCAGTGTGAACAGACTCCTAAGGAAGTGGGCTGACATAAAAGACATATTACAGTATTTAAGGTGCAATTGGTGCAAATGAAAGTGACTCACGGGTGCTATAGCGTATGGCCACGGCTTCACTCTGAGCTCCGTCTCCGTACAGCGCAGACAGAGACACCTGGTACTCCTTATCGTCCTGCACCCCCTCCAGGATCGCTCCCTCGCTGTCACCACTCACCCTCAGCTAAAACACACAGCGGGGATTAGAGGAGCGGCGATTTATATCGGTCATTACGCATCGTGCCCTCCCGCTCTCCACCTGTCTCAGGTCTCCTCCGCTCAGGGAGATCCACTTGATGAGGTAAGACACGACGTCGTCGGCTGCAGCCTCCCAGCGCACGGTGATGTCGCTGCCTGAGAAGTTAGTCACCCTGAGGTCTGACGGGGAAGGAACCTTCACTAGAGAGATGGAAAAAAATACATGGTTTTATTACAGCAGAAATCATGAAAGCAGAAAACAGAGAAACCAATCAAACGAAATGAAACTGAAATATTATATTTGTGCATTTGTATATTGCATATCAGTGAGTTGAAAATGAAAGTGCACCACGAGGAAAAGAGTCTGTTCAGAAGTGTTTGCAGTTAATGTACCAAGACTTAGGTGTTGTCCAGTGTCCACCATCAAAGATCACTCCAAAAGCAAGACGTATAATAGTCTACAAGTTCACAAAGGAACCCAGGGGAACTTCTAAGCCTCTAAAGGCCTCTCTCCTATTGGCTAATATTAATGTTGATGGATCCACCATCAGGAGAACACTGAACAACCACGGTGTGATGGACAAAGACTCTGCTCTCCAACAAAGAACAGTTCTGCAGTTTGATCAACATCATGTGGACAAGCCAGAAGACTATTGGGACAGTGTTTAGTGGATGAGACCAAAGTAGAACTGGAGAGGAACTTCAGAACCTCATCCCATCCATGAAACATGGAGGTGTTAATGTTCTAGTTTGGGCCTGTTTTGCTGCATCTGGTTCCAGGACGGCTTGAACATCATTGATGGACCAATGAATTCTGAATTATACCAGTGACTTCTAAAAGAAGACACCAGGACATCTGTCCATGAGCTGAATATTAAAAGAAACCAGGAGACAACGAGCTGGAGAACGCAAGTGGTTCAACAAAAGAACGGTTAAAGAAGAACGTTTAGGAACAACCAAGGCAAAGTCCTGACTTTAAACCAAAAGAAGGAAGAAGTTCATGTGAGGAAACCTGCTAACATCTCAGCACTGAAGTGTTTCTGTTCTGAGAAATGGGCTAAAATTCCTCCAAGCTGCTGTAGACGACGGATCAGCAGTTATCGGAAATGTTCGGTTGTTGCTTTGTTGTTGCTGCTCAAGGAGGTCACAGCAGATGCTAAAACCAAGTACTACAGCGTGCTTTCATTTGTCTAATTAAATCAGTTCTCTTTGTCTACTTTCAACTTGAAATGTTTTGGGTAATTTTCTCTCAGAAATGTACAAAGATCTGACAAGTGGAATCAGCTGCAGTCAAGTACAACCTCTAAGACACTGTTAGATGTTGACCTCAACACACTTAGAGGCATGGATGTGCGTCTTACATGTGGTGACGTTACTGGTGAACGCTGCAGACAGGCCTTGCGGGTAGTGAGACTGGACTGAAACCAGGTATCTGGACAGAGAGGACAGGTTCTGCACCAGCACTGAGTTCAGGCCTGTTACCTCCACCTGGAAAGATAGACCAACAGGAATGACTGACAACGTCTGTGGCTCAAGCTCCCTGTAGCATAGAAGCTCAAAGTGAAACTATACAACTCTGACATTACAATATAAAACAGAAGACAGAAACAAGAAACCTCTTCCAGGAAAAGACGATAACGGGCTATTGTCGAAAGCAGAACGCAATTAAAAATTGGAAATCTTGAACCAAATTATACATTCTCAGTCTCTCTTTGTACAGTTTAGCAACATGTGCAGACACATGTTCATTTTCAATAACGGTGTTCCACCATTTGACCCCTTGTAGATTATGTTGTTCGTTTACAAAAGGCAATTATATTCGCTTGTTCTGATTAATAAAGGAACCAAATGTTACCACTAAACACAGTGTGAGGTTAATGGGCAATCATGCAATCAGTGGTTTGATAATAACGCTAAATTAATGTGACTGAAATTGCTCCCAACTACACTCATTAAAGTCTCAGTGTTCTCATAGATTTACATTCTTTGTTCTCTCTTAACCATGATACTGGTTCTCTAGTCTTTAATTCAAAGCCATGGTGTTTGGTACGATACCTGCTTGACGTCACTGCCGTGGTTGGTGCTGTAGGTGATTCTGTGGCCGGGAACGTCCACGGCGCCCGGCACCCAGCTTACCCTCAACATACTGTGGGTGACCATCGGGAACTGAACGCTCAGCGGTGGTGGGAGAGGGACTGTAGGGTATTAAAGTATTCATTTTCAATTAATTTTTTATTTAAATGGTGCTAATAACAGAATAAACTTTCTCAAGACAAGCAGAGCAGCAACAGCTGCTTGAGGCCGACCAGGTAGAGGCAGAAAATGACAAAAATCTGTCATACATGTTAAATTATAGAGTAGAATTAATTAGAAGTAGAGGACAGGTGCTCAATGCATGAAGGGAAGTCCCCCAGTAACCTAGGCCTATAGCAGCATAACTATAGGAAGGTTCATCTTGAGCAGCATATGGTGGGACCCATCTGCTTGAAGTTGACCAAGTAGAGATAGAAAAAGAAAAAGAGTGACAAGATGGGTGGCAAACGAGATGACACATACACCTCTATTTCCTCTATATAATCTCATTTGTATGACGGATGAAATTAGAGGATAGGTGCTCAGTGCATCAAGAGAAGTCCCCCAGCAGCTTAGACCTATAGCAGCATAACTATGCCATGGTTCAGGGATGTGTGATATTTCCTCATTTACGATATATTGTCAAAAACATCCCCCACTGTAAGAATATGTCGTCCCGCGATAAAAACAATAAATTCCCATTGATGACGTATATATATATATAACACGTGTGGAATATTGACAAACTGACAACGGCGGGAGGTGGAGCAGATACGCCGGCAGAGAGGAGCTCGTTACTAAACGAGGCTCCACCTCCATTATCTGGTTTGGTTTTAACCCCTTAACGCCTGAATTGATTTTTCAATTATATAAAGAAATTAAATATTTGTATTTTTGTTACCACTCTGGCCGGTCCTACCAGAAACTAGTGCTTGAAAAAGGTCCCTAGGATTTTTTTGAATGTGCACAAACCGACATTGGAGTATTACATGCGTTATTTCAGCTGCAGTCTGAACGGAAACAGTACGTCGCAAATTCGCGACACTAGGCATGAAGGGGTTAAAAAGTCTGACGCGGAGCAGCAGATTACAACATGCAAGGTTTGCAAACAAATAGTGAATAAAAAGGACAGTAACAGCACTAATTTGTTCCACCACCTCAAACACAAGCACAAACCAGAATATGAAGAAAGACAGAAAATGAGCAAGGATGCAGAAGCAGCGTCGACTTCATCCAAAGAGTCCGGGAACAAAACAACAACGAGTGATAAAACTTGATGCATTAGAGTCAAAAAGATTAGGATGAACTGGTGTTTATTTATCTTCATTTTTATCGTTACCGTGATAAATACCAGAAATACCATAAATTTTTTAGTCCATATCGCCCATCCCTAGTTCATGGTCATCCAAGAAAGCTGTATTTATAAGTTAGGTAAGGTTTAAGCTTAAGAGGGTGGAAATGTAAAACTTAAGCAGGCTTCAGTCATATGGTGGGACCCATGTGACTGAAGCCGACCGAGTAGAGAGAGAAAAAGAAGGAAGAAGAGGAACAAGATGGGTGGCAAACGAGATGACACATACACCTCTATTTCCTCTATGTAATCTCATTTGTATGACAGATGAAATTAGAGGATAGGTGCTCAGTGCATCAAGGGAGTTCCCCAGCAACCTATATCTTTAGCAGCATAACTATAGCGTAGGGCTACCTGAGTCAGTTTTACACCCAACCTTACAAGTAGAGAGGATGGAACTCAATTTAAACAGGAAAAAGCCTTGAGAAGAAACCAGTTTTTAGTAATTGTTGATTCTAGACGGCCTGTAGGCAAAAACATGAGTAGGAATAGATGTTTGTCTTTCGGTGTTAGCCCTGTGATCGACTGGCGCCCATGCTAGGGTGTATCCTGCCTCTCTGGGATAAGCTCCAACCCACACAATGACATGATAGTGAATGAAAATAAGAAACTGGACTTGCAAACAGTCTTACGTGTGGTGGCAACGGCGGTGACAGGGTCGCTGGGATCCTCGTCGTAGAGGGCGTACAGAGTGACAGAGTAGTCCGTCGCCGGCAGCAACCCCGCCAGCTCCACCACCGTCTGATCTGCACCGAATTTCTCCTGCAGAGACACAGAATCACAACGATGAGCTTTGTTGCTTGGTTTACTTTGTCACTTTTCCTCATGGTTGCATGCCGCGACTCAAGAAATTCACTTCTCACCTCCTTTGCGTCATCAGGCTCTCCGTGGCTGAGTGCTGAGTACAGGATCATGTACTGCGTCGCACCAGGCGCTGCGCCCCAACTCACTCGCAGCGAGCTGTACGAGGAAGGAGTCACCACTAAGTCGCTAGGCATGGCCAAGGACACTGTAGGACAGGGAGACAGAGGAGTTTCGCAGCAGATAATGCGTTAGTTAGAGGTTGCGTTTCGGTGCCCCAGTCACTCCCAGATCTAAACGTGAGTAAACCATTGTATTTAATGGCAGAAATAAAGACAAGGTTGTAAAAAAACAGTCAGTTCCCCTTTAATTTTCTAGTTAATGTGACCTACGACTCATTGTGTGTTCACCAGAGATTGAACAGACTAGGTGACTTGTCGGTTTGTCCTACTTCACTGCCGTGTTAAAAACAACATGGCTACCTCTGAGAAGAGACCCATAGCTGCAGAAAATAGAAAAGACTTCAGAGAAATACTGCCTCTTACAATATGCTGCGGAGTACTATTAGATGGTATGGATGGTGTTGAGTTGCAGCCTGTTTTTATACAGGCTATGCACAGTATGTAGCACATGAACCGTCTGTTCTGACTGAAATCGGAAGTCGTACAACCCCAAGAATTCACACTATGAAAGGAATGGGGTCAAATGTGTCCTAGACCACCTGAGATCACTCAAATTAAGCCGGTCTCTTGTGATCACATTGCCCTCAATGGATGTGGCCTCCTGGGATTGGCTCCAGTTCTCCCTAGGTTTCTTTAAAAGGTTAAGCGGGTTCAACCAACGGTACGGTCAGCTCGGTATTCAGCAGTAATGTCCGTCTTACGTGTGGTGACCGTCCCTCTTAGTGCCAGGCCAACGTTGTCTTCGTACACAGGGAAGATGGACACGTGGTACAAGGTCTGAGAGGAGAGGCCTTCCAGCAGGACAGTGGACTCAGAGCCGGGCAACACCACCTGGAAACAAGACATCGCTCACAGTCGGACAAAAACGTCCAAGGACATGTATTTCCAAACTATTGTGGAGACTATACGTTGGGAGTTCTAGAGTGACTTGGGAAACAAGTCTCTGGGTAGAGACTTGTTTCTCTGATGGGGGTAAGCTTGGGACATTGTTTTGGTTGTAATGTGATGGCCACACAGAGGCTACTTTGCTGTGATGGTGTAATATTTGACAGTATATCTGACCTCCTGTGGACTCTGACCCTCAGCACTGTGGTAAACCACTCTGTACTGCTGGACTGGCTTGGCGGGATTGATCCAGTGAAGCTTCACCTCTCTGGACCCGAGTTCAGAAAACCGCAGATCGGTCGGACTGGGGTATGAGAGGGCTGGGTCGGCCGTGGGCCCAGGCTCGAAACCTGGAGACACAGCGACACCTGTGTCAGACCTCGCTGAACGCTGGCACAAATGAAAAACCTTTATCCTGTGTGTATTTACGCTTTGTGACGCCACGGTCCTCTATCCTCCCGCACAAAATGTGCACCAGCCGTGCCACCAGTTTGCTGAGCAGCGGGAAGTCATTGACGTTGTAAACGTTCAGATCCACCGGTTCTGACGCCACCTGCCTCAACTCGGCTTCGTCTGCGTTCTTCACGCCTGAAGAACAAAGCGGTTCAGTCTGATAAGAAAGAATTTAGTGCAATTCCCGGTTGAGCATCAAACAATGAGCGCGACGTCAATGTCAGTTTGGTGGTCGCAGCTGAGAAAGCGTGATCTTCCCTGCATTGATGTGAAAATGTGAAACCTGA
Source organism: Planiliza haematocheilus (assembly GCA_005024645.1). NCBI lineage: Eukaryota > Metazoa > Chordata > Actinopteri > Mugiliformes > Mugilidae > Planiliza > Planiliza haematocheilus. Next base: position 558,102 of record SRSE01000262.1, read on the forward strand.
AAACGGTTTCCAGCCTCACCTACAGCGATGATCTCCACGCCTGCACTCTTTAGACGGTTTGCCGCGGCGATGGCGTCGTCCTGAGATTTCCCGTCGGTCAACAAGACCAGGAAAAACGGCGCCTCCGACCTCGCGCCCGCATCGGCCCTCATGTTCTCCTCCATGACGTGGAGCAGTGCTTGACCTGGGAGACAGATATGAGGTTACAGACCGTCAGACATACGGTATAGCTATGGTATGAATAAGTGTTGCAGGTCTATCCAAAAAGAAAAACAAGAGTAACTGGACTTGAAGAGTTTCTTGAAGTGCATTTCTTCAGAAGACTTCAGGTAAACATCTTGAAGTTTGGATTAAATGTCTTCAAGAAACCCTACAGGTACAGTTGCCCTTGTTTTGGCCTTTTTTTTTTTTTCAGTCACCAGAGAAACTTCACAGACAGATTTGCAGGTGCGTTTACCTGTAAATGTGTTTCCTCCCTTGTATCTGAAATTCCTTACTGCCTCCAACAGCTGTTCTTTGGTAGTGTAGTTGTTGAGGTGCCACTCCGTGCGGGGGTCTCCACTGTACTGAGTCAGACCTGGGGCCAAAATTACAGCGTTAAACAAGACTTTGATATCATGGACAAATGTTAGGAAAAATAAACCTAAATTTCTTCATTAATTTTGTTGCTACTACAGATCTAATTAAAACCAAAGCACCTGGAAATTCTAAAATCCTTGGCCGACGGACTGAGATTAATTGATATCAGAGTTGTGGTATGAGTCGTTGCGTCGTTGCTGAAAGTAGCTGAGAGGTCGTCTGGCCATTGCTAAAGCTGTCAGGCTAACAATTAGTACTCGATCAGTGATGATGTAGAAGCTAGGTGCATACTGTTTCTTTTTGGATAACAAGGTAATTATTCCACATCATCCTATTAAAAGTATTACGCTTTTCTTTTTGTTGTTCTTTTTCTTCTCTTCTTCTAATATTTTAGCTAGTTTTGACGCTACAGGGCGTATTACTGCACTGCACGACTTATCTTCTACGACGCACTTCAGATTCCGCTTGCTTTCCACAACTTTACTGCAGCTTTGATCACGTCCTCATTTCCCAAACTACAGTGTGGGCTATGATAACAGAACCTGCATGCCTTAATTGACTGTCAATAAAAGGAAAGTTGGGTTAGTCTGACGGCCACGTTAAATTCTCCTTGGATAGTCTGCATCTCTGCAACATTTAACATGAATAATGGTCTGAAATCGGAAATTAAAAACATGGTTTCACCACCTCACGGCCAACGATCTGATCCTCACCGATCTGAATGTGGTTTGGCCCAATGTGGAAGGGCATCACCAGGCCCTCCAAGAAATCCCTGACCCGTCTGAAGTTGGTGCGTCCGATGCTCCACGAGCCGTCCACCAGCAGCATGATATCTGCTGCGGCGTTGCTCTCACACTGGAATGGTTTTCTTGGCGACACACCTTAATAGAAGGACAAAAGAGGCGAGGCTCGTCTTCAGCTGATCAAAGAACATTAAAGCTGGTCTTCATCTGTCGGGTGCAGGGGATAAAACTCAGGAAACAGGTGGCTCTATGCATTTAAACGTGCCCAGCGTGCCGACGAGCGTTAAAATGTAGGTGTGTACATGCATGTGTCAACACAAGCTTCCATGTATGTGGATATCCGTGCGTTCCCTGGGATTACGAGGAAGAGAGAGGACACATGTACCCTGCAGGCCGACAGGACGGTCTGTCATTATCCTCAACCTGTCCCTCCCTTGCGGAAAACACTGTGATCACGTTTCCAACCGGCACTTACTGCACCCAAGCCTCATATTCATTAACTCACAAGAAGAGCAGAGGGTGGTGGAGTCCAGATGTCCTTTAAGCTCAACATTAACTACTCTGTCTTATCACAACCTTTCTGTTTCGGTTCATTCATGTAGTAGCACTTCACAGCTTAGATTCTGTCATGGTTCTGTGACACTGGAGAGCAGCCGTTACCCGTAACCGGCTGCGTAGTGAACGGTGTCTTGCGGGGTTTCTCCTCGGCCGCTTTGCCCTGCGTCGTCCCCTGCTCCTCTTTGTCCTCCACCTTCGAACGATCCCGCTCTTTCTCTTTCTTTCTCTTCCTCTTCTCTTTGGTGGTTTTCTCCGGGGCTTCGTCTGGGACCTGGGATGGGGCTTCTGTAGCTGGGGGCTCTGGAGGAGAGAGGGCACGGCGTAGCATAAAGGGTGAGGCAGGAGTAAGATAAGCGGAGGTTGTTTAGAGGGATAAGGAGGAAAAAAAAAACATGACAACGAATAAACATCTTCCATACGGACGGTTTATCTCTGCTTGCTCTGCCTGTTTTCCTCATCATCCATCTTGCCCTCACTTTTATTTCCTACTTGTTGTGCTATCGTTATCATGAGCTTGTTTGCATGCATCAAAGCTTTTTGAGATGTGTGATATATCTGATGTATAACAATATGAGCATGTTAATCTAAGGAAAAGCATCTCTGGGTGCAGTCAACTGACTACATTACTTCGTGAAAAGTCCTGCAGACTTAGACAAAGAGAACTTAAAGAAACGAAAAAAAAAGAAATATCCTGCTTGTGCATTTAGAAAATTAATTAATTGTTCATATCTGTACAGTTAGCAAACCTATGCAAACCTTTATTTTCCTTGTGCAGCAATAACAGCAACTAAATGTTTCCGGTAACTGCTGATCCGTCGTCTACAGCGTCGTAGCCCGTTCCTCGGGCTCTAGTTTGGCCTTGAAATATACTTGCAATCCTAGAAGCGCACTTACTTTTGCAAATCACTGATATGAAATACTGTCTTATTTCCCCTGAACAAAATAATGCACAAGTCTACTTTAAGGACAAGTGTGACAATCAGCTGATGTTTTTATTCATTGCACATATTCGTATTCACAGAACAAAAGCCCGATCTATTATTCCTTGACCAGTGGTTCCCAATGTGGGGGGCACAGGGGGGTCGCAGGGCCATTGCAGGGGGGTCGCAGGGCCCGGGATTTAGGAGTCTTTATCTCGGAATTTTGCGGGACAGGATTTGTTTGTGCGTGATTGGGATATGACGAGAGTATTTTTGTGGGCTCGGCATGGGATGGGAGCAATGAGATGGTTTTTGAATTCAGACTCCACACATTGTAATTAATACAATCCTCAGCCTTTAGAGAGAGAAAGGGGGTCTCAGCAGAAAAAGTTTGGGAACCACTGTCCTAGACTAACAATGAACAGGCAACTTGCTGCATTTCTGCAATGGCTTATGTTAGTCTTTGTCTGTGTCCTTGCAACTGGCACTTAAACGCATTAAACTCTGCATTTTAAGGATCATCTTAGTCTTTGTTGTCACACCACTAAATATACAACATGCCCTCAAACAATAAAGGCATCAGGTGTAGCGTCATTATCTCCTAGCATGCTCTACCTGTACTACCTGTGGCAGCAGCAGCAGCAGGCGTGGTGGTTGTCGGCTCTGGATACAGAACCGTTGGCACGTCCAGCAGCGTCTCCGTCGCATCGTCCACATCCCCCGACCCGGACCCGCCCGGCAACAGCTTCTTCCTCTGCTCTCGGCTGCCGCTGCGGATCATCTCCTCCTCCCTCAGAGCCTCCACTGGAAGCGAGATGAATTCACGTGTGAGTCGGTAAATGGAGCCCGCTTTTTGCAGATTGCATTTCAGTACTCTGAGGTAACGGCGGTGCAAGTGAACATGCGGCAGGTAAAGACAGGCCACGTTTTGGTGTGCATCACCAGGTCTTGTTAGCAAATCCATACCCTGACATAAAAGTCAGGGTCAATTCCAACAAATTGAGCGTGACATTTCCAGAGGAAGTAAGAATTGCCCCGACGTAGCAGCCGGGGCTTGAGATAAATACAGGGCCCCGAGGGGGATGAGACAAACGGGAAAGACGAAGACGCACCAGGAAGGAATTCCCAGACTGCAATCATTCCAGCATGACAGCCGGTGTCAAGGTGTTTTTTTTTTCTTTTCTTTGACCTGTCTGCACAGGCTCGACTCGACACAGTAACCCACTATCACTTGTGGCCGCTTGCAGGCAACCACACGCTCAGTCCGCGCATTATACGATCCATGCTGAGCCCCGGGAGAGAATCAGTCAGTCTAAACAACAAGACGTCAAAAGTGAAAGGGGCGATTCAGTGTCAGTGCTGCAGGAAACAAACTGAAGGACGGTAGGTATACACAGGTTTTAATGCACAGTCAAATCCCCCCTCTAAAGCTGCTCACATTTAACACAGCGTAGTTTTACCGGTACGGTTGCCTTTGTGGGCCACACAAGAGCACAGCTTTACAACCGAGAAACACCCAAAATTAATTCCCTGCAAGTATGCACAGTGAGTCCAAACACAACACACTTTCAACCACTAATCGGTCTGCGGCGTGCGCATCTGCTCAGAGGTGACACGGCCCTCGCAAAGTGTTAAGAATGTCAAAAATGCACCATTTCTTGCGAGTGTCATCTGAAGGTTTTTTTCTTGTCGTCACTACACGCCTGTGGAGTTTTATGTTCCCCGTTGCGCCGCAGATAGCGAGGCAGGAATTTCGTGGAGCTCATTGCTGCGATCTAACTGTCACTCACGTACACAATGCATAGGTGCATTCATTATATAACACACATATGTCGAGGCTGGGCAGCACCCTTCAAAGTTAATGCGCCCCTCAGAATTTTCTACATTTCTGCACAAAAATGACTCGAAACATCAGCGGGACGTCCTGAGATTAGATAAAAAGAAGTCGATCAAACACATAAAGGTGAAATATTAGGCTTCTGGATGTATTTATTCAAGAAAATTAATCATTTGTTAATTTCTGTGAGTTGCAACAGCAAATGAACCCTTGTTTTCAGTATGTGACCAGTTTGTGCAGCAACTAAACATTTCCAGTAACTGCTGAACAGTCGTCTACAGCGGCAGAACTAATTTCCCTGATTAACAGATGTACAAGTATAATATTTCTGTTTCATTTGTTTGATTGGATTCCCTATGTGTGAAAATCTGCTGACGTTTCGATTTATTTTAAGGCAGAAATGCAGAAAATTCTGAAGAGCGCAAAAACTTTAGATGTGTATTATATGCAACGTTTCAGGTAGTGCACCTGGTTTCATTGTTTGCAGCAAACAATCAGAATTAAATTTACTGTATCTTGATCATTCCACACCAACATAGCACATCATTTTATTTGCTAGTGCTTCTCGTTTCTTCGAGTTCAACAGTTACGTTCCCATTAAAACATTTTAAAGTAAACCTGCAGCTTCTCTTATTTATGTAGTTGTTAATGTCTTGTTTGAGTTTCCTATTTTATCTCTCAAGATATGTTTTGAAAAGGGTTGTACAGAAACTTGTCTGACAACGATTTGTCTGGATCTCTCTTCACTTACTGGTGAATCGCCGCTTTGCCAGAAGTTTCTCCGTCGTCCCATTGAGCACGAGGACCTGGAGGGTATATTCCTGGCTGGAGTCCAGTCCCGCCACCGTAGCCCGTCCCCGGGTGGTGGTCAACATCAGCTCCGGCTGTGGCACATCTAGGAAAAAAAAGCATCTGAGATGAGCGTGGACGGCTTTGGCTTGAAAAATCATTGCATCTTTTCCTTTGTTTAAGTTTATATTGTTTCTATCTGAAACAGGTTAGGCCTCTTCTTCTTCTAAGTTTGGTTTAAAAAACAACAAACCATTCCTCATTTAATAAATGTACAACCGAACTGTCTGAATTTGGACGGGACATGTTTTAGATATGTCCCCGTTCAGGCCTTGCATGGGTGTGTGCAGCAGTTTTTGGCTGAAGGAGCTTCCTAAAGTCCCATCTGTATCATACAGGAGGTTGTTCCTGATGTTTGACAAGTTTGATCAAACTTCCTCCTCTCCACCAGCTGCTCCACTGAGTCCAGAGGACAGTCCAGGATGGAGCTGGCCCTCTTGATCAGCGTACCCAGTCTATTCTTGTCTCTTCCCGTGACTCCGCCACACCAGCAGACCATGGCGTAGAAGGTTGCCTCAGTCTCCTCAGCAGGTGGAGGCGACTTTGTCCCTTCCTGTATAGGACGTTCGTATCTGGATGTGCTCTGGGACACGTTCCTTTAGTAGCATTAGAGGCCGACTACTCAACAGGGTCGCCCCTTGTGTAAGCGTTGACCACCTGACCAAGTTTCTATTGGGTAACACCCACAGATGTTCCTGTTTCAACCTCAACTCCCCGCCAGTCTTTAAGAACAGAAGCAGCCCTTGGTGGTCAAACTTCTGGACATCCTGAGACTGTTGGGAAGTCAGGAGACTGCTGCACCCAGAGTGCAAGAAGGAACGTACCTGGACGTCCTTTGTCCCCTCAGGAGTCAAGACTCTTCAACATCAGCGGTGTTAATGCTGCTACTGAGTTTCCTCTACAACCGATGGACACAGGTACCCTCTGAACAATCCTAACCCTAACCTTTTAACATCTGGAATTCTTTTTCTCAAGTCCAAGACCCGTATCTCAGGTAGATTCTACACATACAGGTACACCTACATTTCCCTGCGGGGATCAAAAAGATCTCAGCTAATCTTATCTTTCCTCTTGCTTCAGCTTGTATCGTGGGAAGACGACACCACAACCATTTTACTCCTAGGGCCAACCTAATTAAATGAACCTAACAAGCAGCCGGCAGGTTTGATCCTTGAACATTCTTGATGTGAGGCAACGGTGCTAATCACTGCGTGATGAAAGCGTTAGAGGTGAGTGTTTAAGATGCAATTAATTGTCTGCTCTGACACCTACTAGAGTACAAAATGAACCCTTGATCAAAACAAACAATTTACAGTGTTTTGTCTCCTCTTTCCTTTCTACAACGATGCACCGCCTCCTACTCTGTTCCCCGAATTGCAGATGCGTGTCGTAGCCTTGTGCAATTGTTTCTCACGCGTTTCCCTTCCCCTGATCTTGTCAAAGCCACCATTTCATCCGCTTACTGCCACCCTTTGCCAAACACTACACCTCCAGGCACGACAATCCTTGCATTCAGCTGGAAGCCCCCCCCTCTCTTGTCTCCCCCGTTAGACCTGTCTGGGCTTAGCTGCGCAGTGTGGAATGGGAGATAAGAGGGAGACAAGAGGGAAAACAACACTAAGAAAGCAGTTTAGATGTTCAAGAAGAATCACACATGTGAGAGGAGGAGAGGGAGCGGCGTTTTTTTTATCTCAGTCATCACCTGGAACGCAAGAGAGCCGACACATTCATGGCAGTGGTGATGTGAAAGATACTGAGTGTTCTCACTATATTTACACACAGTTTCAAGGTAGAGCAGGGGAACCAAAGTAAAGTGTATGGCCAGTCTACACCGATCTGACATAACATTATAACCACCTTCCTTATGTTGTGTAAGTCTTCCTTGTGCATCCAAAACAGAAAATGGACATAGGCCTTCTGAGAGTGTCCTGTGGTGTCTGGCAGCCAAGTATTGTTGTGGGGGGCCTTTGAGGGGAGGGGCCTCTGTGGATCATCCCACAGATACTTGATCAGTTTGGGATCTAGTGAATTTGGAGGCCAGGTCAACACCTTGTGCTGTTCTTCTTCCTAAAGTGTTTTTGTGGCTGCATCCTGCTGGGGATGGCTGCTACCATCAAGGAGTGTCATTGCTATGGGGTGGGGGTGCCTGTTCTGGTCTAGGTGGGTGCTACATGTCTAAGTAACATCCACACCAATGAATGAATGAATGCCAGGTCCAAAAGTGTTGCAGCAGAACATTGAACTGTCACAAGATGGTCAATGTTGTTCTTCTCTCCTGTCCGTGGTCATAATGTTGTGGCTGATGTGGTGCATGTCCATTCCAAACCAAACATCTCTAGTTGATTTACTGCTACTTACAGTTACTGTATATTCAGTCACAGTGAGAGACTTCATCACCTCTGAGGAAATGAAATATGAAACGACACCTCTAACTTCCAGACAGTCATGGGGAGAAGTTTCATCACATTAATCATTCAGTGTTGTTCACTTACTGCTTCGGATGGTTTGTATTAAGACTTTTATGCTGCTCTTGCTCATTTTATTTTTCACAGGTCACTTTTAATCTGAAGCACCAAAGGTCTCTGACGTCGTTCCACAGTAAGTCTATAATTATACAGCACACAGCACTGCTTTAAAAGTTTTTGTGTTCTTCAGAATTTTCTACATTTCTGAATAAAAATCACTCAAAAGGAGGCAGAGAGAACCCAAATCCAACAGACGAAACCAAAATATTATAATTGTTTATTTAGGCCAATTAATTATTTGCTCATATCTTTTAGTTGTACACGTTCGCAGTATCTGCTGATCAGTTGTCTACAGCAGCTTGGTTCCTCAGACCAGAACCACTTTAGCTCTGAGATGTTGGTGGGTTTCCCCACTTGCTTGACTTCAGGTCCTTCCACAACATTTCTGTTAGATTAAGGTCCTTGGGCTTGTTCTCTTGCTGCATGACCCAGTTTCTCTTCAGATTCAGCTCATGGACAGATGTCCTGACCTTTCCCTTTAACGATTATGTTATATTAATAATCTTCTGATTTGTGCACATGATGTTTAGCAAACTGCAGAAGGCCAAATACGTTCTCTTTGTCCTTGCCATCACAACATGTTGTTCAGTCTTCTCCTGATAGTAGATTCATCAACACTGACATTAGCCAATGTGAGAGAGGCCTTTAGTTGCTCAGTAGTTACCCTGGTTTCCTTTGTGACCTCTCAGGCTATTATGGAGTGATCTTTGTTGGTTGACCACTCCTGTGGAGGGGAACAGTCGTCTTAAATCTCCTCCTTTTGTTCTCAGTCTGTCCGACTGTGGATTATTTGTGGAATCCAAACTCTGTTTCCAGCCTGATGAGCAACAACAACTCTTTTTCTGAGCTCCTCAGGAAGCTTAAGATCAGACCCTGTATTTTAAACAATCTAGCAACACCTAGTCCTAGAGGTACACTTACGTTTGCACCTCACATATACGCAATAATGGCTAATTTCCCTAAATAAACAAATGCATAAATATAATATTTCATTGGTTTCATTGGGTTCTCTTTGACGGATGCAAAGACTTCTAAGCGGCGCTGTACTTCTGAATATTAAAAGATTCACACAGCAGACGCACCATCCGTTTTATCGCCAGTCCAACGATGTACAGACAACTGTACACCGCTGTGCTGTCTTTTGTTAGACACTGATGCGGTTGTCCTAGCAACCGATTAGCCATTAAATGTTCACCAAAGTGGGTTTTAATGATCATACTCGTCTTTGTTGTCTCGCTAGTAATTCTACATTCCTCTCAGCCTATAACACCATTCATTATCACGGAGAAGTTCCCATTCACCAACCGAGCATTAGTGACGCCACGAAATAATGTCTCATTCATGTCAGATCAATAAAACTGTAATTATACGGGGGCTGAGTGGCATTGGTATTGGAAATTTCTGAGAATTCATGGGAAAAATTGCCCAACTGCTTGAGAAAAATCCAGTATTAACAGCGGTGAAGCCAATTTGGCGCTCTTTGTGATGTACCACTTCAATAAAACACTATAGTAGCTAAGTAGGCTTTACATCTATGTATACAACCAAAGAATATTTATTCTCGAGGTTATTCCCAAGTTTTTTTAATTTGTATTTTTGGTTTTATTGCTCTAATCCCATGCACAGCGCTGAAGGTCTCACCTGAGTTTGATCTCACTCGGACCTTGTAGCCCTGAACCGGCCCATCGGCCTCCTTCCATTTCATCTGCAGCCTGTCTTCAGACAGGACCGTCAGCTTCAGGCGACCTACAAGGACAGAAAATAAATAAATCACGCTTAAACTGTTAAAATGATTTGGTGCCCGGAGAACGGCGGAACAGGACAGCTGCAGGATTTCTCAAAGATCAAAGACATTCAGAGGCCTTCATTCCTTCTGCTCTCCGCGGCGGTCCGACCCCTCATACTTCCCCTCTCTGCAAATCAAATCCGTCTCTTGTTTCGACTTCATCTACATAATTTCCAGCAGGGGCTTCCCAACAAGCAGCGTCTTTCATGTCGCCACCCTCCCGCCCTCCATCCGTCCATCTCTCCAGCTGCCCGTCAAAGCGTTCCCTGTCCTCTCGGCTGGTATAGAAACAGGAACAGGACGCCGGTCGGGCACTGCGGGGTCCAAGGTCATGTCAGAGGAGCGCCGCGGAGTTACAGTGTGACAGGGTTTTTTTCTTATGTGTAGTGGGGTAATAGATGGAGAAGAAAAAAAAATGGGGGTCGAGGGGGAAACGGAAGCAAAGAAGACAGAGGAGTGTTGAAGAGAGCAGCATGAATCACTTCTATGGGTATATGACCCTCAGCACTCAACAGACCCTTTACTGGCTAGCGTGTATGTAGGTCTGCATGTGTGTTTGGATCTTTATCTAGCTGGGTGCTTGGCAGAGGATGACATGGGTCCGACGGGGATTTAGAGAGACAGGGTCAAGGTCCAAGAGCCCAGCGAACAACAACAACCAGGCCGGCAGGCAGATATGCAGATAAACACAGTGTCGGCATTGTACGCGGGGATTCGTGGGCGAGGAGCAGCTGCCTGAGATCGACGTTTTTAGTTATGCATTGAAATAATAAGACCCCTGAGTCTCGCTCGTTGTGTCTTTTATTAAATGTGGACTAAAGTAGCCGTGAAATTAAAGCAGACAACGCACACAATAAATAATACGATAGGTTCTTTGTTTTGTTTAGATCCGTATTTCACTGCACGGCGGATAATGTTGGTGTTTTATTTGCCTGCAGAGACGAAGATCAGATCTCAAGTGCTGGCTGGGGACACAAGCGCAGACCTGTCCGGTTGTGCCCAGGCCCTGAGTCAGGTGCATAGACTGTATATAAATATGGACTACACGTCTCCACTTCCTTCCATTGGCCAAACTGACATTATATTCCCGGGAGTATGGTCTGACCAGTACAGTCCGACAGTGAAGCCACGCGCAGCCGCGTTATCGATGCCCCACCCACACTTCCTCCAGACTCACATTTCGTTTAATCAATACTCTGCTCTACCTCCACCAGTTACAAGAACATGTTAGATTATACACTGTACTGTACAGCAGAGTGGTTGGCATGGCAACTTGTAGCGATCATGATGTCCTGTTTCTATTGTGTCACATAACAAACAAAAATATGGAGCATGCGTCAGTATTATATTAAGTAACTAAAATGACTGAAACCACGCATTTAAAGTGTATTTTTGTGTTTTAGTTTGGGCCATTCACTAACATGGAGGAAGCGGAGCTTATTGCCAATACTGCAGCCAGCCACCAGGGGGAGCTCTACTTGGTTTGGCTTTGTTTTTAAGGAGCTGTCATGGCAACAGTCTATGCTCTGGCTACGCTAGGCTAGCATGAGGCTACAGGTGTTTAATAAACACAGAGAAAAGCCTCCTACAAACAGCAGAGACACAACTTTCAGCTCCTGATTTCATGTGCTGCCTGATCTGAGTGCTATCGTTTAATCAAGCTAACGACACAAGAGGATACGCTGCGAGGACTCTGTGCAACTTCACCACCATCTGTGACACACTCCCCTCTGGTAGTAGTCAGATTCATTGTCTCGTCTTGTCTTTTGTCTTGTCTTGTCTCGTCTTTTATCTTGTCTTGTCTCGTCTTGTCCTTATCTTGTCTTGTTTTATGTCTTACCTCGTCTTGTCTTATATCTTGTCTCATCTTGTCTTAGATCTCATCTCGTCTTATAGCTCGTCTCATCTTGTCTTGTCTTATATCATGTCTTCTATCATGTCTTATATCTTGTTTCATCTTGTCTCGTGTCTCATCTTGTCTTATATCTCGTCTCATCTTGTCTTATATCTTGTCTTATCCTGTCTTATATCTCGTCTCATCTTGTCTTATGTCTCATCGTCTTATATCTCGTCTCATCTCGTCTTGTCTTATAGCTTGTCTTATAGCTTGTCTTATATCTTGTCTTGTCTCGTCTTGTCTTATATTTTGTCTCATCTTGTCTCCGTCTTCTCTTATATCTTGTCTTATCTTCTCTTATATCTCGTCTTATGTCTCGTCTCATCTCGTCTTGTCTTATATCTCGTCTCATCTCGTCTCATCTCGTCTTGTCTTATATCTCGTCTCATCTCGTCTTGTCTTATATCTTGTCTTATATCTCGTCTCATCTCGTCTTATATCTTCTCTTGTCTTATATCTTGTCTTATCATGTCTTATATCTTGTCTCATCTCATCTCGTCTTGTCTTGTATCTCGTCTCATCTCGTCTCAGTGTACCTAATGTTTATAATGTAAGGAGCACTCGTACCTTGGCTGTGGACCCCCGACGACAGCAGCAGGACGACGGCGAGCAGCGAATACAGCGTCAGCCAGAGAGACGACGAAGGAAGGAGGGGGGAAGACATGAGTGGAGCCTGGAAACATGAAACACAACGTCTTTGATATTATGCTGCTCAGCTTTTAACTGATTCAAAGGCAAGAACTTTACATTAAATCAAACTGATGGGCAATAAAAACGTGCTGCTGCTCAAGAGTTTTAATGGATTAAAGGATTAATCGATCACAGAAATAATAAATGATCTGATGTTTTTTTAAACAGCTTTGTCACTTCAGGCCACTAGAAAAGGTACCATGTCACCTTTTCCCACGGGAAGCCCACGTTTACGGCCGACTCTGACCACAGAAATGAGTCGGTGCTTGTCCCCATTAGAGACTCTAAAAAACTTCACACGGTCTAATGACACACAGGGCCGTAACATTAACTAACGCGCTGCACTTTAAGAGGCCGTAAAAAGCAAACCGTAGAAAAGTGATGAGTGTGAGTGGAGTGGGTGGGTGATCTTTAGAAAACCAGGGCAAAGACTCCGTCCCGTTCTCCGTCCTCAATGAGAACATTGTTGGACGGACGCAGGCCGAACAAAGCTACACTTAACCGTCTGGTGGCACAGCTGGAGCTGGAAGAGCCGCGGCCGTGAATGAGACAATTACAACAACAATGTCCTCCAGGCTCAGTCGGTGAAGAGACGGCTCAGTAGGACGGAAAAGGAAAGTCTGGACGTCAGGGGCAGCTTTATCAGGTTAGAGGTCTCCACCGAGGAGAAGACATGAAGAAGCTGAATGTTCAGTAATTCATTCACGTCATGAAATGTTGGATCAGGTCTACGTATGTGAACTTGCCACAGTATAAGACAAGACATGAGACGAGATATAAGACAAGACAAAATAAAATAAGGACAGCTAAGATATAAAAAGATATAAAAGAAAACAAGACCAGATCAGAACAGAACAGACAAGAACAAATAAGATAAAAGACAAGACAAAACAAGATATAAGTCAAGATGAGACAAGACAAGATGCTACGAGACAAGACGTAAGACATAAGACAAAACAATACAAGATGTAAGATGAGACAAGACGAGACAAGATGAGACAAGACACAAGATAAGATGAGACGACAAGATGCTACGAGACAAGACATAAGATATAAGACAAAACAAGATATAAGATGAGACAAGAAAAGATGCTATGAGACACAACAAGACATAAGACATAAGACAAGACGAGAAATGGTGAAACAAGATGAGACAAGATCAGACGAGACAAGATAAGATGAGACAAGATATAAGACAAGATGAGACGAGGTGAAACAAGATGAGACAAGATGAGATGAGACGAGATAAGACAAAACAAGATATAAGACACGGCGAGACAAGATGAGACAAGACGAGAAAAGACATAAGACGAGACAGGATAAGATGCTACGAGACAAGACATAAGACAAAACAAGACAAGATAAGACAAGACACAACAAGACAAGATATAAGACAAGACAAGACGCTACGAGACGAGACAAGACCAGACAAGACAAGATTTAAGACAGACAAGACGATACAAGATAAGACAAGACAAGACGAGACGAGATAGAAGACAAGTCAAGATATAAGACAAGATAAGATAAGATGCTATGAGACAAGACATAAGACAAAACGAGACAAAACAAAAGAAGACAAAATAGAAGATAAGACGATAGAAGATAAGACAAGACAAAACAAGATGTAAGACAAGATAAGATATAAGACAATTCAAGACCAGAGCAGATAAATCACATTTTCCATCCTCTAAAAATGACCCTGCAGGTGAATCACCGCTGATATCTGAAGGTGTTTCCCCATCAGCCCTCCTCCGCTCTGACACAGAGCCGTCATGTTATCACCTGTTTGTTTCCACCAGCGCGCCTAATGAACCAAACCAGCGTACGCCACTGTCCGTCCAGCCTAAGCCTCAAACACCACATCAGTCATGTCAGTCAAACGGAGGTCAGGGCACCACAGCAGAAGTTTCCCTCCAGCCTGAAGGCCTCCCTGATCCAGACTGATAACACGGCCGCCGTCGTCACGCGGCCCATGACGTGACCGTGTTCCTCTCCGTTTCCTGACGTTTTTACGTGTAGCTGCTTGCCTGAACGTTGCCCGTCACACAGGAGACAAATAGATGGGAGTGTTTACGTAATCCCCGTGAATGCACCAGAGCTTTGTGGAGTTTAAAGCCTCTTTTTTAAAGTTTTAAACAGCTGAATAACAACTCTCAAGCTCTGGCATTTCCCTAAACGTTCACTGAACACCACAGCAACGGAGCAATCTGTGATGCAACAACGATATGAAAGAATCCGTCATCTTTATCTAGCGTCTATTTGATCCTCTCCTCTGTGCGTCTGCGTTTAAACACTTCCATACATCTGGTCGGGAGTCGAAGCCAGATTTTCTGATTTCGTGATGCCTTCACTGCCCTCAGAGTGACCCCCACGACGACAACTTGAACTCCAGTTAACCTGTCAAGAAGCAGCCAGGTGGTTTACAACGACGGAGGATTAGCAGCTCGGCAGAAAAACAATGTTTGGGGTTGGGAATAGATTCTACATGTACGCTTTAGTCAGATGGATAGATGTATGGAGGGACATCTTTTCTGTCTCTTCCCGACCGGCCTCAAGCAGACAGGTCCCTCCATATGAGCTTAAGGTTGTGCTCAAGGTTTAAACAAGAGTTTTTCCTTTCCAATTTGTATTATTGATGATGCTGTGTAAATAAAAATGAACTGAACTGAAGAAGTTCTGATGAAATCTGAGGAAAAAATATAAGATTTGAGTTAAGTTCTTAACCGTAAGAAAGGTATTTGAACGTCTCCGTCTCTTGTTTTTACTTGTAGGTCAAGAATCCTCAGAAACACGGACATGCTGGAGAAGACGTGGACGTATATTCTGGAGCTGTCCCGCTCTTAAATCCCTCTGTTCAAAGTATTATCAGTGAAGTCTTGTAGTTTATCACTCTAGCCGGGTAAGATGGAGACAGAGTAGCCGACAAAAAGAAAAGACAGATACCACCTGAAAACATTTCAGCAAAAAAGCCAAGAGAAACAAGAAGATGGCTCAACACAGGACGTCCCACATCCCAAGCCTTAATTAAAGACATCTAAACTATGGAACTACTGACTATCAGTCTCAGATTACAAAGGGACAAATGTGATATCAATGTATATCAATATATATTACAAGAAGAGGTGATAATCTGTTTTGGTTAATGACCACATTGCTGTAATCAGTGGCAACCTACTCATAACAACATTGCTCTCTCTTGTGTTCCTGTGAATGTCCCCATATGCATGTGTGCAATTACGTGTGTGTATTATTATTTGGGAATAAGTGGACACGCATGTATATCTTTTGTTTTTCTTCTTTACGTATCAATGAGGACACTACATGATTAGCGTTTGAATTATTTTGTCGCATTATATTGTCCTCACAGCTACTTTTATTCATTACACTGACACTGTCTGTGTTTGGCTCAAAAATTAAACTTGAAAAAAAGTCAGAATACTAAAATTAGTGTCTTATTTTGTTGTATTATGGCAATAATTTTATAATTCTGAGAAAGAAAGTTGATTCAATCGTAGACTTTGCACTTTTTTTCTCAGATTTCAGACTCTCTTTCTGAGATTAAAGTGAAAAATCTGACTTTTTTCACATTAATCTGACATTTCTGACATTTCTTTTCAGATTTCTAACCTTTAACTATTCTGACTGGAAGAATTTAGAGGAAAAAAGGTAAAAACTCTGAAATTAAAGGTATTTTTTTCTTTAAAAAAATCTCATAATTCTGAGGAAAATTCTTTACAGTGGCCGTAATCATCCAATTTGGAACAAAATTAGTTACTCTGGTCACGGTGCAAGCCAAAAGTATAAAAACAGAATAAAAATAAGCTAACCAAGTATAAAAATATATATATAAATACAGAAAAACGCAACAATATACAGCAGAAGTGACAACTATTCAGAGTCTGTGCAAAACAACTGCGTCATCTTCTGTAGGAGGAAACATTAGAAACTTTACAATTAAATCCTCAGGTTTTTATTTATTTTGGAGCTCAAACCCTTATCTGTCAATCACGTGCTGCAGACATACTATAATTTGCATAAAAATAATGTTACCTAGAGTTTGATTGACGCATCGCTGCGCCAATACCTGCGCAGACTGCATTAGCTCCCTGCTCATGACCTAATAATGTTAATGGGAGTTGAAATAAATAAGAAAATAATAGATATTAAAATACTGAGAGTTATTTTAGCTTAAAGGGTAAGTGAGCGACACATCAGCAGTTGTAATTTCAGTATCTCTCCTCTGTTTGTTGTGGTCACAGGTGTTCCTGCTCCTTCAGGTGAGCTTTTCCTTTTCCTTTCAGACAATAGACGTCAGCTAGACTCCCTCCGTGCGCCCTGGCTGGGTCGTTCAGGACCCGTTTCAAGTGAGACAAGCGACTGAGCATGTCCAGGTGAGGTCTTACCTGACGGTTCGGTGAGTCCAGGTTATTCCTTCCAGGTTAGAGCGCGCGCAGCATTCCAGAGGTGGGATGTCCGCAACAAGCGCCAAGTTCCGCTAAACTGCGAGGCGAGCTCTCCTCATCGGGTCTTTATGTGGGCTCGTCTGGGTGAAATCTGAGACTCAGAGCCCTCCTGCTTCTCCAGCATGGGCGTGGTGCTCCAAGGAATGCTTTAAAACCCTCCAGCGCGGTGCAAGTAAGGCCAGAGAGCAATGTCTGTCCTGCGCCTTGGAGCTGCTCCACTGCGTTTATTAAACGTGGTTTAAATGCCTTTGTAAGTTGTGCATAGAATATCTGCAAGTGCATTTTACTTTTGCATTTTAAAAAGCGCACTTTTTTTTAGTCCTTAATAACCCTCAGTCATTAGTGGATGGAAAGGTTTGCAGGGAGCAAGTCAGTGAAAGTAATTTCCAAACATCTGCGTTGGAACCTGACCAGACTCTGAGGCTAAACTTCAGGAGGTCAACCAGGTGCAACAACACAACACAACACAACACAACACAACACAACACAACACACACCACACCACACCACACCACACCTTACCTCCAAGTCACAAATCACAACAGAGAAGTATGAGTAGTCCTTTTTCAGCCATAAATGTAGATTAGATCCAGAATAAAACCAGACTCCTGGAGAAGTAACAGTAAATTCATTCATTCATTCATCTTCTGTAACTTCTTGTCCTGTGGGTGGAGGTGTGGTTGGAGCCCAGCCCAGCTGTCGAGAGGTGGGATACGCCCTGGACAGGTCAAAGGCATCAAAGGCCTCAACAGTAAATTAAGTTTGAATAAAAATAATATCAATAATTATCAGTTTTATTTCTGTGGGGCTTTTCAAATCAGCTAGACACAAACATCTGCTGATTTATATGTTTTCAAACAACAGAAAACAAAAAAATACAGTTAGAAAGTCAATTAAAACGAACTTCATCTTCTGTTTTGAGCCGGGGATGTTGAGGTACATGCCAGCATGCCTGGTGCTAAAACAGTGACACAGCTGGAAGCAAGGCCACAGAGAGCTTTAAAAGCGTCGCATCTTAAAATCAAATCTAAGAAATAATGGAGACTTTTCTGACTTGAAGAAGTCTGAGAAGAAAAGTCAAAATTAGAAAAGTCAGACTTTTTTCTCTCAAAATGTTGACTTTTTCTGACTTTCTCATTATTCTTAATCTACAAAGTTTGATTTCTTTCTTTCTTATCGTACTCTGAATACTAAAATCTTTCTGAAATTACAGTTAGAATAGTGAGTCAAGAATTTGATCTCCAGACTTTTGACTTCCTCTCTCTCGCTGACTTTTCCTTCTCCTGGTTAAAAGCTGAATTTTCCACCATCTGAAGTTGTGAGACTGATGTTTTGTTCAGATAATCAAAGCTTTTATAATAATCCAGACACTATGAAATAAATAATGTGAAATAATGGGACACATTTTGGTAAGGTTCCCAGAGAAGGACGTTTTTTATGAATGAACTGCTGTAGTGATAGTTGTTATTGACGGAACAAACTCACTCATGGGTTTACATAAACAGTGTTATCAAATGTTTAATGTATTCATCTTTAACACCAGTTATTCTTCTACACGGTTTAGGTTGCATCTTGCAGGACTTGGCACAGTAGATGGATGGAGGCTTCTGACTGCAGGGCCCCTCATTCTCACGACCCCGGCTGTGTCCTCGGGCTCGTTGTCTCTCTGAAGGATGAATCTTGGACCAATCAGACGCCTCCACGACGGCAATAAAGAAGAAACTAAACAGAATCTAAAAGATATCTAACTTTAATTTTCAAAAAAAGGACACCGAGTTTCTTTCTTCGTCACTTTATTTGCAACAGTAGTTTTGCAAATGTCTTAAAACTCAAGTAATTGAGCCGCGTAGCCGCTCGGCTCTATAAATAGCTTGTAATTCCTCCATTCTGCTGCAGCTGCTGCTGTTAAGGCACATTAAGGTCCGTTCACATCTCTTCAAATCGTGACTCAGAACATTAACCATTGATTCAGTTAATAGCCTCCAACCCTAGAACCCATTCAATGCACAAAAGGAATGTTTGATTTTACGCCTGCGCGGCTAACTCTTAAAACGAACAAACACGGAAGATTATTATTTAAAAACAGCTTCATTAGGACGTAGAGGATGAAACCACATTGGTAGAAATGTTTTGTCGTTAAATCTAACTTCAGTCTTAACTTTTAAAAGGCGAGAAGAACATAAAAATGTCTCCAACTGTCATTTAAAGCTTTAGGAAACAGGAGAATCTCACATTTACACAGCAAACGATTAATGAATCCAGAAACGTCATTTGCAGATTTGATAAGAAGCTTTCTCCGTACGTTAGCTTTGGTGACTCTGAAGGAATCCGAGGAGGCAGCGTGCACAGAATAAATGAACGATTCTCTTATTTGGCAATCGCGCTGCATTATTTTGAGAAAGTAATGACGTAGTCTGAAGAGTCTGCTCTGTATAACCTGGATGCCAGGAGAGGATCGTCATCCCCTCCCTCATAAATCTTCTGCAAGATCCCACAGCTACTTCTAAAAACGACGCACCACAATTGAAGGTGTCAAAGTGTCCCTTTAAAGCCGTAACTCTGTCTCTGCGTCTCCATATATCATACTTTCATGTATTTGCTACATCTTGAAACCTCCCCTGAGGCAAAAACATCATAATTTGTGTCACATTCAAAGTCCACAGCCACGGTGCGGCTGATGAGGACGCGGCGTGTGGAGGTACGGGACGGCGTCTTCTGAAGCTCGACAATTTAACGCTCCCCTTTGACGTCGCCGTTCAAACCCCCAGCAGGGGGAGCTGTGAAGGAGCAGGCGGCGTTCAGACGGTGCCGGTCCTCCAGTGGTGTCAGTGCAGAGTGACTTCCTGCTCCTCGTCTTCGTCCTCGTCTTTGTCTCCGTTCTGCCACAGTAATGGCAGCTCCATCTCTGGGCTCTTGCTGTTGAGCTGCCTTACAGAAGGGCCCTTATCTGATGGGAAACAAATCAGACAACGTTATCCTTTCAAACATCATCATTTTAAAAGTCTCGCACAGAAAAAAAAGCAAATAAAACAGATTTGTTATTTGTAGAAACCTTTCTCTGTGCTCATCTTAAATCTTAAAACATGTATGTACCACCAGGTTTCTGATAGGAGGACGAATAAGAAGAGGAGGAAGAAGAAGAGGACGAATAATAATCAGAAGAGTAAAAAGAGAAGGGGGAGGACGAAGGAGATGAGAAAAAAAGAGGAAGAAGACGAAGACAATGAAGAAGAAGGGGGAGGAACAACAAGAAGAAGAGGTCAAATAAGAGGAAGAAGAAGAGGACAAAGAGGAAGAGGACAAATAATAATCAGAAGAGTAAGAAGAGAAGGAGGAGGAAGAAGAAGAGGAAGACAATGAGGAGAAGACAAGACAAGAAGTAAAAAACAATAAGAGGAGGAGGACGAAACAGGACGAAGAAGAAGACGATGAATGATGATCAGAAGCGTAAGAAGAGAAGGAGGACGAATAAGAGAAGGAGGACGAAGAAGGGACAAAGAGGAAGACAAGGAAGAAGAAGAGGAGGAGGAAAAAGAAGAAGGAGGATCTGGAGGTTCCCAATTGTACACTGGGCCAATCAAAAGAAGAAGAGAAAGAAAGAAGAGGAAGAATAAGAGAAGGAGTAGGAGGAAGAAGTAAGAAGAGGACGAAGAAGAAGAGGAAGAAGAGCATGAATAACAATCAGAAGCGTAAGAAGAGAAAGACACTGAAGAAGAAGGTTGGGCTGGAGGATCTCAATTATACTCTGGGCCAATCAAATCATGTGGGCGGGGTTTATTTTGGTGACACAGCGTCTGAACTCCATTTAATTTGTTCACAACAAAGTGTCTCTGATTGGACGTTGAACCGTCCAGATTCTATCATCTCATTCTTACTCGCCACTTTATCCTTTGATACGAGTATTTATATTTTATATGCCATAAATAAATGGAAACGAAGAGGAGTCGCTGTTTGATGCTGTTACCAATGACAACAACAACTTACTTTTGGAGTAATACGTCTTCAGTCCCACGTGCAGCGAGATGCCACAGACACACACAGCGAATCCCAGCCAGTTGATCGTGCTCATTTTATCCCCCGTAGAAACAGCCAGGAGCAGAGTACACACCTCCTGCAGGACCAGGACCAGAGGGAAACCAAGTGTTCATTACCAGCTCAATAAACAGCAGGGAGAACAACAAACAGATAAAACACTGGCTTGAAAAAACACATCTCCAGCTTCGTTGGCTTCTCAGACAATATGAGAGCACCTTAAAGATCCCCGCTATGGACAGAGTGAGGCTGGAGGTTCGGGAGACCAGCAGGAACTCGGAGAAGCCCAAACCGAAAGCCAGGATGCCGCCGATGCTCAGCGTGAAGACCGAGTACAGGAGAGGAGTGAGCTCCGTCACCCGGAACAGCTTCTCTGAGGAACTGAGTCTGAGGCCTGGAGGTGGAGAGAAAACGACGAGGACGAAAGATGAAGAGGAATCACGTGAGACGCTGCTGCTGCTGCTGCTGCTGCTCATCAGGCTGGAGCCAGCACATTCTCATAAATGCAATAAAGATAAGACTTTATTCATCACCGTGGGGAAATTAGGGTCAAGCTAAGCTAAGCTAAGCTAAGTTAACTGTGATACGATAAGCCTTTATTTTTTGCAGCAGACATTTTAAAGACAGCAGCACACGGGTGATTTATAACGTAATTAAAGTAAAGTAACGAGACACTAAAGAACTAATTAACAAACGTATGATGCCACTCAGTCATTTCTCTCTCTGCACGCTGCGGTCCTTACGTGGCACTGGTATCAGAGCGGCCTATAAGGGCATCACAGGAAAATAAATAAATAAAATAAAAACTCCACTATTAATAACCGGGGCTGCAGCGACGGCGTTACTGCGGAGAGGAGAAACGAGCGAGAACACACACGCAGCTTGAGACGGCACTTGCCTTCATTAAACAGGAAGAGGGGGAAGAGGCTGAGAAACATGAGGGGCTGCAGGTGGTACATGGTGTCTACTGGATTCTGGAGGCCTGGAAGAAAAAGAAAAGGCGAGAAAAAGCTGTGCATGCATTCAACTTTCATGTCACTCTGTGGCTATGTTTAAGCTACTGAATGGCTGTGTCAGAGGTCATCTTTTAACTCACAGCTGCATTTGATTGATTAAGTGATGTTTAGTATTCTGCAGAGCTGAATTAAGGTGACAGGTAAATTGCGTAAATTCCCTCATTAGATAAAAAAAGAGTGTTTAAATCAAAGAAGAACAAGAGTATGAACTTCAACCTTTTTCCATAAGCGGTGGACCAAATTATTTTTTCATTCATCGCTAACCGTATGGGATGTGTGGAAGCGGATGTAACAGGCCCGCTCCACACACACACACACACACACATGTTGTCATCTTCTTACCCAGCTCTGCTTTCTGCATGAGGACCTGAGTGAGGGTCCAGCGGATCCCCCCTAAGAAGGACGCCAGCAGCACCAAGATGAAGCCCTCCAAGTTGAACTGGGTCGACTGGAACGTGAACATGAACAGGCCGCTGGAGATCAACAGGACCACGACGATCAGGAACGGGTTCTGGGGGGAAAAATGAGACGGGCGGGTGAGAAACGGCGGCAGATAAAAAGAGGAAAACACGCATGCAGAGCTTTCTGTGTGCGTGTACGTATGCATAAGCGAACACACCTGGGTTGTTTTCCCCTTTCTGCACAACAGTGCAATCCAATAAAAGCATTTAGTTTGCATCCACGTTACCGGTATGATAATTACATTTAATTACATTTTTGTTTTAAACCCTTTAAAGTCAATACTGTTCTGAAATGGCATTTTAACTTTAGGTCTATTCAGTTTTGATATTTTCTTTCTTTTTCTACTGTTCTGAATTGAAATGCAATTAAATGCATTTCTTTCCAGACATTAAACGAGCTTGAGTTTACAATATTCACCTCTGTGTCTATTACTTGACTCTGTCATGCACTAAAAAATGAAGTTAAAAAAATGTTGCGATTATGCGATTAAAATGCGATTAATCGAGATTAATTAACTACAAAGCCTCCAATTAATTAGAACTAAACTCTACCGTCACCCACCGGCTCCTCTAGTTTAAAGATCAAGGAGAAGAAGAGGATAAACAGCACACAAGACGACTTGGTCATGGTGTACCTTGGATGACATAAAAGAAAAAGCCACACTTTAGGACTGGAACACTTCAATAACTGTCCACAACCATCGCCACCACTACCTGATCACGTTCAGGTAGCATCTTCTGACGGAAAAAGGAAAAACCGCAAACTTACAAGCTAATGGTGATGAAGAGGAAGCTCCAGTTGGAAAGTCCAATATCCAGCGCTGTTGCCAAGGCTGCGGGTAAGACAGGCAGAATTTAGGAGCCACCGCCGTTTAATGCTATGATCACACAAAGGGTGACGATGCCACAAACTACAGTATTGTCATTCGTAAACGGCTAACTTAGCCTCTGTTTGACAATTTAAAACATAAAGAGAAACTGATAATGCAACCTGAAGTTTCTGCAAAGTCAAAAATAAAGCCAACTGACTGATTGTTCATTGATTCATTTGTTTTGTTTTTTTAATCCTCCACAATCTCCTCAAGTGTGATGTGGCACTCCTCCCCCCCTTATGGACTTTGGTTCAAGTCAATCAGTGAGCATGATAAGAGCCGGCTGTCTGCCACGTTCCTAATTTTCCTGAACACTGAGCACAACTCTCAAGGGGCTCACCTGTGGGAGCCACTTTCTGGAGGTAATCTCTCCAGCTCAGGACGACGCGGGGTTTTCCTGTCCATGACTGTATGAGCCGCCGTGTCGCAGCGGACAGGCAGAAGTTCATGGCGAGGTGCACTAATGTCATGAAGAGGGGATAATGGAAGCCCTGGGAGAAAGGGAGACACAGACGGGGTGGTCGTGCGTGAAGTGAAATTACCTTAAATTGTCTTTCATGCCGTTTGTTTACTAATGCTTGACCACATCATGACTTATTATTGGATGTTGTGAGACATTTTAAAGGGTTTATTTCCCTTAAATTTAGTCCAGACTTTTAAAAAGTTGTGGGACCCAAGTCAAGTCCACACATATTAAAATGGTTAATGAATATGTTTCTCTCTGTCTGTTGCGTTGAAGACACGTGCCCCGTGTAGCGCTTTGCCACCTCTTTAACTCACCTTCATCAGCCACTTGTTGTAGAACGTGATGCCAATGGAGAAGACATAGTAGAGGAGAACTAGTCCAACTATGCGAAGTCCCCGGCACAGGAACTGGACCGGGAACGCCATGCAGGAACTGTCAGAGCAGCTGTCCACTAGAGACAGCTACTGTAGAGGGGTCATCTCCAGACTAAAGCCCATCCTAGCAGCCATGTAGTTTAACTGTCTTTAAGAGAGAGAATGAGGGAAAAAACAAGGTTAGCATAAAGTTGCTTTAATGTGCACTAAAAAAAAAGCCAGTTACAAAGCTGAAGCTCAAAAAGTCTACTTTAATGTTAGCTTAGCATTACTGCTGGCTCAAGTTATCAGCAGCTAGCCGGTGACCACGTCAACTAGCCGTCAAGCTACTGCTATTAAGAGGTCCAGCTAATAATAACCACATTTAACTTAAAATAATTACTGAGACAGTTTAATTATTGTAAATTAGGTAAGCCTCGGCTACTGAACTCATTAGTAGCTGGGTGGTTATTCGGCTGAGTTTGACAGCTATGACTGACACGACATTAATGTAAATCAGCCTACTTGTGTAAACCTACATTATATTGTTGACATGGCTACGTAGCTAGAGTTAACTATTCCTGACGTGGACATATTTGCCTGTATGCAACTGGTGATGGGGATAAAACAGTGTCGTTTTCGTTTTGCAGTCACACACACTGTACTTTAAACCTCTCTGAATATTTGTCAAGTATTCTTTGCTAAATTCTGCAACAGCCGGTATCCACTTATCGATCCCAGAAGAAGTACGGATTTAGTATCCTGAACTTTTTTTAAAATATTGATTCAGGCTCTCGTTTCACTGTAAAACATTTCACACAACACGCAAAAAAAAAAAAAAACTTATATAATGTGTCTTAAATAGGTTTAAAACTCATGTTGATGTTGCTAACCTGCAGTGCTAGCTAGCTAGGTGGTGATCACACACACACACACAACCATTTCTTAAATTGATATATTTTCTAATGGAGTTTGGCAAACAAAACCACAGATTTGACTGACTGAATAAACAAACTTACCGTCAGTGGTGTTGACTATACGGTTGACTGCCAATGGTAAACTTTCAGTTGATAAGTGTCCGTTAAGTCTAGAAGGAGGATGGTCGCTAGGGGCAGTGTTTTCAGTTGCTAACGGTTATTTCCAAGACGACTTCCGGTTTTGACAAACGGAAGCGGAAGTGAACTAAAACCCAACGGCTGTTGTTGTGCTCCAGCGTAAAAAGTATAAGGTGACGATTTTATCTTGAAATTGTGTTTAATTACAGACTGTATCAACTTAATATACGACGGGATGACTTACATTCGTGCATTTTGGTGTCTTTTTTTAGCAGAATGGCGGACGAGGAGGACGAGACTGGCTTCGACGAGGAGCTGGATGACGGCTCCGGCGGTGTGGACGTCGGCCACGGCAAGAGGAAGAGGCTCTTCTCCAAGGAGCTCCGGTGCATGATGTACGGCTTCGGGGACGACCAGAACCCGTACACGGAGTCCGTGGATATTCTGGAGGACCTGGTGATCGAGTTTATCACGGAAATGACCCACAAGGCGATGTCTATCGGCCGCCAGGGCCGCGTCCAGGTGGAGGACATCGTTTTCCTGATTCGCAAGGACCCCAGGAAATTTGCCCGAGTCAAAGACCTGCTGACCATGAACGAGGAGCTGAAGAGAGCCCGGAAAGCTTTCGACGAGGCCAATTACGGCTCTTAAACTCAGCCTGGGACTCCTTTTATTTTTTATTTTGTTGTCATACATCTACTTTTGTTTCTGTTAATTTACACGTGTTGTTTCAAGGTGGGTTCACACTTTACCAAACTGTGTAGGTAATGCCAAGCATTGCCCAAGTGTTGTTCAGATGCGTAATTACATTTTGTCTGGTTCTGTTTGAATAAAGTAACGTGCACATTGTTTTAATATGTCACCTGAGGTCATTGGAGTTGCAGGAGACGTTGTAGGTTAGCTGTTGACGGTGACATACGGTGCTTTTGGAGTTTCTGCAGAACACATCAGTGGATTTACAAAAGTGTGTAAACCCTTGCTTTCAGTTTTTGGTGTGACCCCCTTATGGAGCAGTATCTACAACTAAATGTTCCCGGTAACTGCTGATCAGTCGTCCGTAGCACCTTGAAGGAAGCTTAGCCCGTTCCTTAGTCCAGAACCACTTACGTTCTGAGATGCTTTCACATTTCTGTTGGACTGAGATCAGGACTTTGACTTGGCCGTTCATTTTGTTCTTCTTGAACCACTAGTTTCTACGTACTGCATGTACTTGAGGTCGTCGTCTGACAGCGTGGTTCAGCTCCTTGAAATCACAGGTGTCAAACATGCGGCCCGCGGGCCAAAATCGGCCCACCAGAGCGTCTAATCTGGCCCGCAGGGTGAATTTGCAAAGTTACATAGAAGACTGCAATTTTTTAATGAAAATAACTGAAAATTATCTCTAATTTGTCAACTGTTTTAGTAAAAGAAGTTGACAGAACACAACACAGAGACCCAGGACTCAAATTGCACTAATTTTTCTTACAAAATTTCACTTTTTTTTGAAGGGTAGTTCATTAAATGCAAACATTCTCCTAATTTACTTGACCTTCTTTGCATTAAAACAAATGGACTCATAGGTTATTATGCTATTGTCTTACTGGACCGGCCCGCTTTAGATCAAACTAAAATGAGTTTGCCATCCCCGCTCTAAATGATCTGCTCCATAACTATTTGCTCATCCAGCGCTGATCGTCTTTGGATTTGTTTGTTTACAGTAGCAAACGGGGGGATTTAGTCGGACGGAACAAGACAAAACTGTTTAAAACTGTTTTCTAACATGTCAAACACAAGATGCACCAAACACAATTTAAAAATTATCATATTTTCAGCTGTTTAGTGGGATCAAGCATAGTGATTTTGCATTATCAGGCAAGTAAGACATCTGATTTAGATAAGCAATCATCAAGGGGGCTATTCGTTATTTTTTTCCTCCTTTTGTTTTCTATTTAATCTCGTTTCACATCCCCAGTCCGGTTTGTGGCAGTAATGCTTCTCTACGCTGGTTTGTCAACCATAGAAGAAGACGGGAATACTGGACACGATTGGTCACGTGGTTAGCAAAGGCAATCCTTATCATTCTTGACTTTGACCTTAATGATCATCACGTGAAACAAAACTGGCTGCACTTCAAACAAAGTTGGACAAAAAGAAGAAACAAATAGTTTTTATTGATATTCCTCAAAACAAAAAAAAATTTACACTGACTATAAATATAATTAGACCAACTACCAGAGAGCATGTGTTACTTCATTTATTCCGTTCAAGCACATTACTTCTTTGTACAGTGAAGTGGTTGAATTAATTGGTCTAAGCAGCAGGTCACAGGCTGCCCATCTATCTAGACTACATCTAGATAAGAGCTTTACCAGTAGGGGGTGAGGGGTCGGGGGCGGGCAGGTCACTGATGACATAGTTAGGCTATGCATACTGCAAACGGCGGAGTCGTGCATTGATTATCCCGATTGAAACCTTTGCCGCCCCGTTATGGGCTACAGGGTCGGCGCGGCATCCACGGGGCTGTTTGCAATCGCAAGCGAGCTGGCGGAAGATTGTAGCCCAGCCAGCGACCCCCCTACCGGGCGCCCTAGCTGTCTGTTGAGGATGTCTAAGGATGGAGGAGAGATGCGTTGAGCCAGGTGGACAGGAGGGGAAGGTGTGGAAAGGGGAGCTTTAGCGGCGTGGAGGGATGAAAAAGGGGACGGGTGCGGTTGAGATGGACTGAGGAGGAGGAGGGTTCACGGGATGGTGGAGGAATGTCCATGAGTCTTTCATGATTTACTGCACATTCTCCATCATCTTGAGGAATTCTGGAAAAAAGAGAAAGGAAATCGGACGGCGTTGTTGAGATGGAACGTTTCTTTTACCGTGATCAGCTGCAAGAAAATGTTAATTACCTAAAAAAGCTGCACAGCCTGAAGGAAAATCACTGTTATCTACAAGCTGTCGGCTTCATTACTCATTTGATTGTAAGAGGGAGAATCTGTTCTGTAATTTACAAAATCTACTTAAACCTTACAGGAATTTAACATGCTGCTCCAAATTCTTTGTTGGGTGTCCTTAATTGAGATAAATTATAAACTAACTAGTCAAATAAGGTTTTTAAAATGAGCCAACACGTTATTTATCCCCTCCGTCAGTGTGCATGTACCGTCAAAGTCCAGCATGCCGTCGGCGTTCTTGTCTCCGTCCTTCAGCAGCTCATCAATCTCATCCTCTGAGATGGACTCCCCGGTGCTGCGGATGATGAGGGCGAACTCTTCTCTGTCGATGTAGCCGTCGCCGTTCCTGTAGAAAAAAAACAAAACATCAAGGGTGAGTAAAATGTTCCATATGTAAATGGAAAAAAAATATGGCGTCACGACTGTCGGTGTGGGGCTTAATAATGACCACGCCGCGTTAACGTACTTGTCGAACACACGGAAGCACTCCGCCAACTCTTCCTCGCTCTTGCCGGCCTGGTCCTCCTTTAGCAGCCTCACCATCATGACCAAGAACTCCTCGAAGTCGATGGTGCCGCTACCTGAGGGTTAACGAGGATCCACATAATCGATTGTTAGCGGGTGAGCAAACCGATGCGTCTTTGCGCACACATTTACGCACGCCTACGCAACCCGATGCGCACAGCAGAAGTTCAAATGAACTAAAAGTAAAGTCATCTTTCTGTGTGCCCTGTCATTTATCATATTCTTGGTTCTTAAAGTTGTTAAAAGTGCCAATACATCCATGAAGTGCTTGTGCGTAAAACCCAATCAGAGATGTTTTCCGTAGCTCACCGTCCTCATCGACCTCCTCGATGATCTCATCCAACTCCTCTCTTGTCGGGTTCTGGCCCAGCATCCTCATCACGGTACCCAACTCCTTGGTGCTGATATCACCGCCACCGTCGGTGTCGAACATGTCGAAGGCGGCTTTGAACTCTGGAGAGAGAGAGAGAGACGAGGGTTGAAAGGAAAACGCGTCTTTACTGGACTGATTTGTCGTTTCCTATAGGCCTGGTGATGAGAGCCCTCTAAAATAATGTATGGCGCAGTAATCACTGAGCCTCTGCGCTTCTCATGGCCGTTAATCACCACGTTATGCGAGGTCATGCTGTGAGGGAAGTGTGAAATGGCGCCGCATGACGAATCACGGGCTATTATTTAAATCCGTTTTTTAAATCAGAAATGGGCTCCATTTCCGAAAGGAATGACCTCAGTGATGTCTAAAGTCACTTTACTCACCAGCCAGCATTTCCTCGCTCAGGTAGGAGCGGGCCTCTTGTTGCGCGTCAGTCTGGAAGAAAGCAGGGGCCAGTGTGTTAATTCAGGACCAATCACAGGGTTCGTTTATATTGCAATTAAACTCTCTTTGATTAAAGCCAGCCTGCAGCCAGACTGTCACTTCCCTAGGCCTCCTGGCAGCTCTCATTATGTTATCATCATCTGAGTGGAAATGCTTTTTGCACTGTCCAGAGGATACACTTGAGAGCTGTTAAAAGCATATCGTAAGAAAAATAATCCTAATAATTCGATAAATAAACTGTGATGCAGCTTTTTGTGTCGCTGTTGGTGATAACAACATAATAACATGCTTTCATAAGTCCCAGTGAACAATGGCTGCATCTCCAGAGGATTCCAGAGCATGGTGAAAATGAGTCCACCCGGCTATTTCAGGCTCAACACATTATCCTCTCTGTATATGGCCTGCAGACATCCAATCCCCCGGAATTCGTCTCCCCAAGCAGAATCTGCACCTTCGCAGCTGACACCCATCCTGCTCCCAATTTGAGCACCCAGCGCTACCCTTTCAAAAAGATCTAAAGTATTTGCACTAGATAAATGACCTAAATATCAATTAATGTAAGAATTACATTAAATCCTAAAACTAAATTTAGTTTTAAATGCTGCAATTAGAAAATATATAAAAAAAAAAATTCTAAAGTTTTGAATATCTAAACCAACAGAAGAAACAGAACAACATGTTTCTGAGCAGCTCAGGAAACTTGAGTTTTCCACTTGCACGCATCTTTTATTAATTAACCATTAACACTTTAACTCTTAATCTGGATTAACAGCGACTGACTGGCTCACTTGATCAACTTGGAATACTTTAATGGGCCATTTTCACGACTGTCTGGTCTTACCATGTTTGTGGATTAGCCTTTCCCCCCCAGATATCCAAGGAAAAAAAAAGAAAAGCCAAAAGGAGTGGTCAATCCGTGTGCACCTCAACAGAGAGACTAGACGTCAAGTGAGGGTTCAGACACACTTTAAACCGGACAGCCAGGTCCCGCCCCCTGCCTCTCACAGGCCTCCAGATTTAGTATCCTGAACTTTTAGGGTTCTGGGGCCAGGGCAAGCCAATCACACTTTGCAGAGTAACGCTCTAGTTTCTGGAAGTTGCAGGGTTAAGAATTGTAAAAGAAGCAAAGCGGGAGGTTTTTAGCACTTTTGCGATATAGGTAAAAGGAAAAAGTGTGAGGAAGGTGCATGAAGAGTAACGTGAATTGTTGGGGGAACAGATATTTCACCGTCTGCCGAAGGATTTGTTAAAACTCAGATTATCAGGACGGTAAAGTATCAGTCAGAGAAGCAAAACGCATTTTATAAATGTAGTTAACGCAGTGATGCAGAGGCACACTCCCTAAGAAAACGACCCCGTGGCGGCTTTCAGTGACGACGTCCCTAAAATAACCCCAATTCAAGAACAAACAAACACTAAAATCACAGATCTGGTGGCTCAGATTCCGTCCACACCGATTTCTTTTGGGCCTTGTCAACATAAGACAGTGAACAAGAAGGGGGAGCCAAAGATTTCAAAGTGGGTTTTGTGATGATGGTGTTTCAATCTGGGCGTGAAACTCAAAACCAGGAGAAATATGCCACCCTGCCCCCCCCTCCCAACCTGCCCTGAATAGCAGGCAGATTTCAAGACTGAAGGGGGACGCGGGGCGAGCTCCCGTGCATCCCGGTGCCCTGTCGCCCTGGTGAGCCCGACCTGGTGCTCCTTATAAGGCAGGCGGTTCCTGCAGGGAGGGGGTCCGGGCTGAGGGACCAGAGGGGTGGATACTGAGGAGAGGAGGGAGGGGATGTCGCTTTTAAGAGGCGGAGGGGGGCTTGCAAGCTATATACCCAGAGGGAGACCTGCGCTTTCCGAAGGGAGCGGTTGACTCGTCCGATCTGTGGCCGCCCGCCTCAATCTGTGGCCGCCTGCCTTCATCCTCTAACGCTGCCGGGGCCGAGCCACTGATCGTTGATTTCTTTGCTGGGAAACTGCTACGGGAAGATGAATAACTGGCAGATATAGACAGACTTGGGTGGAGAACAAATTGCAAGAGGTCAAGTTCTTCATATATGACAGTTCTCTAGTGCCGAATGAGACAGGGAGGCTAACTGAGCAAGCCTATGTGAGGCCTGGAGGCCATAGCTTGAATTTGGTAGTGGATAAAAGCGGCTGCAGCGTCCATGCAAAGCGAGACCGATGCAGTAAGCAACAAGAGAGCGGTAATCTGAAAGTCAGAGAGATTAGTGAACAAGCGAAAACGTACAAATACACGAAGACATGTCGGGCGTGCGTGTCAGAATAACTGGCGAAGATCAAATAATGAGTGGAGGAAGAAGGTTTATTTAGAAAGCACAGATAAGGTTGGAGATTCAGTTTTGAGCAGGAGGAGGGGGGTGGGGGGTGGGGGGGTCAGAGCTGGGAGGTGTAGCATTTCTGGAGGAACAGCAGCTGCCACGGGGACAGCTGAGTGGCCAGGCAGGAGGAGGCGGTCGGGATAGAGCGCCTTCGTCTTAAAAGGTTTGAATGGATATTTATAGATCCTCAAGCCCCCTGGGTTTCATGTGAGGAGGGGGGGGGAACGGGGTGACCGGGTAAGAGTCGAGGTGTCCCGTTTCTGTCCATTTTGACGCCTCAGAGAAGCGCGCACTGAGCGGATTTCCGTTTCTCTCTGGGGGGCGAAGGATCGCCCAGAAACGTAGAGCCGGTGTCGTTACTGGACGTTCTCCATCATCTTCAGAAACTCTGTAGTATAAGAAAGAAAGGAGGTCAATTAGTTGATCAAGCCAACCGACCACCACTCCATCCTATCAGCGGATACATGAACACATTAGGCAGTCAGGCTCAAAGCACGGCGTGCAGATAAAGATGGATAATAATTATAGAGAACATGTGATTGAATATTCTGATCAGACCTTTAATCCTGGATCTACACGTCTCCTTGATTCTACATTAATAACTGGAAAAAAAGGACTTTATTCCGGCCTGTATTTTAATAAAAGGACCCTTTGGATCCATGTGATGTGTGTCATATGGATCCCCGTGTTTAATCAGGAAATTCTGAGGTTGATCACGAATAAAAAATTATTCCAATTGACAAATAACAGTTCATTTACAGTGGGTTTGGTGAAGGAATACTTTGACATTTAGGGAAATAATTGCTCATCTGCAACTCACCCGTACATGGATACCAAAGATCTACACCAATCACGCATAACATTATGACCACCTTCCTGATATTGTGTACAGAGGAGGCAAAAGTATGGATACTTGGGTAAAAAGTAAAGTAAAAAAGTAAAAGTACTGATTCAACTCCTTTACTCAAGTAAAAGTAAGAAAGTACAGCCTTTGAAATGTACTTGAGTGAAAAGTAAAAATTATTTTGCCATTAATGAAACAATTCATCCGTTGAAAAGGTTTTAGCAGAATAATCTATACTATACTAGACCAGATGTCCTACATAAGCATCTGGATCATTTTTAATAATAAACTGAGGGTTACTGGGTTGTTGTTTTTAAACTGCTAGCTAGCATTAGCTATAAACTATCAAAACAGTGTGTTCCTGTAGCATTGCTAACGTTGTAAACTAGCTTAGACCAGTAGTTCTCAAATAGTGGGGTCAGGTGGACTTTCAGTATTAATGTCTCAATTGATGCTTGAACGATAAACAAGCCTCCAGTCACTAGGTGGCAGCAGAGCTCAAACTAATCAACAGGCTGCCTGTTCAAAACAGTAGAAGAAGAAACCAGGAAGTGCATCATCGACTTTCCTTCTCTGGTCCGATGCTCTAGTCATGTCCGGTCCAATAAAAGTAGACAGATATTTGTGTAGAAATGTAGTAAAAGTAAAAACATCATGACTTCATGAAGTGCAAAGTGAATTCACACCCTTTATACTGCATGCGCCAACCTGCTCAAACTTGTCTGACTTTACCTTCGAGCACTAAGAACTTTCTTGGTGGATATGGAAGTTTACTTTGTTTTTCTCCTCCTCCAAGAATAAAACAAACCTCGTGCTAGCCCGTAGGAGCAAAGAACGTCTTTCTTTACGTTGCATGCGGCTCGATCTTACCATCAAAATCAATCTTTCCATCTTTGTTTGTGTCGGCTTCTCCGAACATCTCGTCGATATCTTCCTCTGCGACCGGTTCTCCTGTCAGATGGAGGATGTCTCCAAATTCCTCCCGGTCGACGAAACCATCTGCGTTCCTGTGGAATGCATAAAACAACACAACAGTATTAAATTCAGAACCAGTCTCTAACATCGCTCCTAGCTTTCCTTACCATAAAAAACACACACGCGCTTGGCGATCATTATACAGTCTGCTTTATTTTAAAGTTCAGGGCAGTTTTTGTCAATACTGCTTTTCACTAACCAACTGCGACCTTCAGTTGAGAAATGAAGAAGCTACTTGGATAATCTTTACAAGTCCAGTTTTTTTTTTTTTTTGGAGAAAATGAATGAATGAATGTTCTCTTATCCAAACATGAGAAAAAAGATTTTATTTCACGATCATACCGAAATATTGGCAATTCATCTTTTCATCTGTGCAAACCGAGTCTTCAGTATTAATCCGAAGATTAGAAAGGTATTTCAAATTACTATAATTATTTTTTTAAATGTGGGGAAGTTCAACTATGAAACCCGTAACCTTCATGAGGCTGATTACAAAACTGTTGTATTCTACTCCAGACAAAATGCTAAGAAATGTTTTCTGTGTCTCATGAACCTTTTGCAGTTTTATATGGTGCCAGATTACAAGATTTTAGGGATGTACCAAAACTTTTACCGCCGAAACAACGATATTGTGGATATTGTGATGATGCAAGCAACAACCACTACAATTTTTGGTGCATCCCCTACAAGATTTGCAGTGAAATTAAAATGAATATGCAAATCTGCTCCATATTGTAGAGCTAAGGCATTTCACCTGGTTGCCTCATTGACCTCTCTAAACTCTCATAGCACCATTAATGACTGTTTGGTTTCAAAGAAAAAAATAACTCCCTAATGGACAGCCACAGTAAATAACCGGCAGAGACGGCAGAGATGCATTAGCAGCGGAAGAGCCAGGCTAAGAGACATTCCACTTGCAAGGTAACCAGGAACATGAATCCAAATTAACGATAATGTTGCTTGGTGAATGACGGGTTTTTTAAATATGCAAGCTTTCCATATTGAATAATCGGGAGGTGGTATGTCAGTGTCCCCTTTTCTGCTGCCTCCAAGCAACCAAAACATCAGTTATTTCAGGGTTATGTACCACATTTACAATGAAGAAAGACTGGTTTGAGAATGAGTCACTACACAAAGGGAATATGCCTTGTGGCCTTATTATTGAGTGAACAACACATTTCTGATGCTGTTTGCGATGCCCCTGAATCCTTACAGTATATAATAAGTGCCTTCTAGAAATAACTTTTCAAAATACTCAACTGTAGGCAGTAAATTCTATTATTTGTGTGTATCTGTTTTTCAGTTTTACCACACACACGTACAGGCTTTGTTCCTGAAAGTGGACAAAGAGAACCCAGTCTAACAGAAATATTATACCTTTCTATTTAGTTATTCTAGAAAATTGTTCACAATTTTGTATTACACAAGTATGTGCAGCAATAATTGTATTCCAGCACCAGAACTTCCTCCCGTCCATGAAACACAGGGGTGGTAATGTCCTTGTTTGGACCCGTTTTTACTCCATCTGAACCGGGACGACTTGTCATCATTGATGGACCAATGAATTCTGAATTAAACCAACAAATTCTAAAAGAAAAAAATCAGGACATCTGTTCATGGGCTGAATGTGAAGAGAAACTGGGTCATGCAGCAAGACAGTGAGAACCAAGAACACAGAATGGCCGAAGTCCTGACCTTAATCCAAAATTCCTCTAAGCTGCTGTAGACCACTGATCAGCAGTTACCGGAAACGTTGAGTTGATGTTATTGCTGCACAATGACGTCACAGCAGATACTGGAAACAAGAGGTGACTTGCTTTAACACCTCACAGATATGATATGAACATATGATTCATTAATTTTCAACTTTAAATAAGCAATACCAGCAAATAAACGTTTCCGGTAACTGCTGATCTGTCGTCTACAGCAGCTTGGAGAAATTTTATCCCATTCCTTAGGACAGGGGCCAACATTAGGAACAGACGGACTCTAATGTGGCCTTAAACTATACTTGCAACCCTAGGACTGTAAGTGAGATATGTAATATTGTTGAATTTCCCTGAATGAACAGATGTACAGGTATAATATTTCCATTTCATTTGTTTGATTGGGTTTTCTTTGCAAAAATAGCAAACTTTTGAGCCTAATGTAATACATAATATACTTTTAAGAAAGACTATGTTTTAGATTTTATCTTAGATGGATTCAGAATGAGGTTTTCTCGCCTCTGGAAGACAGTCCAGAAGCCAGTTTCACTTCAGCTCCTTTGACTAATGCCTGAAGGGCCCAAACACCTTTAAGCAGCACTGTATAATATTGAATATAATGACATATGGTGTTCATAGTTTTCTTTGTGTTGTCCGTGTTGGCGTGTCATACTTGTCAAAAATACGGAAGCACTCTGAAAGCTCTTCTTCACTCTTTCCAGCCTGATCCTCCTTTAACTGTTGCACCATCATGACCAAGAACTCCTCAAAGTCAATGGTGCCGCTGCCTGAGGAGAGAAAAGGCCAATAATTGAGAGCCATGCCATAAAAAAAAAAGTTTTTCAACCTTTACTTGAGTCTAAGTAGTGGGTTGAGATGGTGAGTGTTTCTTGTCCTTTTCCCATCTCGGCAACTTTTCAGATTTTCCGCAATGCAGCAAATGACCTTGGATTGCTTGTGGTAAAAAGGGACAATAAAGAGTTTTTACACAGCAAAGTCAGTTGATTCATGTTAGGGTGGCTCTGCACCCTCCTGCTGCTCTTTCTGAAGTCTGAAAATGTCACCAAGATACGTCTTGGGTTTAATCCTGAATGTCGGATGCAGATAACCGGCAGTCTGACCTGGTCCCTCAACGCCACATCAGAAGCGTTTTGCACTTTTTGCACAGGATGAAGAGAGCACATCTGTGTCTGGCTACATCCCAACAAGCTGCTGCCGTATTGCTCTAACGCCAAAGTTGTACATTGGTTGAGTTTATAGATGCAGATGTGTGCAGATAATTCTTTTATTTGTTTTTTTTGCATTTGTGTACAGCTGTGTAATTATGTTTAATTCCAGTGTTCACTGCCGGTGTCTTAGATTTGACTTGATTCGAGAACAACAGTGACCTCACCGTCCTCATCCACCTCCTCAATGATGGCGTCCAACTCCTCCCTCGACGGGTTCTGGCCCAGCATCCTCATCACGGTGCCCAGCTCCTTGGTGCTGATGTCACCGCCGCCGTCGGTGTCGAACATGTCGAAGGCGGCTTTGAACTCTGGCCGAGAGAGAGACACAGGGACATGGTTCAAGTTCACTTTGGAAACTATTTATTCATTCTCTGTAACCGCTTGTCCTTTGGGGCTGAAACCTATCCCAGCTGTCATCAGGCGAGAGGTGGGGTAGACCTTGGACAAGTCTCTAGTGTATCTCAACACAGAGACTCTCACACCTACAGGACAATTTAGAATCACCAATGAACCTAACCAGCATGTCTTTGGACGGTGGGAGGAACCTCGAGAGAACCCACGCAGACACAGGGAGAACATGCAGACTCCAAAAATTCACTGAGCTACTTGTTTCGTCTGGGAAAAAAACAAAAAGGAATCTCAATAACTCATAGATTTGCGTGTTAGAGAAAGACGTACCTGAAATCATCTCCTCCGTCAGGAAGGAGCGAGCATCACTCTGGGCGTCAGTGGGCTTTAAGGGAGGAGAGAAGGCATGAGGAAAAGTTAATGGAGACCTGGCTGGAGAGGTGGAATGTGGTAATGAGCAACTTCATGCTAACTCCAGAACAGTCTCTAAGGAAACTTCATGACAGGATGATAATAGAGTTATCACAGCAGGGAAACGCTGACGGACGTAAGAACATCCAACACGACTGAGGTGCATTAAAAGCCATCACAGTGCCCCAGCATGTGCCTCCATTAGCTTTATTACAGTGGCTACACCTGTGCCTTCAGACTGTCAGGGTGCAGGTGAACATCAACTCACTGTAAAGAATAGAACATGACTATATTGTAAGAGCTAACCCTAAGTGTTTTAACTTTAAGAACTGATTTTAGAGAGAAGTGAGCACATTTAACAACCCTGCTTTAACTTTAACAACCTGTGCATAGCAAGCGTTCTCGTTACGAGTAAGATCACTTCTTTGTCTCTAACCCTAAGTGTTTTAACGTTACCCCCCTTTTTTAAAGAATTGATTTTAGAGGGAAATTGGCACATTTAACAACCCTGCTTTAACTTGCATAGGATAAAACCTGTGCATAGTAACCGTTCTCATTATGAGTAAGATCACTTCTTTGTCCCCAAACCTAACCCTAACCCTAACTTCTTCCCCAACCTAACCCTTCCCCAAACAATCTTGTTTTAATTTGTAAAAGCGATAACCTGCGCCTAACCCTAACATAACCCTTCCCCAACCTAACTCTAACCCTAAGTGTTTTACCCCCCCCCCCCTTTTAAGAATTGATTTTAGAGAGAAATTAGCTCATTTAACAACTCTTGGTCCCCAAACCTAACCCTTAGTGTTTAACTTTCCCCCGTCTTTGATTTTAGAGAGAAATTGGCACATTTAACAACCCTGCTTTAACTTTCATAAGATACAACCTGTGCATAGTAACGTTCTCGTTATGACTAAGATCACTTCTTTGCCCCAAACTTAACCCTAACCCTAAGTGTTTTAACTTTACCCCCCTTTTTTAAGAACTGATTTTAGAGAGAAATTGGCACATTTAAAAACCCTGCTTTAACTTCCATAGGATAAAGCCTGTGCACAGTAATCATTCTCATTATGAGTAAGATCATTTCTTTGTCCCCAAACCTAACCCAACCTAACCCATGCTTGCCAGAGACAGAATCATCGTTGGCAAAGTGACAGAAAAGGATGTGGAAACACAGTCTGAAAGGGGAGAAGCCATGTTTAATCCTCTGCTGGTTCTTAAAGAGAAGCACCGCACAAAGAGCTATCCATAAATTTAGGAAGATCCAATCTACTAATATGATTAAGTGCAGTAGTTAAGTTTTTGTGTTGGGGTTTTATTAAGGAACTGGTTTTATTCTCTGCCCTTAAATCTTCTGCCTTCCCCAGTTTGTTCTCGTATTTTGAGCCTACAGCCTTTTCAGCATACCCCCTCATGCACTCCTCCATCCCAGGTCCCGCGACAGTACCTCGACAATATCGTATCACACAAACCCATCCAACGGTTCTCCTCTAAAGCTATTTTTATAGGTGACACTCGGGAGAGGATTTGAGAGGGATTTTTCTCAAGGTGAATATTCCAAGTTGGGACATTCGGTAAAGGCGGCGCGTCTTCTCACTTTACCCAGCTGTTTGCTTTCTATCTTTAGTAGCGCTGCCTCAAATCTAAATATCAATCACGGTGAGTTTAGCTACAAAGAGGTGGAACACAAAAGCAGCCTGAAAACCAGGTGAACGAGTCAACTGTGGCTCGCAGTCAGGGGAAGC
This sequence comes from Planiliza haematocheilus, assembly GCA_005024645.1. NCBI lineage: Eukaryota > Metazoa > Chordata > Actinopteri > Mugiliformes > Mugilidae > Planiliza > Planiliza haematocheilus. The sequence continues at coordinate 597,058 of SRSE01000262.1, forward strand.
TACTTTGCTCGTCTGCGGCGGGCGTCGTAAACAGCTGAAATGTTTGCCCCCGCCCCCCAAATTAAGCTCCCATGAATTTCAAGAATCCAAACAGAGAGAACACCAGAGGGATTCCAGTGGTGCTGCAGGTGAGTTCTCGCTGGGCTGTTTTCAGATCATTACAAGTCCTCCTTTGACATCTTGCTTACATCCTCATCAGTTGAAAACCAAAACCTCATAAAATCCAATAAAACTAAACTGCCTCCTCTTTGCGGTCTTTCGCCTCCTCTTCGGTTTTCGGTTTCTTACCATGGCGGTGGGCCGTGCGGAACAACCAACACAAACGACGTACAGACGACTGGCAACGAAAGTCTCCCTTCTACAAAGCTCAGGTAGAGCTCTGACTCCACTCTACCCCCATAAGTACCCTCTCCTCCACCTACCATTTAACTGAAAAAGATCAGGATTGGGCAACGGACCCACTCCTCAAACAAGAGCCGCCCAATCAAAGCGAACTCTGGCCGCCTCACAATCTCCCGCTGGACATCCCCTCGTGTGTGTCGCGCCATCCAATCCCCCATATTTAGACAACAGACAAGCTCCGTGACATTTATTAAAAAAATAAAAAAAATAAAAAGGAGAACACCGCACAGGCATCAGGCAGCTGGAAGTTATTTTGGCAGAGGATCAACTGGGCATCTCGGTGTAGATGGACGCTTGATTTCACATACTGTGCAAGAAACACACACACACACACAAACACACAAACACACACACACAGATTAACACCCCCCCCCTACACCCCCCTGCATGCACAGATTCTCCACCCCTTCAGTGTCCGCTGACCCATCTATCTGCCTGTTCTGCTGTCCTCACTGCCGCTGACTTGCCCTTGCACCTATGACATCTGTAACATAAGAGGTGTGCAAATGGACTTGTGACCCCCCCCCCCCCCAGCCACCCACCACCACAACACACACAGCTGCTGCGCCTCTCGTCTTTAACCAGCTTGACAATTGGTTTCTTACTCCATCAACAAGTACACAAACAAACCCATCTGAAATAGCCACAAACAGGCAACCCTTAATTCCTCAATCAGAGGAGCTGAAGTGAAACTTGAACTTCTACTTTCTATTCCAGAGGCAGGAAAGCCTTGTCCCGAACTCCACTGAAATATGCAACTATGCTAATATAGACTCTTTCTTAACCATGTTTGTTTATAGTTGTGCATTTAAAGAAAATGGCTCAAAACTGTCCTTAAAGTGGACACAAGTACAATAATTCTGTTTCTTTTATTTGTCTGGATTCACGTCTAAGCTAAAGCAAGACTAAATCCCTGATGTGTGAATTTCAGTTTCAGAAATTCACCAAAAACAGAGAGGAAGAGGTGGAGCATGCGCATAAAGCTTGAGCGCTGTTTACAAATCGGCTTTAGAAGAAACCAAACTCAAGGAGAAATGATATTTAGCCCTAGTAACCATAATAGGCTCAATATCTTCTCCAGCAGGAACACGAGCATGTAGTCCACCATTGTTGTTGATGTTGTTAGGAGACGTCTCGCGGGACATAAGAGGTGGAAGGCTGCTATGACGTCATCGTTTGCCAAAATCTCCGGTTTCGTTGTCCACACAGAAACTGCGTTTTCGAATTTTTTGCACCCTGGGCCCAAGTTTCAGAAAAGTACGTTCTAGGGCAATGCAAAACGATGCAAAACATCTCCGTTTACACCAAAATGCGTTTCCGTGTGGACGCCCCCGAAACCAAAGAACCGGCTTAAATTCCTCCGAGCTGCTGTAGACGACAGATCAGCAGTTACCGGAAATGTTGAGTTGCCGTTTCAGTGCAACTCATCGTTTCATTGTTTCCAGATACTGGAAACAAGGGGTCGCATACTTTTCCAACTCACACATATGAACAAATTATTCATTTGCTTGAAATAAATACATTATTATTTCTGTTCCATGTGTTTGATTGGGTTCTCCGTGTTTTCCTCGTTGATTGTGTGAAAATCTGCTGATGTTCTGAATCATTTTTTCTTATGCATAAATGTAAAATATTCTGGGACACTACATACCTAGAAAATGATCATGGTGTTTTCTGATAAATCATCTAATGTAGTATATCTTGAAGATTTTATTTTTACAACAAATTAACAGTAAATTTGTTGAGAAATCCAGTTAACAATAAAAAATAAGCTACCTCCTCCCATCAGGACACTTCAGAAAACCCATGAGGCATGACTGCAAAGACATTAGGCTCCAAATAAATCAAATAGGGTTCCCAGACTTTATTAATCTATAATTTATCTGAGTTAGATTTTCATATGCACGTAAGATATTTAAGCAGCACTAAGTCAAATATGCTTGCGTTTAACAGTTGATATCTTCTCACCGATCCAGAGGACTAAGGTATTCTGCATAAATAAGAGTACAATACAATCTCATACATGTTAAAGTAATGTTAATATCATAGTTTATTGAATATTTATATTTAGAGGGAGTAAGAACTTGTACTGAGAGTGAAACTTCAAGCCTCAACAGAAGATGTTTCTGTGTGTTCAGTCAACCCTAACCCTGTCGGCCTTTTCAAGAATCATCATTGTCTACCAACAAATGAATTGTCTTCTAGAAGTCACAGTATCATCAGCTAAAGTTCTTCTGATCAGCACTGCTGCTGGACGTTTTTAACTATAAAGCCATAATCAAGAAGACAATGGGCCTCAAAGAGTCTTATGATGGGATAGGCTTCATTGGCATCTCCGTCCTGGAGGGATTGATGAGCCGTCGTCAGGTTCTCACTCGCATCCACCCATGCCTCTTTCCAAAAATAAATTACAAATGAGGAGGTTTATTTGTCTGATAAATGCACGCTAATCAAATGCCTTTTGATTCAATTCTACTTCAGACTCACCCCACCCCACCACACCACACCCACCCCCGGAGTCAGCTGATGGAAACCGTCAATCCAGGGGGCTCTACTGAACTTGGTGTGCACGCTGGAATTTTAAGCAGCAGCGCTCTGAGGTCTGTCTTTTACTGGAAATCTATTTATGCCCAGGGTGCTGTGTGATTGCCATGGAAACAAGAGCAGCAGTGTCGGCTAATATCTTTTACCTTGGGATCAAAAGGCCTGCCAGCAAGATCTCAAGTGGAAGATAATAATTACTATGGGAGAGAAAAAAAAAGTAAAAAAAGTAAGAAACAACTTGAGCGTGTCTTAAATGACCATGGAAACTTCAAAAGGCAGGAGGTTGAGAGAAGGCTTACCCAGAGTGTAACATATATATATTCATATTTTTGTCTTGTCTTACAGCGTTTATTCCATTGCTTAATAACTTAACCAGAACCCATTTTTGTTCATGTAAAACATCTGTTTTTAGTACATTCATGACACTATGGATCTGCTCAACGTTCTTGCCACTGGTCATCTATGAACTGTCCATCCTGCTACGGCTTTGTGACCCCTCAAAGGGAATAAACCCCCAGTTGGAGAACCACATGTCTACAGAGCTGAATGTAATTCATACAGGGAATCAGGATGAATCACGGTTCCCGGATACTTTAATGGAGATATGATTGTTCACACCAATTTCTAAGTTTCAGTCCATTTTCAACTTTGCTTAGAGGCTAATGAAGAGATTCTTAACTAGGGGAAATGCCATATGCATAAAAATTCTGGATTTGTAGATGTGCTCCATGTGTTTTTAAAATGTACTCTGCCATTTAAAAAATATAGCCTTCTTCATCATTTTTTTTACATTTCTGCATCAAAACGACGTAAAACATCAGTGGATCTTCACACAAGTCCTGAAAGTAGTCAAACAAATAAAGCAGAAATATTATATTTGTGCATTTTCTATATCACAATACTACACATCTGTGAGTTGCAAAGGTAAGCTTCTCAGAGATAGTTTTTGATTTTATTGGCGAGTTTGTCAAAAGGATGGAAAGTAACTGAAAACTGCACGACTCATACACGGCTGGGAAAGGATCGGACCAAAAGAAACATAACAAAACAGGACCTGACTAACGAACGTGTCCACAAAAATAGGTGTCCTCTAAAATACACATATGACACCGGCCAATAGTTAATAACAACAAAACGTTGCTTACACGAGTAAAAGCGTAGACGGTATCCCAACCTCACCTGTATTCCACACCTTCCACCACATCTACCAGAATTAACAGAGCGCCTAGGTCCACACACATCTCAACATGTAACAAGGCAGGCGAAAGAAAGAAAGAAAGAAAGCAGCAGAAAGAACAGCAGAGACCGGATCCTCTAGCCGGGTCCCTTGACGGTAATTGGACAGTGTGGCATTGAAATTATTAGAAGTACCAGAATCCACAGGTGGAAACCAATGTGTGATCAAGACAGGTGAGGGAGGGAGGGAGAAAGAGAGCTCTAATCATTTACACAATGGAAGCGCTCACTGTTGCGAAAAGGCTAATGCTAATGCTAAAGTTAGCAGAGGAACGGTTCAAATCCTCTGGACAGTCAGTTAACAACTTCACCAAACGTCCTGTAGAAACAGAGAGAAGGAGGCTGCACATCAACTGTTTGATAAAGTTATTGGACCTTTAGCTTCAGAGAAATACCCTGGCGTAGCACCAACCTCTGGGCCCTGTACACTCTTAATGTCAGTGGGCCCCTATACATGCCAGTGCACAAGGCGTGCAAGCAAAAAATAATTTCATGGGCCCTCTCCCTACTCGGGACAGGTCCCCTTTTCTCCCCACTTGCACGCCCATGGCTACGCTATCTCGTCTAACAACACACTGTGGAGTGCTATCAGAAAAATCTGCCAATGGAACTAGTGAAAATGTCTCTGTATTAAGATGTGTTGTCTTAAAACAAGTCCATGTGTCTTGCTGAAATGGTACTTTGGGTAATTGTGTCTTATATTAAGTGTAATGAGATATTTTGACTAGAAATGAGACAAACATACTTGTTAAGATTTTGTTTTTTGCAGTGATTAAAACTGATGGTGCTGAGGTGCTGCATGTTTTTATACAGGCTATATATATCAGCAGCTCACAGTATGAAACACATGAGAATATAAAAGCATTACGTTCTACTGTGTTTTTATTAGTGACGAATAAATAAAAGTGCCCCTCCATTCCATACACTTATTTATTTGGGTACTCTTTGTCTATATTCAGGACTTGTTTGTGATGTTTCAGGTCATATATATGTAGAAGTGTGTTCAAAGACTTCTGTCGTCTACGCTGTTGTGCGCCTCACAGCGTGGATGCACTAATTATTAAATGAATGCCGTCTGACATTTCTGTGCTTCTTTTTTCTGTGATCTTTTTTTTCTGTTTCTTCTTTTTTGTTTTGCTCTGCTCTTGAAATATGATCTAGTCTATAATAAGTAGTTATTTAGAGCTGGAATAACCTTCCTCCAAATCCACTTTAGAATGAACTTATACTTTCATATCAATTAAATTGTCTGTGTTTTGCTGCTCTCCATTTTTTTGTTTTTGTTTTTAACCACCTTAACCTCCCCTCACCCTCCTCGGTCATCACTCTCCGTCTTTGCCCAGGGGCCACCGTGCCGTCCAGCTTATGTCACCTCCTTCATTCAGAGCCTGTTTGGCGCCTGACTGACAGCGGCAACTGCTGCACTGCTGATTTTCCACAAGTGCTCCTCTTCTAGCTGGGCGAGCCAAAACGACGCAAAACTTTGGTTTCTTAAAGAACGACCAAGATGAACTCATGTCCTCCTTTTTTTTGGTCATGTTTCTTCTCTCTTTCTGTCTTTCTGTCTTTCTTTCTTTCTCCGTCTCTTTCAGCCTCCTTCTATTCCTGGACATTCCCCGAGAAGCAGCTGAGCCCTTCAGACAAACGCACCCTAAATAAGGCTGGAGGTATGCCATCACTCCTCCCCTTTTAGCCCTCTGTCCCTCCATCCTGATCCCTTGGTTGCGCTCATGTCTCTCTCTGTCCTTCTTCTGTCCCTTCTAACCCGTGTCACTCATTAATGTCCGACACAGTCTCATGTGGAAGTGGAAGACACAAGACTATCACACGAGAAAGAAAACAATCATGTGCCACTTTTTAATCTGTCCTGAGGTGTGTTGGTGAAATCCACCATGGCGTCGCTGTTGTTTGTGTTGTTTCCACAGAGCCGGTCCAGGCTGTTTCATTAGGCATAATTCTTTTTTTTTTTTTTACACCGGCTTGGGATGATTTTGACCACAGATCAACATCTACAGTGTGTTTTCCACACAATGATTCCCCTAAACTTTTCCGAACGTGAAGTTCACACATTTCGTGCAAAATGTTGCAGCATTGTGGGGCGATGTTAAAGATAAGCACGAGAAAATGAAAATGTAATTTTTCATTTTTTTTAAATCACATTTACTGAATGTTAAATCTAAACGTTAAATATTAAATGTAAATGTTAAAAGTAAATGTTAAGTGTTAAATCTGAACTATGTTATATCTAACATGATTAACGTTTAGATTTAACATTTAACATTTACTTTTAACATTTACATTTAACATTTAACGTTTAGATTTAACATTTTTATTTAGATAGATAGATAGCTTTTATTTGTCACATGCACAGTTATACATAGTACAATGCAATGTGAATTGTATTCTTGTACCTGCAGCCAGTAGTAACAACAAACATTTAACATTTAACGTTTAGATTTAACATTTAGATTTAACGTTTAGATTTAACATTTAGATGAAACATCCACAAATATTGCTGTAAAAGTGATATAAAAGTGGCTTTAAAACATTCACACCTTATATTTTATCATTTTTGCAGCTAAATGTGGGAAAATGTGCAGGTTCATTGCTTTACAATCAGTGCCCCATACAGCATTACTATGTATTGCTAATTATATATATGAGTACTAAGTACTAAACGATGTAATAAATTGCAATAACTTCCTCTAACTTCTTTCTCTCTTTCCAGCCATGCATATATGTGCCGCTACTGTTCAATATGTTATTAGCTCTGCGTCCCTCCCTCCTTCACCCCTCCTCCCCCATATTCTTGTGTGTGAGCTGCACACCAGTCATCTGTGGTCCTGGTCCTCATCAGCCTGCCCAGTCTTCATGGCCTCCTGCAGATATCCACCTACTCCTACCTGAATGCATCACTTTCCATCTAGCCTCTTAAATTCATTATCATTAAAGCAGCTAACTCACCTTTACTAGAGCAATTATTGTCACTGACTGTTTTGCTGTGTCTCGTGATCCTGTGGTCCAGTTTATTCCTACAACAGTAACTTTATGAGCTCTACTTTTAAGGTTATGGCTTTTATTTATGATAAAGCTTCGAGTTAGTGCTGTCTCGGGTGATCCTGAACCATTTCTCAGTTATTCTGCTATAGGCCTAGGCTGCTGGGGGACTTTCCATGATGCACTGAGCCTCTACTTCCTTCTCTAATGGTTTCATCCGATTTAAAGGGAGTTTATGCCTCAGATACTTGATCAGTCACTATGGTATCATTGTCAGTATGATTTAAATATGTGAAAATATGAATTCATTCATCTTCTGTACCCACTTATTCCTGTTAAGGGTCGTGGGGTCTGCTGGTCCTACCTGGACAGGTCTCCAGTCTATCTCAGGGCTAACACAGAGAGACACTCACACCTACGACCAATTTAGATTCACCAATGAACCTAAGCAGCATGTCTTTGGACGGTGGGAGGAAGCTGGGGAACCTGGAGAGAACCCACGCAGACACAGGGAGAACATGCAGACTCCACACAGAAAGGAACCAGTCGACCCATGGATTAGAACCCAGGACCGTCTCGCTGTGAGGCATCAGTGCTAACCACCTCACCACTGTGCCGCCCATAAGAAAATCAATGAATGTATATTTAGTTTTTCATGTTGATGTTTATTGTGATGTCTTGTGCACATATAGCGGTGAACCCCAGTGGCTCATGTTTAGAAGACGCCCTTCAGCATTTATCCTGCCCTTCAGATTCAGATTCAGGAAAAATGTATTTGTCTCCAGGGGGCAATTAAGACTGAGTGGAAAGGCTCAGTTAAAATAAGCAACATAGAATAAAGTAATTGTAATTGGTAGTGCAAATGACTGAACATTACATGCAATATGTACATTTGGCAGTGAAGTATGCAAAGTACAGTGTGCAGAAACCGCAATGAAGGCGTTCACTTTCAGTCCACAGTTAAAGTCCGGTTGATTTCGGTGATCGTGCCGACGTGTGCACAGCAGTTACCAGTCTTTAGCACCGGGGGGCAGCCTGTCTCTTTCAGCCAAACTCTGGTTCCATAGTCTTTCTCAAGCAGGAGGCGGAAAAAAATGCATTGTCCTGTGTTGTAGAAAGAAAATCCACCGCTATTAAAGTCACGTCTAAGCGACTTTGAGGTGTTTAGATGATTGTGGTTGGAACTGAGGCTCAGTTAGTCGGTCAGTTTGAATGCGTAATATGTCTGTGAAGGTGCTCATGGTTTTGAAAAAGCAACTGGACTTGTGAGCAACAGGATTCTACAAGTCCAGTTCCAAAATCCCTTTTTTGGATTTATGCAAAGAATGAATTACACTTCATGGGTCCAGAAACTGTTGCTCAGTTTTCTCAAAACTTAAAGAGAAAAACTTGACTTCTTAACCCAAACAAAGTCAAACACTACAAAGAAAACCAGAGTACAGATACAAGAGATTCAAACTGTGTTCAGAGATTTGCAGAACTGCGATTTGGAATTAAGTTTGAGGAAACTGTGTTAAGAGGTTCTGCAGTTTGGGGTCATGTTGCTGAAGCTTCACGTTTTCAGCATTGTGTGCATTGTTCCGTTTTTTTTTTCTTCCTTTTGTTTTTGTTTGTGTGCATGCAACGGGGAAAAACTGTGATAATCTGACGCCCACGGTGACATTAGGTTTAACTGAAAGAGAAAACTCTACTAATTTCATAAAGTTGGCTCTAGATTTGTAAATTTCTAAGCTTATTTTTATTTTATTTTATGTTAAATAACGTGGCAGGATAATTCAAAGCAGGTGCAGTCTCTCCCTCTCAGACGCACAGAGCATCTCCCTCCTCATACGCAGCTCCTCGCTCCAGAATCAATCGTCCACATCTGTCACCCCCTCCAGGAGCATCGCTGCGCCTTGAGACGGCACCGCGGAGCGCGCCTGTCAGACTTCAGACTGGTTCGTCACAGTGAAGGCTGCTATGGGCTACCGTTTGTGTGGGAGCGCTGTCAGGTCAAGGAGTGCGCGGAGAAGCGAGGCGCGCAAGTCGTAGAAGAGGATGGAAAGGAGGACACTCGGATCAAAATGACAGCAGGGCCACTGATGCCGGCTACGGAGGCGCACAACCTCACGCAGTGGTTCAGCCAGGAGAACCGAACAGAGGTTCGTTTGGACGCTGCCGGCTGCTTTTTCATTTCTATAGTGCCATATAGGCACGCGGTTCCAGCCCTGATATGCGTTTTTATCTCGCTGACCATCTTCTCATTTCTGATCAACACGCTCACACTGTTCGGTCTTTGTCAGTCCGGGGACCTGTCCTGGCAGCCGCGCTTTACCCTCCTTAAGAACCTGATCTGGAGCGACCTCATGCAGACTGCCACCTTCGGCCCGGCTGTCATCCACTCACTGGCTCAGCGCCGGACGATGTCCTTCAGCGGCTGGTGCTACGTTCAGTACTTTTTGGGGACGGCCAGCATTTTCTCTAGCCTAGTCACCATCACCTGCATGGCGCTGGAGCGCTACCTGTACGTGTGCCACGCCATCCACTACTTGGCCATTCTCACTCAGATGCGCATCCGGCGGGTCTTGACCCTCATTTGGGTCTACTCTTTGGTCATCAGTGTCGTCAACATGGTCCTGCTGCACACTGGGAATGAGGAAAAGGTCGCACATGCCACCATGGGACTTTTGTGCGAGCCGGACATGGTGGAGCAGCACATGGGGTTCCCGAGAGCCTCTGCCATCTTTCGCAAAGTCACTGGCTCCTTCACTCTTCTGCTGTGCCTGCTGGTTTACGGTTTCTCCTACCTGAGGATGTACCAGGACGCGCGTAACGCAGTGATACCCTTCAATGCAGTCAACGTCACGGCGCGCAAGACCGTGCTGTTTTACTGTGGCATGCTGTTCCTGCAGCTGCTGCCGCTGCTGCTTAAAGTCATCTCGGACGCGCTGTGGGAAGTTGGGGGCCCCCTGGTCATGATGGAGCTGTCCTCCCAGTCTCAGGAAGTCTGCAAAGTGAAGCCGGCGCCCTCGGCCACGGCCGCGGTGCTTCACATGTCGCTGCTGATCATGCTGATAGTGCCGCCGTGCATCAACCCTCTGGTGTACGGGCTGAGGAACGCGGAGATGAGGCAGATGTTGATCCGCTTGTTCAGGCGGTGGAAGGAGTGGAGGGGCGCAGTGGGGCGAATAGAAGTTGGACACATTGCGCATCAAAACCGAGCCCAGGCGGGATAAGGTGATGCTTTCCAGAGATGCGAGGAGGCTGGAAATCCTCACAGCATGAACCAGGAGCAAAGGAAATGTGCACAACAGCAACTGGTGCAAACCTACAATTTGTATGAAAGTGTTTTTCCTGTAATACCTCTTACATTTTTGTACAGGAACACAAGAGCAGCTGTAAGGTGAGCTGAGTAGAGGAAGCAGTTTACAGAGACCCTTTTTTTTGACAATCAAGGAGCACTGCTGCTGTATTTTTAACAGAGGCTGCTTTAATATGCAGTTCTGGACCCTGTTTTGGGGACATACTCCCTTACTGTCACTGTATCTGTCTTTTATATTTATATACGACACTGTTGTTTTTGTTGCGGTGCAGTTTTGTCACTTCATGCAGCTACTGTATTTATATTATATGCAAAAGATGAATGTAAAGTTGGGACCAACATTGTGTGATTTATGTGCTTTATGTGGCATCAGGGAAAACATAAACAAAACAAAAAACGACACAGTTTAAAGTATGGGTGTCAGTTGCAGACATTATGATTGTGTGGCTCAGTCATGCTGCAAGGGCTCATTTATGCATCTCCAGAACCTCATAGCACTGAAGTTTTGTACTATTTTTTTGTTCTTTCAAAAGCACAGAGCAACATTTCTGCATAAACACAAGACTCAAAACTCGGTGGATGTTCGCGCAGAGTAGGCGAGTAAGAACCAGTTGAAACAAATGAAACAGAAGTGCTGTGTTTGTTCATTGCAAAAGGATGTCCACCTCTAGAATTGGGTTCATTTCAAGGCCAATTTGAAGTTGGTGTGACTCTAAACGGCTGGAAGTGTTTCCAATCAGTGTAAAAAGACTCAGGTGCCAATCAGTGCCACGTTTTGTTTATTTAAAGTATGAGCAAAAAAAAGAAAAAAATAATATGCAAGACTTGAAAAACTCTTGAAGACCACTAGTAAAAGGTGTAAGGTGTAAACATAGTAATTAAATTCAATTAAATATTAATATATATGTAATATACAGTACAGGACTTGCTTTTGTCACTGCTAATATGAATAAATAATTCAACAAATCAATAATTTTTGTCTTTTTGTGTTGTTTAATTTCAGTTACCGTATATCACCATTAATTTAAACGATTTCAAAGCGCCCGGCCTTTTCCAGGTGAGACAGGGATCCGTGTAGGATGTCATTTGCAAAATCTTTTTAGCCGAGCAGTGAAGACATTTCCTCAAAGAGCGATGGAGGCACTTAGCTAGCAAGCACCGACAGGATTTTCAGCTAATTACCTTTCTTTATGTTTCCTTTGCCTGTGATAAACCTTAAACTGGTAACGGCCGTCTCAGAATTTATATGACGCCCATGTGATTTCTTGACATGACGCTGTTAGCAGAGGGATTTATTTAGTTTTATTTTGTTGCACAGAAGACGAGACTGACATCAATCAGGTAGATTCTTGTCCCGTGTTGGGGGGGGGGCTCATTGACGACACACATTAACCACAATAACTATCCATAGGTAAGATAAATTATTCTCTAACACCAACAAAGTCTGCCACGACATCTACAGAGGAAAACCAGGAGATGTCTCCACCAATGAACTCCAGGAAATTAACTCCTTACTTCCAGGAGGACGGTGAGTAGAACTTCAGCATGCAGCTCAACGATGAAGCCTTTCCAGCTCTCCAGACAGAGCAGACTCAACCCTCAGCACGGTAGGCACAGAGGAAGACCAAGGTCTGCTGACCTGAAAGGGGGACTCTGAAAACAGAAGGACAAGAGGGCAACGGTTAAAATCACCTTCGGTTTGATTGCGCCAAACACACAGGCAACCAAACCTGCATCATCTAAACCACAGGTGTCAAACTGATCCATGAAAGGTCCATGTGGCTGCAGGACTGTGGCTGCAGGTTTTCATTCCAACCATGCAGCAGCACACCTGACTTGGCTCAATCAATCAACTGCAATCCCTTCACGTAGTCATTTCAGGCGTCCTCTTGCTTGATTGGAACAAAAACTTGCCAGTCACACCCACTGCATCATGGGTGCTGCATGGTTGGAATGAAAACCTGCAGCCACAGTGGCCCTTTCACGAATCAGTTTGAGACCCCTGGTCTAAGCTGTCCCCCACAGCCGCCGAGATACCAGACAGAGCAACTGAGGTACCTGCCCCAGGCACCAAAGTACGAGCTCTAACAGTACCAAAGTGCCTTCCACATCTCCAGATACGCCTTCCGGCTCTTCAGAAGTGCCAGAAGAACCTTGAGCAGAACCGTAAGCTCATATGGAAGGACCAATCTGCCTAAGAGACAGAGAAAGAGAGAGAAGAGAGAGGATAGGAGGAACGAGATAAACGTACATCTGACTAGAAGCATACATGTAGAATCTGACGTTGATACAAACACAAGATATAGCGGAGGATGTTACATGACAGTTTGAAAGCGTCTTGACAGGCTGGAGAGCGCACTACATTGCTTTGAAAGGTTGAAAACACACAAAGACTGTATGAATTGCACCATCTTGTGCTATAGCAGCAATAAAACTAACTCAGGGGTTTAGTTTGGAGTTTTTACTGCAACCAGCTGTGAAATGATGGGACATCAGAGGTCACGAATGAGAAAATAAAACAGGGAAGAAGAGCTGGATATCCCCCGCCACCATGTGTGATAGCGTTAAAAACTGTTAAAATGCCCCCTGTACTCATGGGCTCCTCAGAAGCTTGCTGAGCTCTGCACCATTTTGTCCAAATCTGATGCTGCAAGTGGCATTTCTAGAGCACATTTAAAAACAGGAGAAGTTGACCAAGAGTGCGTCGCAGTCAGGGAAAAGAGAAAAACATCTGCCTCCATGCCTCCATCCAAGTAAAACCCAATAACACTGAAGAACAGTTTGATACAATAACAATGAAGCACCAAACCGAAGCCAAAATAATAAAATAAAAGAGGGGAAATGCAATAAGTGACCAAAAAAAAAAACAAGTTTAAAGTTCAGACCAAACTTAAAGCAGGAGAAAAGAGTTAGCACTTTAAATGAGACACAAAACAGTCAACAGTGGAACAGGGTCACCCTTAGATCTAGAGCGAGAGTTAGGGACTGAGAGGAGTTGTTGTGAGGATGACCTTAGTGACCTGGGGGCAGAATGTTAGCGTGTCGAAGATGTACTGTGGAGCTAAACCAGTTTAGGGCTTTAAAAACAAAGATTTTAAAAGTGCTGTCAGCTGATTGGCTGCGCCGCTAGTCACAAACGGCACAGGGTGTATCAAAGCGCCGTGTGAAAGTAGATTAAACAACCAACGATTTCTGCGAATCCAGCAGAGCTGCGATAGCGAACTAAACGAGAGAAATTTCACTAAAATCACCTTCGACTTGATGGTTAAAAACAGCTAAAACGATCTGGCGTGCAGCACAATCCGGAAGAAGGTTCATAATCCCGTCGCATTTTGAATCCTGCTAACATGCTCAAGCTCAGATTTCAGGACAGCCCAGAGATGTCTGAAAATATACGATTCAGCAGAGAACTCATGTGAACACACTGGCGACACTAGAAAAGCTTAGGGTTTAGGTACTTAAGCACGTACAGCTTAATTTTGCTCTGTTATTTTTAAAGTGCTCTATAAATGAATATTGACGGATTGATTGATTTTGCATATCTTCATGTGAAGCCTCACCGTGTAATTAGATGGACCTCATTCCCATCACACCTGCCGGCTCAGAGGTGTATCACTGTCTCTGGCTTTGGGTGCCATCATCATGAAAGTTCAACCTGTTTGGGTGGAAAAACAGCAAATGGTGAAAGATTCAGCTCATTTCCGAACAAATGCATTAAAATCATGCGTCAGAATGTTTTAACCTCTATAAGGAGTGGGTCACATGACGACAGCTACAGGAGCTCTGATCCTCCCCATGCCATTGGTGTCTTTTATCACTAGAGGACGACAGTATGTTGCTCAGGTTAGCTGTTTGTTTAATCAGCTCTCTCTCTGACTCAGGGTTGTAAACCCACGTGATCATGACAAATAATCAGATTAGAGTTTATTTTCAGTAAACATCACATTTAAACATCACTTAGTGGGATTGATCAAGTTTATATCTTTCATGAGGTTTCTGCTTCTGCCTCGGTCTAATGTTAATGTCTGATGTTATTAAAAAAAAATCTAAATGGTCTGATCAAGAGAAGTAATTAACCTCAGTGGTGATCACGTCCTCATTTAAAGAGATGCTTTAGTGACTCAGCGTCGGCCTCGGTCGCCTGGTTCTCTTCTTCTCACACATTTGACCTTGTTAATACGGCATTAATAGGCTGTCACTGTAACTAGGAACCAGTCCTCTGTCAGACAGTGTTTAGTGGACAGACGAGACCAAAGCAGAACAGTTTGGTTTAAATGAGAGGCGTTGTGTTTGGTTATGAAACAAATCTACTTTCCAGCATCAGAACTTCATCCTTGTTCTGCTGCATCTGGACCAGGACGACTTGAACATCACTGACGGACCAATGAATTATACCAGCGGACTCTAAAAGGAAACGTCAGGACATCGGTTCATGAGCTGAATGTGAAGAGAAACTGGGTCATGCAGGAAGACAACAAAAACCAAGAACACAAGTGGTTCTACAAGAGAACGCTTAAAGAAGAACAAGATGAATGTTTAGGAACGGCCAAGTCAAAGTCCTGACCTTAATCCAATAGAAATGTTGTGGAAGGACATGAAGCAGCAGTTGATGTGAGGAAACCCACCAACATCTCAGGACTGAAGTGGTTCTGTTTTGAGGAACCAAGCTGCTGAGACGACTGATCAGCAGTTTCTGGGGAAAAGGAAAGCGACACAGAGGCTGATAACTGTGTGTAAAAGAATGTTTCTTTATTCAAAAACAAAATGATAACTAAGAATGTTGGTCACAAAACGAAACACAACAGACCAGAGCCGACAGCCACAAACATACTGATTAGTCAGTGGTGTCAACAATAATCGATGCGGCTATGTATCCCGATGCGGGGCATGGACGATCCGATTCGATGCGGGCAACAAGCCGAATCGATCCAGCGCATTTTAAAATATAAGTACCCATACAACAAATTACGTCGGGGCCGACGTCGGGGCGGGTTCCTGCCCGAAATTAAGTGCGTCGGGTGATCGTCTTATGGAGAACGGCGTAAACAAATGATCGCCGACCGTGAGCCGACGAAAACCCGACGTAATTATGACCTATGCGGCACGATCCCACTAGAGCGAGGAAACCATTAGTCACCTCGCTCTCATTGATTTAACACTGGAACAGCTGATTTTCGGCTGCATCGCTGGAAACGCCACAGCATGCTTGAAAACCAGCCCTTCCAAAGTTAAGTCAAAGGGAGCGAAGCGTCTGAATGGTTTTCGCCGATCCCACCGTTATATCTCCCACCGTTCTATATCTCCGCTTGCTTGCGAGACCCGGTGGCTGCGCAGTCTGCAGCCGCTTCCTCATTTTTGAGTTGCCAGGTTTTATTACAAAAAAAGTTTAAAATAAAAGTAAGTGATTGTTTATGTGTAGAGTCTATTTCATACACAATCTGACAACCTGGGAAATGTCAGTCTAACATGGTCTTGCAAATTAGGCTACAGGAGATTTCTAGGAGAAATTACAAAACAGGAGGGCGCTGACAGATGACCGTGAACATTTATTTTTACATCGTCTTGCAAAAGTAGATCAAACTTGAATTCACACATTGGGGAGTCTCTAAGCGATTACCACAGCGGACTTATCAAATCAATGTACACTTGAGAGTGAAGAAAGAGAAAAGAGTGGTTTGTTTTCATTCACGTGGTTATTTAATGCATCCAGGCTTTATGCCGGCATGCGAATTCCTGACATCAGAATGAAGCTTCACTCTAAGCGGTTAAGAAGTAGAAATTTACACTGATATAAAAAGACATGTGGTTAAAAGTGACTGGAAAGATTCATGCAGAGCTTCACTCTAAGGGTTAAGAAGTAAGAGAATTATCATTTAGTAAATACGCTGAACATGTAAGTCAAGGAGATAATAGTGATGCACACAAAAAAAAAGCTAATTATTTCAGAGATATCAAAGGCAACCAGTTGTTGTTGGCTAAATTCTTGCAACATTTACGTGTTGCATGAAAACCTGGTGATCATCCATCCTGATGAAGACCAAACAAGACCATAGGACCGAATGGTTTGGCTGAACGTGGAATAAACCATCTCAGTGGAAAGATGTTCACTTCAGATTGTGTCTTGTATATGTTGTGTAGTAGGAGACAGAGTTGCCCTCATATAAGGAGACAATTAATGTTAAGAAACACTCTCTGGAGGGCAGCGAGCTTGGAGTTCCAAGAAGAACTGTTTGCTGTAACTGTAAACTGATCATAAATAACTGATATGATCATGAATTTTTATCTATATATTTTGTGCACAGACCCGGTAAAACAGCTTTAACTGTGAATTCGAGGCGCATCTACATTCTGCTCAGCAGTGGCTTCACAGCATACCAAGCCAAACAGCCCAAACTGGTTTGGTGTTTTCCTGTGAGGCGCCGAGTGCTGCACTACCTGTTTAATTTAGAACTGAATTGCAGAAGTTCATAGCAGACCAGTGCTCTCCACCATGACCTGTTAGCTGCGAAAACGCCAGAATATTTATTGTAATTCGTTATCTAAACCCAAAAAGGGAACGAGGAAGTAGCCTCAGTTACAATGTCAGTAAATGCTTCGTTGGTGTTTGACTCTGCACTGGTTTTGGAAGTGTCACACAAAAGAATGAGGAAGTCACAAAAAAGGGAAATTCACATTGTTGAACAGGTGGTGATTCACATGGACTCCACCTCAAGATCTTAGACAGCAGCAGCAGCAGCAGCAGCAGCAGCAGCAGCAGCAGCAGCAGCCACCGTAAGATCAGCATTTCTGTCATCTTTGTTATCACCCTGCATATTAACAACATGTCAACTATCGTTCGTTTAACCGATCTCTCTAAAAGTACCAATGGACGCTGAGGTGTTCCTGAATCAGCCGGTCTGCCCACGCGCTGCAGACAGACTGTCCAGGACGTCGATTCAAATCTGCTCTGAGAACAACCTGAAGTTTATCTGTGAGTTTAAGCCCGGGCCTGGCGATGAGGATTACAGCGTCAGCATGGATTGTGAGTCGGTGTCAGTCATTCTGCCTGCGCAGTGTACTGTCCACCAACTACGGCTACGAATCTGCATGCAGGTATGCAAACACAGACACAGACTGGATGGTTAAAAGATCCAAATTAGTCAGTTGTAAGAACAAGCTATGTACTAAATAATGCATGAGCTAAAAGGCAGGCAAAAACAATCCACCATGACCTTCACAGACGTGTATTTTTAATATATATATATATATATATATTTACCTTATTCTGAAAGTGTCCACAAAGATTTTTGGTCATTCATATAGTATATCATAATAACAAGCTGAAACAAGGGGAGCTGGAAGTAGATTATTTGATGATACAATCAGCCATGAATTTACAACACGGCATTAACATCTGTCCCCGAGACGTTTCAGACAGTTTCTGGCTGATAACGGGTCACTAGAATATTCAGCGTGGAAAAAAAACAGGTCAAAACAGTTTTCTCCAACTACTGGTAAGTATCTGATTATGAACAGACACTAGTCTTGTTCCTATTTAAAGGCCAACTCTTCGACAAGACCTTTAGAATTGAAGACTTGATGAAACGTCTTCAAGAAACTTGCCCTAGTTCCACACAACAAACACAGAGAAAGAACATTTAAGGTTTTTAGATCTAGCTGGTTTCAGCGTTCAGCTTATTCTGCAAACTCGTGCATGTATAGTACATAATTATTCAAAAGCTCAACTTCCATCTGTGAAACAAGGGGGGCTGTCATCGGGCGAGCCTGCTAGCCTTTCCAACTAGCAAATTCCCTTGTAAATTTTCAAATAATACCAACTACAAGGGAATTTGCTAGTTGGAAAGGCTAGCAGGCTCGCCCGATGACAGCTGGGATAGACTCCAGCAGACCCCGGTGACCCTTAACAGGACTAAACTGGTATAGAAGATGGATGAATGAATGAAGAAAGGCTAGCAGGGAGAGTTTAGGGATTGTTAATTAGTCCACAACTTTAGCCCAGAAAAGTAAAAAGCAACAATTGGTGGATGGATTTGGTGTCTTTTGTGTCTAAAAACTTTTCTTGTAGTGCCCCTAGGTTAACATTGTTTTGGTGAAATGCCATGACAAATACTGAATGGATTCTCCTAAACTTTGTCTGAGGTATAATCCTTAGGAATAACCATTCACTTACTTGTATTTTATGCTAACAAACATTTAATCATTTAAGCTAATTGCAAACAAGCATAGAAACCATTAAACCTGCTAAGCATCAGGATGTTAGCCTAATCATTGCAAGAATGTTAGCATGATTGCATGCGAATTTAGCTTAAGCGCTAGCTTAATGTATGCTATGTACACTTTAGCTAGTAGCATGGCTGCAGGCTCTTGCTTCAACATTCAATCAAGCAACAACCATCAACATTTTTTTTAATATATTTGACTCTGTGCCTTCAGTTACAGGAGCAAAACTGTCATCCAGACCCCTTTGCAATACTGGACCCAGAGAAGTATATTCTGCTGTATGCCAGAGGGGGCGACTGGTATGAGGCCTATGATGACTGTCAGGTTATCAGGACGCTAGACATTCCGTGGTCATCTGACGACTTTCAGTGTCTGTCGGCACACCTGGTGGTAAAACCGCCGGTGGCAGTGGATTCAGAGGAGAAAAAGAAACAACAGCAGTGTCTGACGTACCTGATTGGACACGACCTGGAGAAAGACGCATCTGACCGACTCGGGGAACTCACATTCACCCGCAGGAAGCTGGCATCTCCTAGAAGGCAAGAGCTGAGGAATCGGGATGACAAGCTGTACGCCACGGAGCCTTGGATAACATCTGCCCCCATACCAAACGACCTGCAGGACTGGCTGAAGAGAAAGCTTCCTGTGACCTTCCATTACATGAGCAAGATCAGCTTCAGCATACAACTTGATTTTAGCGCAACGCCAGATGTTCTTTTAAAAGTCTTCAGAAAGGTGATGGCAGACCAGGGGATTGAATGCGACGCATCTGACAGTCTGGTGTTGAAAATCTCAGGAAGGGAGGAGTTTTTATCTGGAGACCACGCCCTGATGGATTTCATCTGGGTTCGCCAGTGCTTGAGAACCAATCAAGACCTCCACCTCTCTGTGATCCCTGTGTCGCTGCTACCCGCTGAGACTATTGAGTTCGTGGACTGGCCTCTGGTTGATGGCTTCAGCGGCCAGTTCAGTTCTCACGAGGATCTTGACCTCGAAGGGAAAGATCTGGATGACATCTTCATGATATCTTTGTGGGACTGCAAAAGAAAGCTCAGAGTCAAACTGCTCGGCTTCGATATCCCTAATCTTCCTAGCAAATGTCCTCAGTCTGTTTATGTTGAAGCGTCCATACTTTACGGTAACAAGGTTCTCTCTTCAGTGTCATCCACTCCCAAGACCTTTGCAGATGAAGTGCTGTGGAATGAGTGGTTGGAATTTGACGTTTTCCTCAGCGATCTGCCACGGGGCGCCAAGCTGGGTCTCACAATTAATGCTTGCACCACTGACTCGTCCCCAGTGACCAAAGACCCAAAGTCAGCATCGTCTTCACCCAATAAAACACCAGACTTGCAGAAAGTGAAAGCGAAGGTGCTCTACTTTGTCAATCTTCTCCTCATTGATCACAGGTGAGTTAAAATATCTCAAAGCGTTGACATTATCTGAAATTACGCTGTAGCCCAGAGAGTTTACTAAAAGGTAATGCATACGTAAAACTGCATAGTCTTAAACCACCCTGTAAAATAATTGTAATTTGTTTTGTTTTGCTCGCAGGTCCCTCCTCAGCCAGGGCCCCTGCACTCTGCACATGTGGTCCTACCCTGACCTGGAGGACGAGGCCGTCACCTACCAAGCAGACAAACTGTCCTCTGCAACCAACCCAGACGTAGCTGACTCCATGGCTATCAGCATCTTTCTAGACCGCTACAGCTTCCCTGTAGTTCTCCCAAATACCTTAAGGCCCAGCCTTTTGCCGACCAAGTCTGCCTCCCCCTCCGATTCACCTTCCTCCGCACCCCTGTCCACCTTATACAGCAGAGATTCTTCCACTCTGAATGCCACATCGCTGGAGAGCCCATCGAGTGATGGGGTACCTCTCAGATCTCCGTCTCCCGTCACCCACACCAACAAGGCTTGCCTCAAGAGGTTCCGGGAGGAGAGCATCCGTTACGCCTCCAACCTGCCCCACTATCTGCGTCACATTGATTGGATGAACCGCAGGGTGGTCGAGGACGTCCACTGGCTGCTGGGAAACTGGGATCTCGGGGAACTGGAACTGGATGTGACGCTGGCCCTGGAGCTGTTAAGTATGGATTTTGCTGATGAGATGGTCAGGAGGCTGGCTGTCCAAAGACTGGAGAGCCTGTCCAACGATGATGTGCTCAAGTATTTGCTCCAGCTGGTGCAGGTATGTCGAATCGATATGTGGAGGAAGTGTGAAAAAGTCAAGTTTAGGTGCACCAAAAAGTTTCAAAAAAGGCAACTGACTTAATTAGGAACTTCTTTAAATAGGAGTTCCTATTTAAACCTCAGACTTCCCACCAGTCCCCTAGAACTGAAGAAGCTATTCGGATGAGTGGTGAAAGGTCTTCTCTAAAAAGTCCAGTTGCCGACATGATCTGGATGACTGAGAACCTTCACAGACAAGTTTAGGTGCACTTTTCTGTTAGAAGCCAACCTAATGTAATCCAGGTACCAAACCAGTTTAAAAAACAGAGTCTGATGGCCTGAGGGTAGAGCCTTCTTGATTTCGCTCGCCTGTAGCATCTCCCCAACTGAAGGAAGTGTGATGTTGTGGACTCTCCTGATAACTCTGCTTGTGTAAATGTCTTGTAGCTGATGGTAAGGCTCCTCCACAAATGAACTGTGGTGTTTTTACAACACAATGGAGAGTCTTTCTGCCCTGAGCTATGCAATTCCCAAGCCATGCTGTGATCGAGGTGGTGATGGCGTTCTTAAGTGTACTTCTGTAAATGTAGCTGAGGATTTTGGTTGACATATCACATTTCCTCAGCCTTATCAAGAAGTCTTTATTGAGATTTCTTCACGAGCTACTGAGGGTTGCAAGACAATCAGCAGAGGGAGGTGAGATCTTTGTCGAGTTTGAAGGTCTTCACCCTCTCCACCTCTGTCTCTGTCTCACCCTCTCCACCTCTGTCTCGCTGACGTATAACTTGAGGTGTCGCTGGTTTTTCTTGCGTCAAAGGCGAGAATTTTCCTGACACCAGGCCTCCGGACCTGCCATCAGCAGCAGACTCACAGTCCTGATGTCTGATTTTCTGGTTTCCCATTCAGGCCGACTGTAAAGGCCTGTAAAAGGGTAAAGCAGGAAGTTGTTTTAGGGCCTCAAAGCCTCATGAACCCCAAAAGGCCTGAGGTGACCCATTCATATTACCACATCCTACTTAGTCCGATTTTCAGCATCATGTTTTATATTCTTACGCATCCTCTTTCTTTCTTTCGTCCCTGTTGGTAATAACTTATTTCAGGTCAACCGTCTGATGTACTTTGCTGCATCCTCCTGAATCCATTCAGATTTAAAGCAATCATGTTATAGATCAACTGTCCTGATTGGTGTCAGGGTATTAGGCATAAAATGATTGGAGCAATATCAGGCTTCAGCCAACTCTGATGTTTTATCGTTATTTATTTTAGGAGTGCCATAAACCAAACCCACGTCCCATGCATCAAACTACTTCTTCCTCTTTGGTTTTAATGGTGGTTGGCTAGCTTCTAGCTGCAAAATCATAGTCACAGGGCTGCTTTACTTTACTCTGGAACAAGTCCTTTCAGGCAAAGTCTGCACTGAAACGCCAAATGCTGCATTTAAATAAATTAATAAAGACTTTACTGATCTTCTTTGTATTCTCTGGGATAACACTGTCCATTTGCATAAATTCGAATAAATAGAGCTGCCAACGTTAATGTAGCATGGAGAGGGTAGCTTGTACCTTGGCTCCAGAAAACCTGTGTTCTCTACTCTAGAAATGTTCTGGTCACCCAACACCACAAATTCTGTAACCCTCTCTAGAATATTTTTCTCCTTAGCATTGCATCTGGGAAACCTTTCTCTTCTTTTAAGATTCGATTGGAAGTCAGATCAGTGGATACCAAATATTTAAAGATCAATGTGCATTGACGTCTCCATCCCTTCGATGTAAGAGTGTGCTCTGTCTCTTCTTACAGACCCTTAAAGTGGAACCTTACCATGACAGTTTCCTCGCTCGGTACCTCATCCAAAGAGCCCTGCGGGTGAGTTGTGCAGATATTTCATATTCTTATCATGCTGTAGGCTTTTAATGACATATTAAAACAATATTATTAGCGCTACCCAGCAATTTATACTCCTGCATCTGCTCTGTAGTTACATTTGGGACTTGGGAGTTTGCAACTGTCAAAACAAAGCCTTTAATACACTTTATTGAGTAGCACAATTAGTTTTATTATGAGCTGGCACACCTTCAGGGAAACTGTTATTAAATGTGCCCCCGGACACTTATTGCCAATTTAAACGAACGGAAATAGTCTAGTCTGGTGTTTGCTTTGCTATTTACTTGCGTGGAGTCGTTGGATCTCTTTAAGACCTTCAAAATAAAAATATGGGGACGCTTTGTGGATGTGCCCGGCAAAGGGATTTAAAATGGTGCATGAGTGTGCATTTCATGAAGCAGATTCCTTGAAGATAGTGTGAGGACCATCTGTTTGAAAGCTGAGGTTGATGAAGTAGTAGACCTTTCAAAACAGTAATAAGACAATAATGATCCCAAACACATCAACCAGATAATGACTCTAAAAGCAGAAATGGATGGAAAAGACTTTTCCTTTCATCTTTCTGTAGATATTGTTTCAAAGAGACTCATATGTAGTGGGTTGATGTTCTTACACCGATCAGCCACAACATTATGACAGGAGAAGTAACTTTGACCATCTTACGACAATTCAGTGTTCAACTGGGAAACTTTTGGACCTGGCATTCATTCATTGGTGTGGATGTTACTTAGACATGTAGCACCCACCTAGACCAGACCAGGCACCCCCACCCCATAGCAATGACACTTCTTGATGGTAGCAGCCACAAAACCACTTTAGGAACAACTAAAAAAACAAGAAGAACAGCACAAGGTGTTGACCTGGCCTCTATCTTTACTAACTTATTGACACGTTTCACTGCAGAGCAAGAGAATCGGCCACTTCTTCTTCTGGTACGTCCGCAGCGAGGTGGCGGGGTGCCTGTATTTCCGCCAGCGCATGGCGGTGATCCTGGAGGCCTACTTGCTGGGCTGCGGTCAGGCCATGCTGGACAGCTTCGCCCAGCAGGTCCAGGCCGTGGAGGTCCTGCAGGAGGTCACTGAGATCATCAAGAGGCTGTACCCCGACAAGACCGACCTCCCCTCTACCGGTGGGTAGCACTCCTGTTATCAGAGCCATATAGTAGATAGTGAATTTACTGGGTGGTGTTATCACTGATGTGTTTTTATTTGGGTTTGGACAGCGAGGATCATACTTTATAGAGGACTCAGTCACCCGAGATTTAAGTTTAATGGTTGAAATGTCACATATGTAAGGTGAGGTCAAAAAATAGCTTGACCTCGATGACATTTTTTTATGTGTGTGGTCACTCTTCCGACCGTGTGTGGTCGCCATCGTGGTGAACACCTGGTGCAGAAATCCCTTTAATATACACAAAGGAAATTCAATCTGTAATGAGTTGCCCCGCTCAGGCCCTCTATGTAGATGAAGTGCTGCCGAACACCTGGTGCTCGGCAACCGCTGAATAAGAAGATCTGCCGAAGCTTTTTAAAGCGCTTTGTCGTAGTGAAGGAGTGCTTCTTTTTTTTTTGCATTTGCATGAGTTGTCAGAATCCCTGTCATTTGTTTGCCCTACCTGTGTTATTTTTAACCTGATTCACTGAACTAACTGTGTCTTTGCTGCTCTCACTGTAGCTCCCCTCAGGCTCCAAGAGCTCCTTAGAAGCAGTAATCTGCCAAACGAGTTCTTGCTGCCCTTTGACCCCCGCATCAAGGTTGGAAGCATCCTGGTAAGCCTTCATGTAGTGATGTGCTTGTGCTAAATAATAATAATAAAAAAAGGTATGTTTTGGACATGGTTTGCGTTGTTAGTCTTATATGTATGGTTTTACGTATAGTACCCATTTTTTAACATACAGACAAAGACTATGTGCAGGATTCACACTCTGTAGAAACAATAGGTGCAGAACAATAACGTAGAAAATAAATGTTGATGTTTTTACAACTTTACAAGATTTAGAACATTTTAGCAAGGTACAAATCTTAAAAAATAAGAAATAATATTTTGGTTTTATTTTCATTTGGATCTTTGCTAAAATTTAAGTCGTATTACATTTTTGGCAAAAGCTGATGATTGAAACAGTTGGCTCTTTAAAGTCTCCATGGTTGTTCCATCCTTTGCGATCCAGCCCAGCTGTGCTCCCGGTGAATAAATAATAAATAATTAAATCAGGATCAGGATGCAAAATTTGCGTTCGATGGAATGAAAAACACTTAGTCATTTGTCTGGGAATAATTAAGAGATTAAGAGTGCATGGAACACGTGTTAAAGAGTCTTAGAGAGGATAGGCCCCCACGGATTCAAACCCAGAACCTTCTTGCTGTGAGGCATCCGTCCAGAATAGAATCATTTAAAGAAAAGAAGAGCAGCAAATTCATCAGTGAATCTTAGACTGTGGCCTTCTTTTGATTTTCACCCCAGAGTGAACACACGAAGCTCAATCAGTGATGATTCTAGGTTTTGGGGACCCCAGACCAAGACGTACGTTCACAATCGCTCCAGTTCAACTTGGGTTTGTGTAGTATTGTAGATTGATTACAGGGCCTTCATAGGTTTGAGGAGGTTTACTGTTGTCATGGTACTCTATCTTGATTTTATTGTTAAAAAAATACCTCTCTACCAACATCCAATCAGTTCGACATTCAAGTATTCATACGCTACTTAGTGAGGTGGGGTTCAGGGCAAAACTCTGTGTATCTATCCCACACAGTTGGATAAATGCAAGGTGATGGCCTCGAAGAAGAAGCCGCTGTGGCTGGAGTTCGCTCCCATGCCGTCGCCCACCCCGGCTACACCCGTCGGAATAATCTTCAAACAGGGCGACGACCTCAGACAGGACATGCTGGTCCTTCAGACGCTGGTGATAATGGACTCTATCTGGCAGGAGAAATCGCTGGACCTTAACCTGATCCCTTACGGCTGCATCTCCACAGGACACAACATAGGTATCGACATCAGACGATCGACCTGGGGTCAAGCTTACAACACTCAAATCATCCCGAATTAGATACGAGACTATTTCACGCCTTGGCTTAATGGAAACAGTTTATTATAGATTGAGATAGTTTAAGACACATGGACACAAATTTAGTGCATTGTATAAGTCAAATCCTGCAGCCTAACTTTCCCATAATGCAACTTGATAGTATTCAAGTTTTTAAAAGCCCATATCCGTCATTCTTCTTTTGTCACATCAAACAGCTGTGGAAGGTTAAAAGTGCATAGAGGGCGTCATACCCAGTAGTATTTTTGATAACGTTTCTCCTCTACAGGTATGATCGAGATCGTGAGGGACGCTGCCACCATCGCTGCCGTCCAGAGGAGCCACGGAGGAACAACTGGGACCTTCAGAAACGACGCTCTGTTCGAGTGGCTCAAGTCCAAGTGTCCCCTCCAGGAAATTGTGAGCATCGTAGACCTTTGTTTTTAACACGCCGTATTTAACCTTTGCATATATTAAAACGCATGTTTGTTTTTTGTGGCTCGGTCGATTTTACCCAACTAAACGCTTCTTCCTCCTCTGCAGCACTACCAGACCGTGGAGAGGTTTGTCAAGTCCTGCGCCGGCTACTGCGTGGCCACTTACGTACTGGGCATAGGAGATCGACACAACGACAACATCATGATCACAGACAAAGGTACAAATAAAGCTGCATTTGTACAACTGCAAGCATTACAGCTTTTATTTACGTCTTGAGGATTTATGTTAATTGTATCTGCAGTAAACAGCAAATGGTACCAGGTGGAATTACTAGTCTCAACATATAAAGCTAAATGAATCTCATGCATTAATTTCTGAGACATCTGCACCACTCATATAATTAATACTCACCTAAAACACCTGTTGTACGCAAGTGGAGAATGGTCATCTGCCCCCTGGTGGATTTATCCATGCTCTGCAGTTAATAGCAGGCTTTTGGCAGCCATTTCCAAAATGGATTGATGGGAAATCTTTTCTAATTATGGGCTAGGATAAGAATATTATTTCAATATGAATATTTGCTTTATTCAAGCAAACTACAATTACTTTGTACGTTATTCACTGAGTCAGAGTGAAATCATGTTGAAAATGTATGCGTCAAACATGGTGCAGCAGGTGTATGTGTTGATTTAAGTCATTTATTTAATCATGTAATATAATTTATTTAATTATTCTTTTGCACATTTTTCTAATTAATGAAATCATTTGAAAGACTTAAATCTCAAATTAAAATTAACTTTGTTCATAGTAGTAGAATTTATAGATTTGTATGTTTAAGCCTAAGGCAGGGGTGTCAAACATACGGCCTGGGGGCCAAAACTGGCCAGGCAGAAGGTACAATCTGGCACACGGGACATATTTAAAAGTGCAAAAATAGAAGACAGAAGACATTAACTGCAGTTTTAAAATAAATTTGGCACCTCGGAGAGTTGCAGACATAACACAACAACAAGACCCAGTACTAAACAGCAGAGGGCAGTAATGTGCAGAAATTGCATTTCTATTTCATAAGATGTTCATAAAATTATTTGTAAAAGGATAGTTCGTTAAATGTAAAACGTTTGATAGCGTGCCCCTTCTTCTTCGCACTAAAACAAAAGAAAAAAATGTGAAGTTGTTGTTTATATGTTTATATGCTGTTGTGTTAACGCCCTGCTCCTGTGTTTCCTGTGCCTTGCAGGGAACTTGTTTCACATCGACTTCGGTCACATCCTCGGAAACCGGAAGCACTTTCTGGGCGTGAGCAGAGAGCGAGTGCCGTTCGTCCTCACGCCTGACTTCCTGTATGTCATGGGCAGGGTCAGAGGTCGCAACAGCCTTTACTTTCAGAAGTTCAGGGTAAGAAGACGTCACGTTGCGTGAAATAAGATTTTAGAGATGTGCATGCATAAAGTCATCAATTTATGAAATCTTGAGCTTCATTCTTTGCAGAGAACTCTAAGTCACATTTAAATTGACGACATCATTTGTCTTTTGCATTTACTCAAGAAATTAGTACATTATCTATTTGAAATATTCATAACTTATACAACTTGGATGATTAGGATGGTTGAATAACTCGATTTGCGTAATTCAGTGAATCAGCGAATCCACAATTTATGTGCAAGTAGACATGATTATTATTATATTTATTCTAAAATTCTGTTTTTGTCCTGGTTCTGTCTTCGTTCAGGACACCTGCACCCAAGCCTACCTGTCCCTGCGCTCCCACTCCCGTCTCCTGGTCACCCTCTTCTCCCTCATGCTGCTCACGGGCATCCCGGAGCTGAGCGCCGCGGAGGACATGCGCTACCTGCGGGAGGCGCTCCAGGAGGAGCAGTCAGAGGCAGAGGCCAAGGAGCACTTCCTGCAGCAAATCCTCCTGTGTGAGCAGCTGGGCTGGACCGTGCAGGCCAACTGGTGGATCCACATGGTGGCGGGCATCAAGTAGACCGATGCGTGGTGAAGCACATATCGTTAGCCTCGTAGCATAAATGCCTAAAGTCATATTTTAACGTTTTCGTAAAAACACAAGAAAAAAAAATCAGTTTTTAGAAAGCACATTGGTATTTTTTATTGATATTGTAACAGTGGTCAAAAAACGGCAAATATGTATATGTTTTTGTGCAATACATCCACCTAAGACCCAAGCTTTTGTTTAGTATGCATTTTTAATTTCTCCAAGGTCTTTGGGATTTGTAGGAAAAATAAAAATAAACAAAATAAAAAAATAGCATCATCTTTGAACAGGAATTACTTTTGAAATACAAAAAAAAATTATGTCCTCATATGTGGACATGGGGTTTATTTCACTGTATATCACAATAAAGTGACCAATGCGTAATAAAACTGTTTATTTTAATACCTGAACATGGCTGAGCAAAGACAGAATTGCAAACAATGAAGTCCCAACGTCCTCAAACGAGTACTTGTTAATTAGCAACATGGTGGCTCGTTCCTAGTGACACAATTTGTGTGTTATACCAAACTCGAAAAAGTTAATTAGCCTAAATAAACAAGTTGATGAGGTTTTATCCTGTGAACGGCTGAAATTCCTGCTATCGTGTTTTTACACCGACTGCTACCACTAGATGGCAGACATAAGTGTCTACTTATGAGGATTAACAGGTTTAAAAGAAGTAGAATAAGCTGCCACAAACCTAATGTCCACATATGAGGACACGGGGTCTCAGGAGGATATACTGTTGTTATGTTCATATAGTACTTACTAGTGACACGTGACCTTGTCATTTCACAGGTTGTTCTGTTTACATTCAATTAAAGGTATAGTTGCCCACCATAAATGTGTGAATCTGAACCTTGAACCTTGAGACCATGAACTCCCCTGGAGCGGAATTGTTCGTCGTTCTTTGCTTGCTCTTCTTTTCATCAACAGAGGAAGAAAAGCCAAGATTTTCATGAATAGCAACTAACACATCCTACATAGTACACATCAAGTGCTTCTCTTTCCACATTTCAATAACTATAGATATCTGAAGCTATGAACTCTGGCCTGATGTGGGTGGACAATTATGACATGTAGAACCACTTGACATATATACAGTTGATTTTGTCGCTGAAGTGACTCTCCTCCTAAATAGCAGCTACAATTTAAGCAGCAGTAAAGAATGTTTACGTGTCCATCATGGAGGATTTCACTGGTGGTAAAGATATTGTACCAACATCCAACACGACAAGTGTTATTATTCAGTGCTGCAGCTTGTCATGCTGACAGGCATTAATTAAATTTGTCAAGATCTCATCCCTGTATCTGTTCTGAGGTTTCTTTCTATCCATGTTGTAAAGAGGTGCATTCTCAGCAGTCCATTGGCCGACTGTGGTCTTCCTCCCACCGTCCAAAGACATGCTGGTTAGGTTCATTGGTGATTCTAAACTGGCCGTAGGTGTGAGTGTGAACGGTTGTCTGTCTCTCTGTGATAGCCCCCCACCCCACACCTGACACCCGACCCTTCAGAGGACAAGTGATTGCAGAAAATGAATGAATGAATGAATGGAAAGCAGCTGCAGGCACGTTGAAGCTCGACGCCACAAAGGCTGTTTGATTGGACATCATAGGGGGAGCCTTTCACCGCACAAGCACATTTATTCCTCATCACTAAACAGGCGTGATGTTGATGAAAATGTTTCTTTCCAGATCACCAAGATGGTCTGCCAAGAAGATGAGACGCTGTAAGGTTGTGCACTGTTGACGATCGGAGGTGAACATGCGAGTTTTGAACATCAACACGTTTTCATTTTGAACTCGTCTCCCTTGGTGTTACTTTACCTCCCGTCTGATTATGTGATTGCTTTCCACCTGTGTGGTCCACCGCCCTCCGTCGTCTTGACTTAGCCCTTCTGCATAGACAATTAGTAGTCGCCACGGTAGCCAATCTGACAAATAGAAAACATCAATATAGCCACCGCGACTCCCCAGCGATATGCTCCAGCCCCCTCACAACCCTTCTAAGGATAAATAATAGATGGATGGATTTTCTAGGTAGCGCAGAGATGGAAGGCTCATCCACGATCAACCTCCTGCTGTCCACTCATGTCTCCGGGGTTATGTTCAAAGACAGTTACGGCCCTGCTATTGAGTTTATTGGAAGTGACGTCGTATCCGCACTGGTCTCAGATGGGCAGCACAGACAGATCCGCCACAACATTATGACCCCATCAATCACAGCAACAGGTATAACAATAAAAGGGAAGCGTTTCTCGATGCCATATTGCTTCCACACGTCCGATGTCCAACGTCAACAGGTGCTTCTCACAATGTAAAGCAGCAGGTGCTGTTTTTCTGCCTCTCCATCTGTTGTTTCCTGAATATTTACACAGATCAGAAGTGGCTTTTCTCTGTTTGTACATACGTATGTGGGTGATTCTTCAGCTACTGTCAAATTTTGTCTGGAAGTTTTTTTGAAAATCAAACTTTTTTGACATGTTTTACTCCCCTGCAGTGTATAGCACTAATTTTGTAATGAAATTCTATGAATATTATATCATTTTGGCCATTTTGGTTTGGTATTCAGAGGAAAGCGTCATATCCATCACACCACAAAAATGAATTCATTCATCTTCTGTCACTTCTTGTCCAGCTGGAGCTTATCCCAGCTGTCATCAGTCTAGAGGCGGGGTAAACTCCTGGACAGGTCTCCAGTCTATCACAGGGCTAACACAGAGAGACAGACAACTATTCACACTCACACCTACGGCCAATTTAGAATCACCAATGAACCTAACCAGCATGTCTTTGGACGGTGGGAGGAAGCTGGAGAACCCGGAGAGAACCCACGCAGACACAGGGAGAACATGTGACCTCGCTGCGGATGTACCAGAAGAAGAAGCTGCCGATTCTCTTGCTCTGCAGCGAAACGTGTCAATGAGTCAGTAAAGATACAAATGGAAAACTGAGAAGATTCTGTAAGGTCGTCTGACGGAGTCATAACATTATGACCACCTTGTGCCTCCAAAACAGTCATCAGAGAATGGACATGGGTCTTCTGAGGGTGTCCTGTGGTGTCTGGCAACAGGATGTTGTTAGTGGGGGGGGTCTTTAAGGGGAGGGGCCTCTGTGGATCATCCCACAGATACTTGATCAGTTTAGGATCTAGTGAATTTGGAGGCCAGGTCAACACCTTGAGATGTTCTTCATGTTTTTTTAATTGTTCCTAAAGTGTTTTTGTGGCTGCATCCTGTTGGGGATGTCTGCTGCCATCAAGGAGTGTCATTGCTATGGGGTGGGGGTGTCTGGTCTGGTCTAGGTGGGTGCTACATGTCTAAATAACATCCACACCAATGAATGAATGAATGCCAGGTCCAGAAGTTTCCCAGCAGAACACTGAACTGTCACAAGATGGTTTGAAATATTATTAACTTCTCCTGTAGGTGGTCATAATGTTGTGGCTGATCGGTGCAGACAAAAAAAAAGCAATCTGTTAGCAGTTTTTTCTTTCTTTATAGCTAAAAGCGGTTTATTCCACGAGAGCGTTTACAATCCTGCACCTCAGCTCTTCAAGCATCAACCTCTGATGCTGGCTCACGGTGAACCAGTACCGCCACTAGAGGGGACTGTCATGCTAAAATTTTTGGTCTCCACCGTCCAAATGTTTGTGTGCAAATGCAAAAAGCACAAGACAAAGAGTTTTTTTTGTTTGTTAAGAGTAGCAATCATTTAAAAGTACTCCAGATGTTTCTCAATTCAAAGGCTTCAGCTCTGGACAAATTACAGCCTTCCCTCCCTCCAGGATTCTCACTGCTGTCGTTTCAGGTTTTTCTCCTGACTGCTGTCCTTCGTGCAGTAGCTCTTTAGCCGTCTTAAGTTTGTATTAAAGGAGAACGCTGTGGCGCAGAAACGCTGATAATTATGCATTCCAGTCATTCCTAAGGATCATCGTGCAGACGACTGACAGTGGCCTTCACGGGTGCTCCACCTCACTCTGCCTCTTGTCACTTTGCTTCAGACGGTTTAAATGCATCGCCCTCCTCTTTATCCATCTCCATTCAGAACTTAAGATCATCAAACGAGGTTCTTCAGAGGTTTTAGTTTCATGGTTGCCCCCGTCCCCTCTAATTTGATCATGGTGCACATGCTGCACATTTAAGGTGAGACGTCTCCGTCAGATGACCTCGCTCTAGTTCATATGGATGGTTATTATCAAGTTTTGCGCAGGAGACCGTCCTTGTCTTACGCCGTCGGCCGGTTGGGGGATGTACGATGTGTATCAGTTTACTTGGCCGGGCACCACATAATGAGCTTGGCGACGGCGACTGTCATCATCTCTTGATAATTCCCGCTGTACAAATCCTGTCAGCGATGAGCTACAGTATGTCGCTGTGTTTCACCCACTGTCCTGGGTTCTGAGGGGCCTGCAGGCATAGATGTACGTGCAGTACTGCAGCATCTGCAATGCACTGTGGGGCCTCGATGCCTGGGACTCAGTCTGAACTTACCCCGCACGTCATGGTCTCTCCGTTGGGAACTGATTATGTTTTGGCAAAGATCTGTGCTTTTTTTGTCCCCCACGGGGCCTTAGACAATTTCATGGTTTGCATGTCATGTAAAAGCACCTTGATGTTATCTGTACTGTTATATACAGTGGTGTAAGAGAAGGAGGATCAAAATGAGATGGCTGCAATCAGTTTAGCCTTGTTTTTGCAGCTTCCAGGTAAAATCTACGAGTTTTGAACGAAACAAACGTTAAATGATAAGAAATGTGCAGAAAGAAAAGCAGAGTGTGTGTTATTTCAGTTTGCAGCTTATATTCACCTTAATTACACAGCCGCCTTTCATCACATTAAGCCCCGCCCACCCAGCGCTCTGATTGGTTCAGTCGTTAATAGGCTTGCTAATTAATTGCTCATAGCATAGCGGGACTTTTTTAAAAATTGTCTGTCTTTTTAACTGCTGCTCGGACAGTGTGCAGGGACATTTTGGACAGTGGGAGTCTGTGTGCGTCCAAGTAAGTCACGTTTCTGTTTGGAAATATGTCGTAATGTTAAGTTTCCTGCCTTATTTTATTACTGTGTTGTCGTATTAAGGGAACTCATCGACTAAAAACGGAGCTGATTTATGTCCATCTATGTCTCACCGCTAAGTATCTGGATATTAATGATGTTAAGACAGACTCATCTCATCCTTATCGATGTCTCCAGGTGATTACTTATCCTAAACACGGTTTGTGGGTGATTCCGGGGAGGAATACAGGTGTTGTCCTCTATATTTAGTTGCATGCACAAGGCTCTGGAAACTAGAATAACTTTTTGCACTGTTGTCTTGCAGCGTTTGGGGGAAGTGTGCTAGTTTTTAATAATAATAATGCTATTTAAAAAATTAAAAATAAGTGTTAAATAGATAAATGAATAATACCCAGCCAGGGTGATTGTACAGGTGTTACAGGGCAGTGAGTGACTGGCCCTACCTGTCCCTGGTCTTCCTGCGCTCTCGGTGGCGACACCTCCTCCCTCAGGGGCCGATCCCTCCACTGCACCGCTGCAGGTCTGCAGACCGGGCTCTCTCTCTCTCTTTCTCTCTCTTTCTCTTTCCCTCTCTCACGGAAAGAGACGGGCATTGCGGCCGCTGGACGCAAGAAGTTTGAGGGAACGAAAAGAGAGAAAGTTGGCGAGAAGGAGAGGAGCAGCAGCAGCAGCGAGGAAGCTTCGGAGCAGGTGAGTTTTCCTGGTCGTCTTTGGTCTTGGTGAACTTTTCTCCAAACACCTGAGTGAACTCCAATACTGTACGCTGCTCCTCTGAGTGTCTGCAGGTCTCTCTACTGGCTTTGTATCACCTGTATGGTATTACTGTAACCCGTGGTGCTGCTGAACTGTAAAGAGCTGTGATACAATAATTCTGTTTTTCATTTTTTTGGTTATTTCATGGTTGAGTTCTTACAGTGAAAATTCATGCTTTCACTCTGTTTTTCACTTTTGGAGGAAAGTTCATGTGCTTGAGTTTAACGTGTGAACAGAAGGAAACTTGAGAATTCACTTTACTTTTGTTGAATAAGAGACGACGGCCCGGTATCATTTCTGATTTCATTTAGAGATATGTCAGTTTCAAATTTAATTGAATTAAAACTGCTGTTCCAGCGTTTTGAGGTATTTCCACAGCGTACTGTACGTCTTGGTCTTTGTGCACCACTGCTCTGTCGTCATAGTTTTAAATCCAATCAGCTTTAGGCTTCTGTCATGTTTGGGATCTCCCTCACACGTGGACTAATATCGAGATTTGTTGCGCAAAACCAGTCTCACTAGATTTCTAACGGGAATGACGCAGTGTGTATTTATAAGAAAAATCCATCCAGATCTTTCAAATCAAGATGGATTTTTGAGCGCTGTGTTGTTGTACGGTCAGGAAGTCGGCAGATCTCGAGTTTGTCTCGTGTTACAGTGTGTGGTGGTTTCATTTTTAGTAAGGATGCGACTCCCTTTGTGTTGGTTTACTGCTGAAGCCCAAAGTTTGAGCTTTTTTTAAATTATTTTTTATAATTTTTGTCATTACTGGCTGACTGTCTCACAGTAAGAAGGTTCTGGGTTCTAAACCATCATGGGCAGATCGGTTTCTTTCTGTGTGGAGTTTGCATGTTCTCCCTGTGTCTGCGTGGGTTCTCTCCAGGTTCTCCAGCTTCCTCCCACCGTCCAAAGACATGCTGGTTAGGTTCATTGGTGATTCTAAATTGGCCGTAGGTGTGAGTGTCTCTCTGTGTTAGCCCTGAGATAGACTGGAGACCTGTCCAGGGTGGACCCTAGGATAGGATAGGCTCCAGCAGACCCCACAACGCTTCACAGGAATAAGTGGTTATAGAAGATGAATGAATGAATGAGTAAGGTGATTTTAATAAGTTGTTTTTGTGTTAGTTACAAAATGATATTAAGAGATTCCAAAAGTTGAGTCAGAATAAAAATAAATTCAAGCCAGAAACTAAAAAAAAACATTGCAAGATGAACAATTTTAGTGTTTGATTATGTTAAGGCTACACAGCTGTTCAGTCCCAATCCCTTGAGTTCCCTTCACATTGTGGAAATTTTCTTAATTTCACTATTAAACATAACCCTGAGATCTACTGTTGGTTTTCTTCCATTGATTTCACCAAATGCTTTAAGTGATCGCCAATCGCGATCATCCAGGATTTTGTTTTTGACCACATTTCTTCCTGGAAGACAATGGTTCTCCACTCTCCTTCCAGTTTCTAATAATGTGTTGAACAGTTCTTAACCCAGTTTTAGTAGTTTCTTCAATCTCCTTAGATGTTTTCTCTGCTTGATGCCAATGATTTGACCCTTCTCAAACAGACGACCACAGGATGTGTCTTTAGACATGGTTGTTGAAGAAATCAGAAGCTACTCATTGCATCAGTTGGGCTTAAATAACTTGTTGCCAGCTGAAAGATAATCACCCATGCAGTAATTATCTAATAGGAGGCTCCTACCTGTTTGCTTAGTTAAATCCAGGTGGTGACTTTTTTTTTTTTTTGTGGCCAGGCAGTGTAGTATATATTTGTCAACCAGATTGAGTGAAGTCATTACATTTAGAAGAAAGACTGAGATTATAAGAGTCTTAAGATTAGGGTGAATGTTAAGTGGTATGTTTAGGTAAGTGGTAGTTATGGTTGTGTTTGTGTGTAAGTCAATGGAAGGCCTACTCTGTCTTTGTGTGTGTGGACCTCTGCTCTCTTTGACACCAGTAGGTCGCTCATGGATGGGCGGTAGATGTCTGAGACCGTTGAACACATCTCTACCAAAATAAACGGCTCAGATGCACAATGTAACTGGTATGAAACATGGTAAAACATTGGGCTGCAATTTAGGATTACATTTTTTCAGTCGATTCATCTATCGATTATTTATTTCAAATAATAACCGGTAAACATTTAACATTACTTCACCTATTAAACTTTTATTCAAACATAATTATTGGGGCTGTGTATTGCTTCACATTTCCTAAACTCCGCTTTGCTTTTGTGCACCTCTTCTCTGTTGTCATACTTTTTTTAACCTCAGTCAGCTTTCAGGCCTGATGCTGCACTCAGGCTCCAAGCTTCTGTCATTTTTTGTGAGCTATGAACAGAAATTGCATCTTTATAAATCGAGAACCATTTCTGTTTTTGAAGCCAGAGTGACATCTTGTTGTCTTGAGGTTGGAACCTTTTTGTTGAGATTTTCACAGTGACGTCAACGAGTCATTGAAGTGCTAGTAAGTAGCTTACATGAGTCAGTCTGGTGACGTTTTTGAATACTCATTCCCCAGAGTACAGGCTAGGTAAATTGTTTTACTCGATGGAAAGCTAGTTTTGTTCTTTTAGTGTTGTGAGAACACACCATTTTCCATGTACCCTGCAATTTGTGATGACCACTCGAACCCCACAAGGCCCTGATGGTTCTTGCGTCCTCCGAGGGTCTTGACAGTTTCATCTCAGATCTAGATGATGAATAACCGACTGACAAACTTGAATATCTTTAAACATAGCTCTGTTGTGTATTGCTTGACTTGGAGCTACAAAAAGGTGTATAAGCCCCTCCCTACTGTTGATGTGGTGCTCTAATAGTACCAACTCGTCTACATCAGGATAAGGCTAGCTTAGCTTCTGTTGCCTAGCTTGTTGCTGGTAATTAGCGTTAGGACAAAACTCCACGGTCAAACCTTTGTGAAGTGGACCTTTTTTTCCCACCCAGACAAGCAGATACTCCAGTGTTGGTTTTCAGGCGGCTAGCTTTTGGCAAAAAGTTAGCTCTCGTGCACTTTTGCATCAACATCACAGTCAACTTAGCAGCCGTGAAAGAAATACCAAAGCTCCGGTTAAAAAAAGGGGCTGATACCGTTTAAAAAGGTCATACCGGGACATTCGTAATGGGAGCAGCGACATCTATGTGTAGGAGGTTGTCCGTGTGCATGTCAACCAGGGAGTGTAATTTAGTCCTAAAGCTACAGTTGTGCTTAACAAACTGATTTTTGCACAATTATTCATACCCACGCTTGACGTATCGAGACATTGTTTAAGTAATCTCCCTCCATAAGTTCAGTGCCATCTGGGAATCTCCGTGCTCCTGCATTGATGGACACCTACAGAGATGTTCATTCTCTTTGCATCTGCCTTAGTTGTTTCTTCTCTTGGTTTTTAGCAGAATGCAACTGATACTTGTTCCAAGGCCAGAGTGCAAAAAATGTGGGGGAGCGCACAACCAGACGTAACGATATCGAAGCTCACGTATGAACTGAAAAGCAGTGTCTCCAAACCAGCACTTTGTATGTAAAGGAGTCCCTTTTTGTTTAAAAGTACGAGATTTTCCTTTGGAATTCAGAAGCGTAATTCATTTCTCTTGACCAGCCTGAGTATTCAGCTGAGTATCTGGTGGTACAGATTCCCATGGCCCTTGGGGGCTTAGTGTAGCTTTAATCAGCTCAAGGACCTGGCCTCTCACCCTGCTGCTAATACCAACTCCAACCTGAAGGGATAAGAGGATCCACGAGTCGTTCAGAGCCCAAGTGGTAGAACAGACCATGTGGGAGATTGTGTTTCATAATCTAATATAAATTAATTTGCAAGTTCATTAGGTATCTTAGCGTTATGAGAGAGCTGTTGTCATGAATGGTGTTAAAGGCTGTGGTTTGACTCAATTGACAACCACTGAGTTGTATTGTCTTGTACTAAGACGTGTTTGTATTACTTTGTCACGTTAAACACTTGAGGGTTTATTTCAAACCAGATTAACAGCATCAATGTAAGTGGAAATGCAACTAGCTCCATTTTGTTCTATCAATGCATCTTTGACATTCTTTAGGACCATCACTGTTGGGTTCTCTGCCTGAGATGCTCATAATCGATTCACTGGTTATACATCAGTGGCTTCTGTGCAGCACTTTGACAAGAGGCGCTGATTATGGCTACGCCTCTTTAGCATGTTTGTCTCCACTGTTTCCTTCCTCCTGGGTAAAAGTTATTTCAAGTCTCAGGCTAATTAGTTGTATAGTCTTAGATAATAAGCAGACATGTAGATTTGGTTACGTTTTGTTTCATTTATGTGTCTTTAGTTGTAGGAATTGTGCAAAGGACATTTAATCTGATTTAGTGTGTGAAACTATGACCATCAATTATTTGATGTTTATCTTCTTATGACCCAGTTTTCTGTATTTTCTGCTGAACTAATGCTTCACAGTCTCTGATTAACTCTTATCTCGGCCTTCTCACCATTCCCCTTTCTAATTAGAAAACCAAACTAAAGGTGATGAAGCCTTTGTTGTGCTGGCCCACACCCTGATGAATCAACTAGCTAAGAATAGTTGGACTGTTGACCAGCTGGACTGTTTAAGGCGGCTTTTAAACACTCTTTTCTTAGTCATCATTCTCAGTTTAACATGCTCGTATTGTTTATTACGTTGGCTCGCCAATACATTTGCTTGAGTTGTGTCTTTGACTATAAAAAGGTCAGTAAATGTCCTGTGATTAAGAGCTTTTGCATGTTTTTCCAGAATACCTGGAAATATGGCACCATATACATAAAGCAGAAACCGTTGGAATATATTTCCAGTGGCGCAAATCCTGATGTAATTACGGTAATCCAAAGTGCGCTTGTGCAAATGCCGCAAATACACTTTTCTACAACAAGGTCAGTGCCCATCAACCAAATTGGATGGCGATCGAAGTTTAACTCTTTATAGGGCACTCACTGAAATACTTGAAGATTGTAAATATCAACCCTAGAGCGTTATTGTGGGACATAAGACTTTTTTACTTTTGTGACTTTTTTCAAAATTTTCAAAATCAAGATCAATGACTTTACCATAATGTGTCAGGACACGGTCGCAGAGATGGTTCCATGAAAAAGCAGATTTTATTAGTTACAAAGACACTCTGTCAAAAGAGAGATCTTGAAAACAAATATTAACATTCAACGATGGTAATTAACTTAAGGAAAAATTACTCCTGAGGAAAGAATCTCAGTATATTTTCATTACTGTGACTTGGTACATGAACAGACGAAACATTCTGGCACAAGACAGGGGAAGATGCAGACCATTTATACACGAGGGTAATGAGAAACAGGTGATCAGGGAAGACAATCAGACCAGCGACACAAGAGCAAACGAGAGGAGAGTTACTTTCAAAATAAAACAGGAAGTCATGAGACAACAGAAAGAAAACAAACTCGCTGCGGTGTGACAGTATGTATATGTGGTTCCTTATCCTTAAGTGATAAACAAATGTAAAAATGTATTCAGACCATTAGAATACAAGTGCTAATTCGACACAGTCAGCGTTATCACATTAGACAACATCAGGCCTCTTGTTCTTCATGGTTCCTAATGAAGCAGTTATACTCAGCGTCCATACAGACGCGGGCCTTGCAGATTACATTTGATCTTCTCTGACTGGCTGCATGAAAACCACATGCAGACAGAGACAAATCAAAGGTTTATTCTAAGAAGCCAGAATAAGAGAGTTTATTGGGTCTGTCTTTCAGTGTCGACGTAAAGCCGCTCAGACTGAGAACATTAATATAGTTTTCATTGTTTGATGTCAAATTGAAAACAAATAGTCTTTTTGATCATTCCATGAACTATTGTCGCTACTAGAGAAAAATCACTGTTAATACTTTCAAATAAGTCATTTTAAATAAGTGCAGCACTTTTCATCTCTGACTGTGACATTTGAAATTGTCTGTAAACACACATCCTAACACTTCTTATTAAAGCTTGTAGAAAAAAAATAAAAAATAACAGCTTTCTGGCTTCCTGTGAAATGATGCGCCTTCTTTCCCAGAACAACGCGACCATTTCATTTCGCGGGTCAGCTTGTCTGATGAGCTGCAATCAATGCCAATCTCTCAGGATCTCTCTCTGCCTCGTGGATGGTGTGTCTTTTCCCCTTTCCTGCACGCAAGAGCACCGACAAACAAATGCAGACGCAAACCGAAATTAACTGATGACAAGACATTGTGTCCCGCGTTGTCTTATCAGCAACAGGAAATGTAGTTTCCTAACACGACAGGCAGCTGTGTCTTGGGCAGCTTTTGTAGCAAAGTAGATTTTCCACTCAAGTGCATATTATCTAACCCTTAGAAAGCACAAGGTTTTGACCTCTGAAGGAGGCACCGCATCCTTTTTGACGACAGTTCCAAGAAAAAGTTGAATAAACTTAGTCATCAAGCGTTCAAATCAATAATTAAAAAGCTCCCTTTACTGAATGTTAATTAGTGATATGTGGTGAAGAATCTGGGGAAGCTTATCAGTTGAGCTATTTTTCCGCTGTACACTGCATTTGTAACTAGATAATCCCTGCAGAGATTTTAAATGAGCCAATGCTTTTGCTACAGCTGCCGACGTATCAGTATAAGTCTTGTTAAAAC
This sequence comes from Planiliza haematocheilus, assembly GCA_005024645.1. NCBI lineage: Eukaryota > Metazoa > Chordata > Actinopteri > Mugiliformes > Mugilidae > Planiliza > Planiliza haematocheilus. The sequence continues at coordinate 637,648 of SRSE01000262.1, forward strand.
TGTGTGTGGGGGATCCGCCCTCTGACAGTTCTCCTTTTGAAATGTGCAGCTTCTATACAGCCTCTTTATCAGGTTTTGGTTGGTGTTGCATGCTTTTATTTTGAAGGAGCAGTTTTGTAGTTTTATTTTGAAAATCCAACATGCCCACTGAAGCTCCCTTTGGTTCCTGATGGGGCCTTTATGGAAAGTCCTGGCTCCAAAAATGCATGTTTTCAGTTTTTTTTTCATATTAGGAACTTTATTTTCAAAGTTTGTTGTATTTTAAAAATTAAAACCGTTAAAGTTACATTTGATATGATAAGATATCCCACGTGTGGGAAATTTCCATGTCACAGTAGCATGGAATTTGGCAAAAACACATATATATATATACAGAAAACAGTGACAACTTCTACAGGGAAAAGAAGTTACTGAAAAAACACAAATACTAAAAATGTTTACAAATATTTACAAAAAATATACAAGAAATACAATACTCTGAAAAAATATAGAAAGAACTAGAAATATAAAGCCATTCTGTATATACAGTGTTGTGGTGGAGTAAAATTTACAAATAAATAAAAGTTGCTTAAACTTTAGCCTCATAGCATAATTGCCTAAGTCGTATTTTAATGTTCTCTCTCTCCCGCGGAGAAGACGGAAGACAGTTGGGAAGATGTTTTGTGAATTAAGTTAGAGGCGTTTCGTTTGGTGATGAAACAGCTGTTCTTGTTTGGGCCTGTTTTATCTGGTTCCAGGACGGCGTGTCATCGCCGATCAATGGACCAATGACGTCTGAATTATAGTAGTAGATTCTAAAACCAGACTTTAGGACATCTGTCCATGAGAGAAACTGGGTCATGCAGCAAGAAAACGAGGCCAAGAACGCGAGGTGGTTCTACAAAAGAACGGTTAAAGAAGAACCAGATGAATGTTTAGGAACGGCCAAGTCAAAGTCCTGACCTTAATCCAATAGAAATGTTGTGGAAGGACCTGAAGCAGCAGCTGATGTGAGGAAACCCACCAACATCTCAGAACTGAAGAGGTTCTGTTCTGAGGAACCAAGCTGCTGTAGACGATTGATCAGCTGTTACCTTTTAGTTACAAGGAGGTCACAGCACATACCAAAAACATGGCTTTCAAAAACTCTTTGCAAGTGCAAATTAAATCCACTGGACTCGTGTAAAACCACTACTTACCACAACTGTGCATATGTAACCTATGATTTACATTTTCCAAAAGGACTTCCCTGAACCGAGCGCCTTTCACATGCACCCATGCCCCGGGTTAATCTCCTCTGACCTACTCTGCGGGATTTAATGCCGAGGCACAACCTCGACGTTGGCCCGATCACCTTCACGTCTCGCCTGCTGATTTTTTTTCCACCGTTTCTAGTCCAAACATGAACGTGGTGATTGTGTTGCTCGCAGCGCGTCTGCAGTTTAATCACCTTGAAGGCTCCTCACTGGCTACTGTTTGGTCATGCCCTTGCTTGAGTTTTTGCCAGCCTTGCAGGTGTGTCCCTTTTAAGATGCATTTTTTTTTTTTAAATAAATCACAGCCGGATTGAATTTCAGGCTTGATCTGATGCAGAGTGTAGCTGTTGTGGAGCAAAAGCTGAACCAGTAAAGGTGTGTTTTAATTCTGGGTCAGTTACAGTAGAAATCCACGGTGCTTCTCACACTCTCTTCTTCTTTCTCTGGAATCCAGAAATGGAAAAAGATCTTTGAAGATAATCTTCCCTTTCTACTGTAAGATGCCAGCAGAGGTGAAGTAACTACCCAGACAGACATTATGAGATTTCCTTCAGCTCCAGGGCGATGATCTGATGATATATGTCGTGGATTAGGAAGCCGCTTTGAAGGCAAGCCTTTTCCTCGTCGAGCACTGTGGTTAAACGGAATCCCTTTTATTTGAAGATGTTGAGTTTGGGTGGTCGTTTTTCTTTTTTCGTTTTTTTAATTAAATCAGGCAGGTGTTTGAATGTTGCATAAATCTAATTAAAGAGGCGTCTCCTCACTTAAATAAGACCCCCTATTGCAAATCAGAAACCACTTTTCTTTGGCTGAGAGATGCAAGTGTTGGATGCATATTATCGATGTATGTTCACGTTGAAAACTATTTGCCTAGAAGAGGTTTTGCTCCACATGATTCAATGTGGTCTGTGCTATTTTAATTTAGTCTGGGTAGATGCAATCTTTGTGGCTTCGAGGTATGTCACGATACTTTACAGCGGCTCTGGCTGATTATTTATTTCATTTTTTTTTACCGCATTCTCGTGCATAATTGCATTCATGCATCATATGTATCGGAGCAATACAGACAGGAATGCTCCCATATTACTCACATTATAATCCTATTTTTTGAAATAGATGGAGGCTTTGATATGAGAGCGTGATAGGATTTCTTGTAACACTCTAATTTTAAACTCCCGCTATCTGAGCAGCTCGCGCAGTAGCTTTAAGAAACCGGCCGCTCAACATGCGGATTACTCAGTGCACCTTTATCGAGCCACCCGCCTCTGTGATCTCATAATCTGATTTAATTTCCCGCCCAGCCTCATTTTACAGCTCCTCAGCGGCTGTGAGATCTGCCCCGTATTGTTGGGCAGTCTGTTCGGTAGCTCAGAGCAAAGCTTTCCATTTGATGTGTACACACGCAGGGGAGCTGTCTTATCGTGTTTGCGCTCAAGGATGTGGGAACCCGGTTTGTTTGGACTAGTGTGTCGAGATTTCTTGGCTTTGTCTGACGGCTGTACGGTATCACGGCGCTCTGAACTTCAGCCCGGCTTATCGTATTCTACCGACTGTGTGTGCACGTGTTTGCTCAAGGTCGTTAGAGTGTAGGACCATAAAGATCACGTCTTAAATGTCCATGTCCTTAGCATGTAATAGAGAAAATAATACACCGATCAGCCACAACATTAAAACCACTGAGAGGAGAAGTGGATAACATTTAAAACATCTTATGACAATTCAGTGTTCTGCTGGGAAACTTCTGGACCTGGCATTCATTCATTCATTGGTGTGGATGTTCCTTAGACATGTAGCACCCACCTAGACCAGACCAGGCACCCCCACCCCATAGCAATGACAATCCTTGATGGCAGCAGCCATCCCCAGCAAGATGATGTTTTAGGAACAACTCAAAGAACCATGAAGAACATCATAGGGTGTTGACCTGGCCTCCAAATTCACTAGATCCCAAACTGATCAAAACTCCAGCTTTGACTTAAGTGCAAATGTAAACGCGGAGCTCCAGCTTAGTAAGAAATAAAAATAACAAATGAGAAAAAGTATTTTCAAGTTTTACACAAGGTAACTGGTGCATAACAACTGCAGAGGTTACTGGTGTTTCCACCTCCAGCAGCAATAGTCGCGCGTCACTCTTTGCATCGTATCACTTTTTATTTGCTGTCGGATTTTCTAAATCCGAAAAAGCTCCACACAACAGACGTAGCGCCCCTTTTCGGAACGTGTTCCTCCTCCTCTTCGTCATGGGTGGGTCGGGCTGCCTCCGTTTCCTCGTGACGTTCACTCTCCGCGTCCGCCATGATTGTTATCACTCAGGTAAAGTTGTTTCTTCTTCGTCGTGCTCATGCAACCACACCAAGCAGTCTGCTGCAATACCTGCAGTGCCCCGTGTGTCGAGGCGGTGTAATTACAGTGACTCAGAGAGATGCTGCAGACATCTGCTCTTTCTCCGGTATAAACGGTATTGCAAAATCTATACCGGCACACGGTATAATACCGTTATACTGCCCAACCTTAATATACACACATATATATATAAAAGCATATCATCACTTGGATTGAGGAAAAATGTGGCCTACTTGCAGCCTAATGGTGGTGACAAGCTCCACTGCACTTTAATTTTGTTTATTTGCAGAAATTCCACAAAATTATGACAAGTGACAAAACAGTTTGCAAGAACATAGTGTTAATTGCTTTATCTCAATTGCACCGTGAACACAAACCAGATCATGGTTAAATGCAACCAACAATATGGTATCAGGTGCTCCTTGAAAGGAAGTGTAGACATGAAAGCGTCTATTGATAATAAAATGATGTGCAAAAACATGCTCAGTTACATCTTAACCATTATTAAGTGTCCACTAACGTACTATGCATTTGCAGCACAGCCTGAACTTAAGTTTTAACATAATCTGAAACGATTAATTGACATTTTCTCTTTACATTTGTGATAACGGTCTATTTGAACAGGGTCTTATATTTATCTTCAAGAAGAAATGTTTTCTCAAAGGCTTCCTCAGAAATCAATTAAGTTCTGTAATTAGCTTTGAAATTCTCACAGCGGCTGAAGAACCCACAGCTGATTCAAGCAATCGCCCCTGGTACTCCAGTGGTTCCACTTGTCTGTGCTCACTGTGTGATACTCAGCCTCTCCATCTCAGCGCTGGGAATATGAACGCTGCTTTCCTCTCCCCTGCAGATTTTTATTTATTTATTTATTTAGTAGTCCAGCTTGGATCACACATATTCAAACCTATGACCCTCAAATGCAGATATCCCACGTGCACAGGCTCAAGCGCACGCTGTCCCACTCCTATCTCCTTTCTCTTTCTCTTCTAATCCAGTAATTGAACCAGACTTACTTCAGCAATCCAGGCTTTAATCAGCCTCCGTAGCCTCAGGCCGATGATTCAGCTCTTACTTTCCACCTTCTTTTTTTTCTTCTAACTAGATGTAAAAGGGAGTCAATAAACTCCAGATCTGCACAGTTAACCTGCATAGAAATGAAGAATTTCTGCAGAATTGCACCACATGCTGTTCTGCAGAAGATTGCACTGAGTTTACACATATTTGGCAAATGAGCTTTCTCACTATCCAGCAGGTAGTTAGCTTAAGAACGGTTCGAATCCCTCTGCTGACTGGGAGGAGTTTGCATGTTGCAGGTACTCCAGCTTGGTAGGTTCATTGGTAAACATTATATACATAGGAACGATAAATGATAAAATGCAGTAATATGGGTGGAAAAACATTGACATGAAGCTGCAGGTCGTATCCACAGCCTCTTTGTGTAGTGAACAATTTAAAGGAAATGAATTATGAATCATGGGGCACGTTTCAACCGATACCGAAATACAAATACCTCTGCATGCGACTGGATAGTCCTACTGCCAAACAGAGCAACGTGCTCACATGGTGCATAAATCAGCGGTGTCAAATATACGGCCCGTGGGCCAAAACCGTCCCACAACATAAGTTTGCAAAGTGTGAAAATTGTCTCGAAGCCTTTTAATAAAAACAACTGGTGTTCCTAATCTGTTAATCGCTGCTTCAGTAAGAAGAGTGGACAGAACTCAACAGTAAGACCCAGAACTATACAGCAGACAGCAATGTGCCCAAATTGCACTTATTTTTCTTGAGAAATTTCATTCATTCATCTTCTGTAACCGCTTGTTCCTGTTAAGGATCACTGGGCAAGATCGGGGAAACATCCTGGACAGGTCTCCAGTCTGTCTCAGGGCCAACACAGAGAGACAGACAACCATTCACACTCACACCTACGGCCAATTTAGGCCTCGTCCACCAAATCAACCAGGACTGAAATTTCTGACGCTTCCTCCACCCACAATGCACCTGTGGCCTGAACCTGCAGATGTGTTTGATTTGGGTTACTTAGGCCTCGTCCACATGTACCAAAACCATCTTTTCCCCCTCCTCCATTTATCCCTGGCATCGTTTCAAGAATATCTGCGTCCACACAGATGCATTTTAGGGCAATGTGTTTACAGGATTTGTGTGGACGTTCGGCCAAAACGATGCAAAACATCGTTTATTTTTAGCAACGTGTGGACGGCCCCTTAGAATCACCAATGAACCAAACCAGCATGTCTTTGGACGGTGGGAGGAAGCTGGAGAACTTGGACAGAACCCATGCAGACACAGGGAGAACATGAAAACTTACATCCTAACAGTGTTAATTTTGGCAGCACATTTTGATTTAGTCTTAGTCTTAGTCTTTTGAATAACGCACCATTTAGTCTTAGTCATATTTTAGTCACCTGAAATCTTTTAGTCTTAGTCTAGTTTTAGTCGACTAAATATTATAAGAATTTTAGTCTTAGTCTAGTCTTCAGTCTTTTAGTCTTAGTCTAATTTTAGTAGACCAAATATTAGCAGATTTTAGTTGACTAAATCTACAGGGGACTTACCGTAGTTGACAAATATCTTATGGAATGGTATTTCGGTTTGAATATGCAATACAGACACAGATTTAACGGCTGTAATACAAAACATGTATTTTATTTTTCAAAAACACTGACCGTGGCTTTTTCACAAAAGGAAAATAGTGCAATTCTCAAAAACAATAATAAAGCTATTGGTTGTAATGCCACTGCAGAAGGTATCCAACTACAGAAACTCACTATTGTTAATGTTCAGAGAAGTTAAAGAACTGCTAGGCTACAATGCCTTACAATGCCTTGCTACTCTGTGCAAAATCAACAAAATTTGAACCGATTAGTGCAGTTCTCAAATATAGAATAAAAGATATATTGGCTGTATTGCCATTGCACACACTACCAAAGTAATACTCCTTAATGTTCAAGTAAATAAAAAAACTGCTCTCTCAGCATTGGAAATACAGGTAAATACCACATTAAACTAAAAAGGACACAACTCTGTAGGCGTCATCTTAATCTGTTACTCTGTGCATTGTGTGCAAAATCAAAGAGATTTGAAAAGAAAAACAAAACATGTAAAAGAAAATATGCATTGTTGTAATATTGCACATAAAATGAAATATTCTTCTTTAAATAATTAATGAGCTCAACTGAAGACAAGTGAATTACATGCTTAGCTGTAATGCCATTATTGCATGGAACAAAAACAAAAAATCTCTGCTCTCATATTAAACGAAAAACAAAAACAAATACCAGATCAGTAGCTATCAAGTTGGGCCTGTACTACTGCAGGAAATACTGTAAATAGCAGTGAATACAACAGTTCTATTTGTTTCTGTTCATTTTAAGGAAAGCACTTCGCTCCAATGTAACCCGTCCTCTATTGCGCCGCCCTCTTGTGAGGTCACCTGTGATGCTGAATACCCTCTCAGCAAAAGCTTGAGAAGCTGGCATAGACAACATGTCTAACGCAAAAGGTTTTAAACTGTGATAAAAACTGTCACTCTTTGCCAGCCAAAAGTCTATTCCTGTGTCCTCAGTGATGGGATGTGAAAGTTCTTCCTTGTACTTGATGATCTGCTGTTTGATGCTGGTTGTGGAGGTTTTCTGTTTAGGCCTGGTGGTGCGGCATTTTGAGAGGAACCTAAACACCGGTTGCTTTGAGGATGGCGCTGATTCTGGTTCCTCAATAACCTCTTCTTCTGCATCATCTTCTGACTGGTCCTCCTGTCTTGTGTGTAGGAAAGTGCATTTGACCACATAGTCTTCTGCCTGTTTCAGCAGTTCCTGGATATTTCCATCAGCCACATCAATATTAACAAGGATTTCACAGACAGTTGGGTTGACAAAGCAAGCAGCTGCTGCAAGTGGTGAGAACTTTTCATCGGTTGGATCCAAGAGGCAAGCAAAACGCAGATTCAGATTTGATCTCATTTTCTCTGCAAGGGTGGCGAGGTCTCTGTACCGACTGTTCTCTGCAAAGTCAGTTAGGTGGCTCAGCAGGTCAAAGAGAGCAGGAACCACTAGGGACATAGATGTGGTGTCACTCTGGAGGGTTTTAGTGTGTTCCGCAAAAGGCTGCAGTAGGTCATGCAATGATGAAAGCTTTTGCCACTCACTAGTAAGCAAACTGTCCCATCCCATGTCATTTGTGATTTGACAGACTGCATTTTTGACTGTGAGGAGTCGTGTGACCATGTTGAATGTGCTTGACCAGCGTGTGGGGCAGTCATTTACAACAATAACACCACACTGGTCCAATAACCTCTGTGTTGCAACTGAGGACTTGCGAAAGAGCTTCACCACAGACCTTGCTTTATCGAGGACTCTTTTGACAGTTGTCTCTTTCTGCAACATGTGGACCACAAGCTGTATGGTATGCACCACGCACGGTGTCCGGTCCATTTCCATGTCGACATGATGGTACCTAATAAGAAGAAAAGACAACCAATAAGTCTAAACCTAATAAAGTGGCTGGTGTGTGTCTGTATATACTGTATATGTATGTAGTATGCGGCAGGGGGAAAATCATTCATGTGATAATTGACTTGTCATGTAAAAGAATAAACTAAACATGGCTCACCGCTGGTCATCAATTTCAGAGTCACTGTCCATCGTGGACCCAGGAGAGTCATCCTCAGAGCTGGTTTCTTCTGCTGTGGTGTTTTTAAAGGCTGCCACCATGTTACTCCCATTGTCTGTTATTACCGTCAGGATCTTTTCCTTTGGTATGGCCCACTCTTGCATACATTTGTCTACGCATGCCTTAATAGACTGTGCAGTGTGTGGGTGAGCTACTTCTTCAAGGGCCAACAATATGTGTACAGGTTTACTTTGTTCCACACAAAAGTAGCATGCGCTTATAGCAAGGAATGAGGCGGTCAGTCCTTTTTTTGTCCATAAGTCAAGGCCAATGGATACTCTCCGGGCAGTAGCCAGTCTATCTTTAAATTTTTGTCTTTCTTGTTCATACTGTGTTTCAATCAAATTGCTCATTTTAGTTTTCTTTGGAACTGTTAGTCTTCTATCTACAATCTCCATCATTAGCACAAAGTCCTCGTCTTCAATTGTTGTGAGTGGTAAACCTGTGCGTCCAATCCATCTAGCAATGGCCTGCTCCTTGGTCTGTTGTTCCTTCGATTCAGTTTTGTACTTTGAAGAACTTAGAAAAGCTGTAGAGATGGCCTGCTGCTGGGTTGCACTAGCAGCACTAGCTTTATTTCCACTTGGCCCATGGTCATCTTTGTCATCAGATGTCTTCTGTATCTGTGAGGGTGAATAAAGGGGGAAGTTGTGATTTTTCTCTCGCTCTCTACACACATTTGATTCAATTTGGGGACATTGAATATTTATACTCATTAATTCAGCTAGACAATCGTCTAATCAATACAGTTCAGAGGTGGTTTTCTTTAGCTTCTATCTTATTTCAAGTTTAGCGGAAACACTGTGGTTTAACTGATAAAATAACTAGGACTGTCAATCCATTAAAAAAATATCTACTTATACTCTGTGATTAGTTAATCTAAATTAATCACATGCACCCATTTATGCTATGAACATCTTAAATGAAGAGCCAAAACAACATTATAGACTTTAAAGTTGAAACTCGCTCGCTATTAATTTTTCCTTTGGCTCAGGCATCAGCATATTGCTGGTGTCAGATTTTTAGCATGATAAATGCAAATGAGTTACCACTCACTGTCAATGACGTGCAAACGTTAGCTTTACAAAGCTGGCGGCTAGCATTATTTTGATCAAGAGGTGTGCGAACTCGTAGACCTACAGTAGCCTACCTCTGGATTGTTTTGCACTACGTTATTATTTCTGTATTTAATTCATTGAAATTAACAACAGTCGTAAAAATAACTTTAGCGTGTACGCTTACCTTTGCATGTATTTCTGGATGAGTCTTTTCCAAATGTCGCTTCAAGTTGGTGGTGTTTTTGCCAGCGATTTTTGCTCCACACGGTTTGCAGATGGTCTTGTTATCTTTGTTGTCATATTTAAAGTGTGACCAGATGTCAATTCTCCTTTTTCTTCCTAGATTTACCGGGTCCGTTAGCTCTGCCATTTCTGTCGTTGGGAAACACTAGACTGGGAGCACTGCATTAGATTTGCCGCATTTTGTTTTTAACAATGGCTATGCTGCTCGTGATTGGATTGCTTCCCAACTTGTCCCACAAAAACAGTAATTCTGATTGGATGTCTTCTCCATTCGTCCCACCCTAACATTTTCGTCTTATTTTTATTCGTTGACTAAAGTGTCAGTTTTAATTCGTCTCAGTCTTCGTCATCATATCTGCCTTTTTATTTAGTTTTTATTTAGTTTTCGTACGTGAAAAAGGTTCGTCAACGAATATTTTTCGTCGTAGTCTTCGTCAACGAAATTAACACTGCATCCTAATTTACTTGGACTTCTTTCTTTCTATGATTCATAGGTTATTGTGCTTTAATGTTATGGCTCCGGCCTGTTTGACATCAGGTTGGGCTGAATGTGGCACCAGAAACTAAAATGAGTTTGACGCCACTGGCTTAAATAAAGCTACGGCCAAATGATCTGACAGATCTGGCAGATCTTTGGAAGACCATCATCAGTTCCCAATGGATCAACTTTCCACCACTTCCATTATACTAAAGAGTGCAGTGGACTGAAGGTTGGAATCACCAGAACCAATGAACTTTTGGTGGACTCGCACTGATCCAGAGAGAAGATGTGAAGAGGGTAGACTCCCAAAATTTGGTAGGAGTTCCTTTGAGGCGGTCCCTGTGACCTTTGACCAACAAATTCCAATCAATTCATTGTTTTGCGTCTACTTCAAAGACATCTGATTGAACGTGTTCATGAAAACGGGAATAAAAACCCAAACACAAGTAGAGGAGGCACTTGCATCTGCTGCTTGTCTCTTCTCGCTAAGTTCTGTGAAAGCGGTGCAATCCAGTGACCTAGTTTTACCCCAAAAAGCCAAAATGTCACCCTTTCACATTCATTCATTCCTTTTTTTTTTCTCCTCTTCCCGTCCCGCTCCGGCTTCCTCTGCCTCTCTCGGCCCTCGCTCTCCCTTAGTGTCCAGAAGAAAGGGGTGGTGCATTCCAAAAGCCTGGAGACCGTTCCCCTCTTTCAGCCAGTGGCCCGCAGAGTGACAGAGGAATTAGAATAAGAATAGCTGCCCATTCACCCCCAGTGCCCCAGTGACGAGCTGGAGAGAGCGAGGGGGTCGGGGGGAAGAGAGGGAGGAAAGAAATGAAGGGGGTCCCGCACAGCCTCTCTCTGCGTCCCCATTGGCTGGTGGGGTTCCCTCTGTTTTTACATCGCCGCCGTCAGTTGCGCTTTCAAGTTTGTTTTACGCATTCTGGCGCACATACGCACCCACACATGTGCATGCACGCGTAAATGTACACACTGGGCTGCGGGGGCTAGCACACGTGTGCACCGGGACATAGAAATCTGCACACTGTCAAACAGAATTGACCTACAGAGGACACAGAGCAGGCAGCCCTGACCACGCAGTGCAGACTGGACTGAGGAGAGCCGAGGCTGTGTGAGTACGAAGCTGCTCTCAGAATCACGACCCTACCGTCAATGTTTTCCCACGGGTTCACACATTTGTGGAGCATCGGCTAAACTCTTTCTGTATCGGTGTGTTTCCGTGGTGGTGATTCTCGATTAAAACGCGACCTTGCGCTGCCACCATCCCTGTAGGGAGCTGTGGATAAAGTGTAAACCCGTTTAACTTTGTAGCTGTTAAACTTTAACAGCAGCACGGGGGTTTTAACGGGGCAGCAGGTGTTTTTTTTTTTTTTTTTTCAGTTCTCTTGCATATTCTTTGAGGTGTAATTAATTCATTTAAATGTTAGTTGTCATGTGTTTGAGCTGATTTTAGACATTATTAAGTCAAACGTAGGATGTTTAGTGTAAAGTTCTTGTTTTAAATGGTTCGTTAGTCGCTTCAGGGGCTCTAGAGCTCCAAAGAGGCTCCAAACCTCTTTGCACATCCCTGCACTCTAGTTTGGTGAAGTGAGGGGCCCCTCTGGCACATTGGTACTACACATATGTATGACTTTTATTTTAAATCAGACTGACAAAACTTATTGAACATTTTGTGAAACAGTTGGAAAATCAGCGTCTTGAAATCTTAAAATCGTCTGTATTTCTTTAAGTTAGTTGCACCTTCGTTACTTTATCCACATGTCCCTGCTTCTGCTTTTGTATTCTACTAAGTTAAAAGTATTCTATAAAGTTCAGCACTTTAGAGCCGTGTTTGCAACTCAAAGCATCGAGAGCTTTAAATCCCAAGGACCTTATGTCAAAGAACTAAAAGGTTCCTTCAACCGCGATCTAACGCCTACTGCCTAGAGGTTGTAAAATGTCAGCGCTGCAGATTTCTTCTTTGAGAAGTCCTGGCAGCTTAATTGAGACACAGATTCGTAAATTTGATGTTGATGTGGAAATCTGCAAAGGTTCCTAGACCGTAAGCGTTTAAAGTTGTGTTTTCTTAATTACGTCGGTTATAGATAAACAAGTTAATATAATGAGTTGGAGACATTGAAGTTATGATGGAGTTTGAATTCAGCTCAGTCTATATTCAAATCACAGACTTAATATAGACACAGAAAGAACAACCTCCCCTTTTTCCTGCAGAAATCCAATTCAGTATATGCATTGCTTCCTTAGGACAGTCATGTACTGCCATCCAGTATTAGCATATTATCACCCCTCAAGTACGAATGTAATCTTCCACAGGTGGTTTTCCAGGACACTGCTTTATTCAGACTGTGCTATAAAGTATTTGCATCTAAATTACAAAAAAAGGAAAGTCAGTTCCTTATTTTTATGTATGCAGTCACCGACTGTGTAAATCTTGTCGGGTCCCCCTGCAGTGCTTGTGCATCTCGAGTGCGAGCCCACCAAGCTGAGTGTGAGAAATGCATTCCAGCTGAGACCTGCTTTAAAATGCAAAGCAGAAGTGGAGAATAATGTGTAAGCTTAATTTGAGAAATTCTGTAAAACGAAGACCTTTGAGTTGTCATCTGAAAAGGCAACAAAGGAGTTTACCCTCTGACTTAAGTGGTTTATTCGGGCTGCAGGATCAAACCCGACATGCTTTCCTAAGGGAGTCGGTCTTTTCATTTACTCTGATTCTATAAAATAAAAACACTTTGTCCCTTTGAACCCTGTGTCTATGGAGTGTGAATGTAAAAGACGTGTTTGCAGAACATGATTAAGAGCAGGTTATATTGTACATACTGTGCTAGTCAACTAGGGCGACACAGTGGCGAGGTGGTTAGCACTGTGGAGTTTACATGTTCTCCCTGTGTCTGTGTGGGTTCTCTCCAGGTTCTCCAGCTTCCTCCCACCGTCCAAAGACATGCTGGTTAGGTGTGAGGTGTGAGCAAGTAATGCTAGTAATGCTTTACAACAATGAAGTCTATATTCTTGACCTGTATGCTGAGAACAGACAGCTCATGTGCTACATACTGTGAGCTGCAGATATGTATAGCCTGTATAAAAACAGGCAGCACCTCAGCACCATCAATACCATTTATTAGTACTCCACAGCGTGTTGTTATTTCTATGCAGCTAAAGGTCTAATAACTTTATCAAACAGTTGATGTTCAGCCTCCTTCTCTCTGTTTTCTCTCAGGACATTTGGTGAAGTTGTTAACTGACTGCTGCCCAGAGGATTTGGACCGTTCCTCTGCTAGCGTTAGCGTTAGCCCTTTCAGATGCATTGCAGTAGTACTTTAGTTGTATTTCAGGACTGACATGTCACGGTAGCATGGGCTTCATCTTTCACACACTTGATGAATCGCTGTAGGTTTGCTGAAACGACCCACTGGGCTCCTCACCTGTCTTCTTGGAGGCGTCCATGTTGTTATCGTCATGTGATCAGTGGCTAGTCGACACGATGCTTAAAGCGCCATGGCACAGGAGTGAAGTCAAGAAACTGACTCGAATATGACAGACCCGGATCACCTTTGGGTGTTGTGGTAACATCAGCCATGAAAGCAGCTCTTTGGACCCAAAATAACTGGTATAACATTTACTGCAGCCAAACACGATCTGTAAAATATTTCACCGTCCACTTTTACTACCTTTATGACAACAGCAAACAGGGCAAAGGTTAATGGACAGAATCTCTCCAAGTGACCTGGTGAATTCGCTGATGAACCTGTCCTCTCCTTTCTACTGGCACCACACTGGAATATTAAACTAAATGAAGCTTCTTTACATAATTTAAATAATTCTTGTGTCTGTGTGTGTGTTACAGCTACAGAGACAGACGGCGTCCATGCGTTCAGGCATCCCATCATGCTCATCAAGACCATGCATCTGAGCCTCCTCTTGCTGGGTGAGTAGAAATCATAAATCTCTTTGGTGTCATCCTGGAAGAAGCTGGAAAGGAGGTTTTAAACCACACCAAGCACTGGGTTCGTCAGTATCACATATTAGCAGCTAATTTTGATTTACATTTATTCCTCCTCACCGATGCAGCAGCAGGGTATCAGGTTTCACTTTTGCTTTTGTTGACTCAAGGCCAAAGGAAATCCCCAAAGACTAACACCTTCGGTCTACATCGTTAGTCTTAATCCGTCATGTTTCATACATGCTAATCACTGCCTGCATGTGCTCTAGACCCATGAGCTGCAAACACAGGTGCTTGTACTGTCAGGTGTTTCTGAGTTATGAGTAGGTTATTTATTCTCTGATTAGTTTCAGCCCTGTGATTAGGTGATTAAGTGCATTCAATCGCTCATGGCTGCCTAAACATTAATAAATAGCTACCGTAAGACAAGCTGTCAGGCGACAGGAACACCACCTCCTGGGTTAAAGTCTTAACCTAATTACCGAATGCAGACTCACAGTGTCTTGTCTACCTGCAAATTTGCAAATGCTTATACATGCAATGGCCATTTTAGTAGGTGCACCTTGCTAGTACCGGGCTTTGAGCCAGTTTTGTCTTCAGAACCGCCTTAATCCTTCATGACGTAGGTTCATCAAGGTCCTGGAAACATTCATTTGAGGGAGTTGGGTTCATATTGACCTGATAGCATTGTGCAGTTGCTCCAGATTTACCAGCTGCACATCCATGATTGTGGTAGACATTTGAGTCAAGTGAAGTCGTTGTCATTGTTCAGGAAGCTTGTTTGAGATGTTTTTTGACTTGTGAAGCCATCAGAGGATGGCTACACTGCGATCGTACAGGTAGGTACTATGGTGCCGTTACCTGGGGGGAAGAATGCCATGAAAATGTCCCCTACACCATTATGGCACCACCACCACCCTGAACCATCGATACAAGGCAAGATGGATCCATGTTTCATGTCGTATACACCAAATTCTGATCCTAATGTAGCAGCGGAAACGCAAAGACTCATCAGATCAGTTTTTTCCAACCTTCTATTGTCCAGTTTTGGTGAGCCCTTGTGAATTGTGGCTTCAGTTTCTCGTTGTTAGGTGACAAGAGTTGCACTCGGTGTGGTCTTCTGCTGCTGTAGTCTATCGTCTTCAAAAGTGACATCTTGACATCTTCTGTCTTTTTTTATTTATTAGTGGAGCTTTGCACTAAAAGACAAACTAGCCTTTGGAATAAATAAGGGTTTGAAAAAAGAAGTGAATACATTAAACTGTGAACTCATTGCATCACACAGAAAAACGAGCTGACTGTGTTATTACAGCTCGACAACCCTGCAATTAAACCAATTTATTAGCAGGAGCACAGAATGGAAAAGGCAGCAGGATAATAGCCAGTGAAAATGATTATCAGTTTAGACTTTTGCTGCAATTCCTCCTCCTTTGCACATTAGCTGCATCCTGCCAGCCTTCCAGCAGCAGAGCAGCTCCTCCACACAGCTCATGACCTTAAATCTCCGGTGGTCATTCAGGCCCAGGTTTATTAGGTCAGCCTGTAAGGATTTGGAAAACTCCTAAGAATCTGGCATATTTGTGGAATGCATAGTAAACGGTGGGCTACTGTCAGCAGAGCTGGATCCGAGGCAGAATGGGCCCTCGAGGGGTTAATGAGCCCGTGTGACTGAACAGGGGCCACACACAGACATTTAACTGGGAGGATCTGTTTGGTCACTGGTCACCGGCGTGTCTATGTCTGATTCCTTCAGAAATACTTCAGCTACAAAACAAAAGGGTTCCTGGAATTTCCTCAATATTTGGCCAGTATTTGCACATGGCTTTGCTTTTGTTCACCTCTTTTTTGTTCGCCATTTTCTTTGAATCCGAGATTCCACACATCAGCTTTCAGGCATGACGGCGGAGCTCCTGTCAGGTTTTGGATCTCCCTCACACGTGGACTGGTGTTGTTTTTGCGGTCTCGTGAGGCTAGTCATGCAAAACCTGCAGGAAATGGCGTGTGTGTTTATGAATCAACATCAGATCTGTTAAACGGTTATCGATATGAGTCACAAATCTTTTCTTCAAACTAAGCCCAACCCACATGAACTTGGAGACCCATTACAGGTGTTGTGCTCAGCTTTCTTTAAGCGCTTACACGCAGGTATCTGGGTCAGTGTGTGTTGATTATTAACTGAGAGAGCTCTGTACTCATGTTCATGGCCGTACACTTTCGACTTCAATTTATGCCAACACAATGGATCTTCTATAGCGAGATGAATAACGTTACTAAAACAAACTCACTCTCTAAAACACTCTGTCTAAACTCAGAATAATTCAGAAAGTTTCCTCTCACTGCAGCCGCTAGCGCTACGTACGTCAAATCCAGCAGAAACATCAATGTCGACCCAATAAAATGGCAAAAGTACACATAAAAGATGTAAATATAATTAATTCTCCTTATCAGAAACTATCTACAGTTCTCCTCGGAGCCTGTCAGCAAAGGGTAGCGCTCACAGTTGCAGACCTGAAAGTGGAGGCTGGGTCAGGCTAGCTAGCTCCAGGGTTGCGCGGTCTTTTCTCACAATATCCATCTTTTCCTGGAAGTCTGCCATGAAAATGTGTTTCTGAGAAGCAACCAGATCAGTAGCATCTCCTCCTTCCACCAACGTGGGGTCAAAACATTTTATTTATTTATTTATTTATTCGATGGGGACAGTGCACATTAATGAACATCTATTCAGACAGAAATAGACGTAAATATGCCAGATTATAGCAACAATGCTAATTTGCATCCGCAGTCCCTAGGCAGGTAACACAAGAACATGAGAAGACATAGGACAGGACAATAGATCACATTAAGAGCACATCACATGACGGTACATTACTAAGAAGACTGGTTTGATTTCAACCTCTGCTTATGGTGAGTTTTGAAGGTTTGTAAATGTGGGACACTCCCTTATGGAGAGTGGTAGACTGTTCCATATCTTACTGGTCTTTACAGAAAGAGCATTTTGTCCAAAGGCTGTTTTTCTGTGAAGGATCTCACAGTCTCCTCTAGAGGAGGCCCTGGTTGTGCTTTTTTAACATGTTACAGACGTGAAATAACATTGGTTTTCTATCAAAGACCTTTAACATAGCAATTATCAAACCATCAACGGGGACGATTTGCTTGTGACGCTACTGTAGGAACTTGAAATGTGATTGGTTGAAGGAACAGCGTCACTAGAATGGGTTTTAAGCTTCAGCCGCCTGCAGTTATAATTATTAGGGTCCAGGCAGACTTTGGCAACACATGATGGCTGACATATGATTGGATAAAAGCACTGCAGCTGAGAGACAGACAAGCCATAAAATGAAAAGAACAGGCTATTGGGAATAATTTAATTAGATTAATGGGAAAATATTAGGCCAGGAAGAAGGTTTTTCTTGCCCTGATGGCCCACCACTGCTTATAAGGCTGAAACACTCAACACCAATATTCACATACGCAGATTTACTCAATTACATTGGCAGTAATTGGAGTAATAATGAGCTTGAATTGGTGGCTTTTGGCCAGTAATGCAATATCGTAGATGAATAAAAGAGTGAATGAATGAGTGAAAGAATAATGATGCACAAAAATAGCAGCAGGAGAGTTAACTGAAAGAATTTGTGTTCTTAGTGCTTGTGAAAAAGTTTTATTACAGTCCTACACTGCTGTTAGATGCTCTTCCAGCGCTCAGTGTATAGAGCGTGCACTAGTCTTGCAGCTCTCATGTGGGAGGACACATTGTTTATGTCCACCCGTCCGACACCTGGAATGCTTTCTGTAATGAATAACATCTTCCTCTCTGTCCCTGCATTCTTTGCATAACATTGGACACAAGGTGTTGTGTTTACCTGTATCATCCTGTGTGTGTGTGTGTGTGTGTGTGTGTGTGTGTGTGTGTGTGTGTGTGTGTGTGTGTGTGTGTGTGTTTCTTTTCCACGCGCTACACTGTAATCACAGCCTGGCAAACCAGCTGGTGTCAGACAACATCTGCACAAATGGTAGAACATCAGCGCGTAATGAGACGGAGATGCACAACAGACCTGTGAATAGAGATCTACGCATGTTCGTGACTCAAGATAAATAGACGGAAGTTAATCATCTGCTGAACCAGGAAATGTCAAGCCAATCACGCTGTAGCACCGATGCATAATTGGCAGTGGAGGTCACAGTTTTTCTCGTCTTATTCGACTTTGAAAGGTAAATTAGAATCAGACTGGCATTTGCCTCAAATGTTGTGTTGTGATGAACTAGAGACGTTGATCATTGTCACAGCAGTTTGAATTAAACCGGAAATAAAATTTGTTCTGGAAAACCTTGAGCATGCAGAGCAGATGCATGAAACCCTGAGGAAAGTAGAAGAAGTCATCAGATCTGAGTGGTGACTACAAACAGCTTCCACTTAGAGACGTAGCTTGGAGACACACTCACAGTCTGGGTTGTCCACCGATCCAGTCCTAAGCCTTTAATATTGAGTATTGGACAATCAGAGCCCCAGTCCAATAAAATAATCCTGTTATAGGTAATGTAGTGTGGACAGGGTAGCTCGTTGTCTCATTTCTCTGAATATCTCCTGGAATATTTTTCTCTACTAAACTTTTGTCTTTTGATTTTTTAATGCAGCGTTCTGTGTTTCTTTTTCTTGAATCAAGTTCGTAGTATTGAATGGAGATGACCTACTACCAGCTCGCCAGACATCCATGGTGCATTTCTGCCTGACTGACTTCGTTTTCCAGAGTCCAAGTTCTTCCTCACAGCAGAAATGTCTAGCCACATGATTTTGCTTCTTCTCCATCTTCTGTTCTGAAGATTTTTGGCAGCTTTGATGGAGAAGAAGAAATATTTATATAGAGTTTGGGTGGCACATAGATGAGGTTTTGGTTTACGGCAAATAACTACAAAAGACATGCAGGATCGGGACGTCCTTACTTTGCTGTCTCTCAAGACTTAGCAACATCTACCTGATGAAGGTGGCTGCTGGCACCGTGTGGCCTCGCTCTGGCTTCACCCTAGTACCCAGGTGTCCATGTTCTTGCTCGGTATGAAACACTGATGGCTTTTGTTACCCTGCAAAACATGATGTCAGATGTCACAACTCACAGTGGCACTGAAAATGCAAATTTCAGATGTGTTATTGCAGCCTGAAGCTGACGTCGTGTCACTTTTAAATGTTTTGGTCTTTGTTGCTTCTCATGCATATTTGACCTTCATCGCACAGAACGTTATGTGTTCAGTGAAAGAGTTCTACTAAACTAAACTACAAGCTTCCTGTTTAGACTTGTAGACAATACCTGTCCAAATGAAGATGTTTGAATTGTCAAAGACTCTGCAGTTTATATTGAGAGAGGAGGCGTACTAACTAAGAGTAATTGAAATGTTTTCATGGACAAAAACAGAACGTATGGGACAAAGCGTACTGTTCTAAGCTGAGTATGTAAGAAAAGTTGAGTCAAGCGCGAGAGGTAGAAGACGTTTGAGGATGTTTGGTGTCTCCATGAGGTGAAACTCATAAGTTGAGACTGTTTTCAGTATTTCTCTATTAACACACCTTCTTTAAGCATGATCAATTGTTTAGTGCTACATCTACATCATTGATGTATAAGCCAGTCAGCTACAACATTATGACCACTCACAGGAGAAGTAAATAGCATTGACCATCTTGTGACAGTCCAACGTTCTGCTGGGAAACTTCTGGACCTGGCATTCATTCATTGGTGTGGATGTTAGTTAGACATGTATCTGTGAAGGTTCTCAGTCATCCAGGTCATGGTAATCCAAAAAGTTTCAAAAAAACTTGTAGATCTCCTGAAAAACTTTAGCATAACAGGCAAGTTTTTCAGGAGGAGTTCCTATTTAAACCTCAGACTTCCCACCAGTCCCCTAGAACTGAAGAAGCTACTCGGATGAGTGGTGAAACGTCTTCTCAAAAAATCAACAAGTTGTCTTTTTTGAAACTTTTTGGACTTAAACATCCCACCTAGACCAGACCAGGCACCCCCACCCCATAGCAATGACACTCCTTGATGGCAGCAGCCATCCCCAGCAGGATGCAGCCACAAAAACACTTTAGGAAGAAGAACAGCACAAGGTGTTGACCTGGCCTCCACATTCACTAGATCCCAAACTGATAAAGTATCTGTGGGATGATCCACAGAGACCCCTCCACTAACCACAGGACACCCTCAGAAGGCCCATGTCCATTCTCTGATGAGTCACCACAAGAGAGACCTGCACAATATTAGGAAGGTGGTCATAATGTTATGCCTGATTGGTGTACATTTCAATGAGCTCTCATTTCTGGTATGTTTAGGTAAAGTTGTGTTCACAGCAGAAGAAATGCAACGCACCCATTGACATTCCCTCCTGCTAGTCAGGGCAGGCGAAAAACCAACTGAAAGAAAAGCTTCCTGCAGCCCACACAGAGCGGGGCGTATGAACACTACCATCATGTCTGAAATATCCATTGAAAAAAAATAAAATAAATGAGGCTGTTTTACATTTGAGCCTGAGCGCAGATGACGGCTACGCCTTGTAATTACCAACGCGGACGCTGTTCTTTTCTGCTTGACCACAGGGTGACAGAAACAGAGAAAGCCATTAGACAGAGAGCTTTGGAGAGTGTCCTACATTCAGCGACATTCCTCGCATGTGTGGTCGATTTCAAAAGAAAGAAAAAACAGAGTCATTAATTAAAGCTGAGGCAAATTATGAGCCCTGAGGGGTACATGCCTAGACAGAGTGTCAGGAGCAGGTGTCATAACATATCCTTTTGTTACTTCTGTCATTCTTTTCTTTCTGTCTCTGAGTCTTGAATATCTATCATCAGTGTGATAGATGGTGTGGTGATAAGTGACTCGAATAATGCACAAAATTAGTCAAAATTAGTTGTTTAATAAAAGCTGTTTTTCATTTTAGTGGCATCATAAGTGAATCGGTATCAATCTGCGGGGGGTTGTCATCATCCAGATAGATTCTGTGTGCTACATTCTCTCATTAAACTAGTCATCAATAGTTTCTTTGTGCTAAAGAAACGATTCAGGCAACGTATCAGGGACACTATTGAATCAGAGATCATCTTCCTGCCCTCCAAACAAAGATGGCACTTTCATGAATCATAATTTAGTTCCGCATTCATTACAGGGCTAACGCAGAGAGACACGGCCAATTTAGAATCACCAGTGAACCTAACAAGCATGTCTTTGGACGGTGGGAGGAAGCTGGAGAACCTGGAGAGAACCCACGCAGACACAGGGAGAACATGCAAACTCCAAACAGAAAGGCCCTGATTCGACCTCTGAACCTTCTTGCTGTGAGGCATCAGTGAGCTGCCTGTTTCTCATCCATTCCTCATTCAGTTCACGTGCTAGTTTTTTGTTCACTGTAGGAGGACTACCATGCACAGTGGTTTAGTGGTGCCTCACTTGGTCATTTCCTGCGACCCTGTTTGGTTTTCCTTGTGTTTTCTTGGTGTTTCTTGTCCTGATTTAGTGTTCTGTTGTTCGCAAATGATTGGTTCAAAAGAACAAATCTCGAATGGAATCACTTCATGAACTGATTTGTTCTTCTCTCAGTTCCGTTCAGCTCAGCGACCGTTTTAACAACTGGGGCCCAGTATTTTCCATAAGACACTGTGAGATTAATAGTCCACAGTTTGGTTTCTTAACATTCGCTGTTATCGACCCTTTGAATTGACGCCAGAACAAAACGAGACTAGCGGGACTAACGTGGTGGTTACTATACGGTGGAGGGTGCAGCTAACTACAGGGCTAAGCTAGCATGCTAATACCGTGTTAAACATGCAGCTGTTATTTGGCTGCACTTTGACACTTTCACTTTGTCAGCATGTATGTTAACCGACTGGTGTTTAGCTGCAGTGGTGTTGTCATTTATATTTTAGTAAGTTTTCTGTTTGCTACCATGGAACAGGAGGCTAACCGATTCAGTCTGTTGTCTTCTAACTGGTACAGGGTTACTACGTCTTTGTATAAGGTAACCATTGTATAATGGTTTTTGGTCTTCACCAGTTTCTTTTGGATTTCTGTATTTGGATTACCCTGCCATCTCTGCAGCGCCTTAAATTCTTGTTTTTTTTTATTCTTATTGACGTCATTTTGTTGCCTGCTCTTGCCTCCCCTTAATGCAGGAGTTCCCAAGGAATCTATCGTGTTTAAATGGTTTAAATTACTCACTGCAGGAAGATTGCGTGTTTTTAGATGTCATTCGTTCATTTATCTGTTGCACCACCAGAACGAGCCGCAAGACAAACATTCATCCACGTTTGCGGCACTAGCGTATCATAACAAAAATGTTGATGAAATTAGTTTCGCGGCAGATAATGTGTTATTTAGAGGCTGTGATTTGGTGCCCCATTCACTCCCACTATATGGATATACGCAGATCTAAATATCTGCTGACTTACACAAAAGTAAAATGGGTGAGTAAACGACTATATTTTATGTCAGTAATAAGGTCCAGGTTGTAAATAAACAGTAGTTCCTCTTTAAAGGCACTGTTTTTCTGAAAGGTGCTGTGCAACAATGTCCTTCTTAGAATAATAGTGTATATAGTGTATGTAGGTAGGTCACTTTGACTTGTAGAGTGCACCTCTGCCTTAATGTCTTGCATTTGCGTCCTCCCTCCCTCCCTCCCTCCCTTGCTACTGTACGTGACCGGCAGCTCATTTGACCACTGGATGAACCTGTTGAGTAAAGTCATACCTGTAGAATGAGGTCAGGTGAAACTCTCAGCTCAGTTTCTGTATTCCCAGAGGGGTTGTTTGAGTTGGAGGGTAGGACCCCTGAGAGTTATTGTCCGCTTTAACACACCCAACACGACCTGGGGACCATCTAAATAACCTTTAGCCGAATATTTTCTCGTACTGCTTGAGCCTTGGGTTCTGTGTTTGACCAGGGTGTGTTTGATTTTTATCTACAGTCCACGTTTCTGTGCGGATGCATGCTATGTCCGTTTTACACTTTCTGTGCATTCAGTGGAATTACAAGCCCGCGCTGTCGGTGCGGTGGGAGGTATATCATTGTTCGCAGGAACAGCCGAGCTCTGTTAATGTTTCACAGGAATTCAGAAAATCTTCCTCCGTTAAGTCTTTTTCTTGAACTTGTGCCAGGACTTCTACTATTGTGTGAACATGAGTGGGTGTGTGTGCGCAGAGATTAGATTCTAAAGTAAATAGAGAAGATTTTCTTTTTGACCTTTATCACAATGATTTTCATAAGGTAGTTTACTCACATACTTGAATCTGCACGTTGTACAAATATGTTTTTTAATGCAGTTTTGTATGTTGAAATAAATATATATTTTTTTCGTTAGATTGGAAGCCAGTTGGACTGTTGGTCTGGTGTCTCTAACCCTAACCCTGACTAAGCTCTGGCTTTTTGTGGCGATGGAAGTAAAAGTAATTGAGACGTAGTTGTACATGTCACCTGAGCGCCGTGAGTTCTGATTGGCTGTAGGAATTTCCAATCACATGCAGAGGCCTTCCTTAAAGCCAGCAATTTAAAAATGTTTCCTTCTTTGAGACAGCACTGTTCAGTGGTGCATTGGCCTTGACACTACTCTAGGCTGAGACTGGGTTTTAATAAACGGTTTTTCTATTCATTAAAGCGCTACTTTACTGTTTTTTACAACCTGGACCTTATTTCTACGATCGTTTTACTCACCCATATAACTTTGGTGTTATTTGCACTCCTTCAGGAGATAATTAGATCATCGTATATCCATTTAGCAGGAGTGACTCGAGACGTAGCCTCTAAATAACGCATTATCTGCCGCAAAACTGTGAATTTCACTAATATTTTGTTATGATACGCTAGTGCTATTCCACGTTGAGCCCAGAGTTACCTGTTATCATCATCCAGTCTTTGTAGACTGACCCGTTCGTCCACAGCCTCAGAATTGGAAAAACAGTCAGTCATGTTGCAAAAAACTAGCAGCCGTCTCACGAGATTTGGGTCCTGCGTGATAAATTTTGCAAGAATGCACAATGAGTTTAATCCACGTGTGAGGGGAGATCCTAAACATGACAGAAACCCCAACCCTGAGAGCACCGTCAGGCTTTAACGATGACTGGATTTAAAAAGTGTGACGACAGAGAAGAGCTGCACAAAAGCAAAGATGCGTGAAAGATGTGAAAACAGGGAAGGCACAGAGAACATCAGTTTTGTGAAAATCTCTTTCATAATCTCTTCGATATTGAATTGAATTACAGTAATTTAGACAATTTACATTTCTCTTTCAAAATATATCTCCCATGTGTGAATGCAGCTGTAATTTCTCTGCATATGCCTTCTCACATCGTCTTGATGATTACAGCTTGAGTGATTACGTAATGGCGGCATCCACTGGAGCCTTTGAACCCAGCGTGGTTGAAAAGCCTGAGACTATTAGTGAGGATACTTCTCTTCTGCACGCATGTTTAATTACGAATAATAACATCAGAGAAGTAATTAGAGAGAAGAATTGAAGCTGTTGAAAGGCTGCACGGACTCTTTAAACACGTTTAAACCTGATGGCCGAGGTTTTCCCAGCTGCATCTGACTAAGAGTTGCAAAGAGGTTCTTGTGATAATAATGTTTGTTTTAATCGGCCCATACGCGTTCACAAATGTAGTGGATGTAGCTCTGGAGTAAATCCACGGCAGTGCAACACTCCTTGGGTCTTCTTTGATCTTCAAGTAATTGTTGCAAAGCTTTGAGGTGTGTTTGGGTTAATTGTTGACCTTCAGCTTGAATCCTTCTCCACAAAGATGTAAAACAGAGGGTGTAGCACGTCTCAGTTCATAATGAAGTCCTTGGTCAGGGTGGACGTGTCCAAATCCAGTTGTAGTTTGAATATTCCCTCCATCATGTTTCGGAAACATCACTGTCCCCATTATCCACAGTGAAATGCTACAACCCAAGAGCTTGACCTTGTTACCTCTTCTGGAAAGTATGGACGTGATTTAGAGCTACTGTTCATCCTCTATCACTCTACTAGACAGCCTTCCTTTGGTCTGGCTGAAGGTCTTTTTGGACACAGCCGGTCCAGTCTCCACAAAGTCCATGCTTTGTCCTCTTAGAAACCTTCAGTCTAGCCATGACTCAATGCTCAGAAGGCGCTTCTTTGCTGGTGCTTCCGATAGTTTCCGCTATACCAGTGATCGCAAAGCTCTGCACAAATCCATCTTAGTATCATCTCAGCAGGTGTTTAAATGAATGTAAATTATTGCAAGGAAATACATCTGTGCAGGTTCTCAGTTCATAGTTTAATCCAAAACAGAAGCTCAGAACAAGAGCAACTGAACCCGTAGAGTTTCTTGAATGCAGTTCACCACTAGCTTCACCAGTCTTCAAGAAACTCTACAAATCCATTTGCCCTTGTTTTCAACTATTTATGGGATATATACATTGAGGTTTTGTACAGTTTAAGTGGTTAATATCATTAATTTAAACTTTTGAACTTTGAACTTCTTGTGTTCATTCAGTCATTTTCTATACCCACTTAATCCTGTTAAGGGTCGTAGAGGTCTGCTGGAGCCTATCCCAGCTGTCATAGGGCGAGAGGTCGCCAGTCCATCACATGGCTAACACAGAGAGACAACCATTCACACTCACACTCACGCCTATGGCCAATCTAGTATCGCCAATAAACCTAATGAGCATGTCTTTGGACGGTGGGAGAACATGGCCCATGGATTTGAACCCAGGACCTTCTCGCTGTGAGGCATCAGTGCTAACCACCTCGCCACAGTGCCGCCCTAACTTCCTGTGTTTGTTTTCAATTCCTTTCATTATATAAATAATATTGCATGTAACATATTTTTATGTAACACATTTTTTTTAATGTGGTCTCAGACTTTTGATCCCACTCTGTGCATGTGTGCACATGTTATTTCTCCTCTTTATTTTTCTTTCTTTCTATTGGACGTTCCATAAAAGACTTTGGTGAAAGCACCTCCTATTATAGCAGAGTGTGTTTGTCCCTGATTTGAACTTGGGCCAAGAAATAATCCAATCCAAATCCAAGAACAAGATTTATGTTTGTGTAAATGAATGCGTATTAAATTCCAGATTTCATCTAGATATGAGGTGCCTGCAGTGACAAGTGTAAATGGAGGTTTAAACTGCAAGTATGCTTCACCAAAACCGCTTTAGAAACACCTTCCAGAACAGCTGGAAATAAAGGCGGCTTTGTTTTGTTCCACCACTGATGTGTATTTATGTTATTCCGTTGCGAGAGTGCCAGTGCTAATCTTGGCTCCTTATATCATGTGCTGTCATCACGTGTTGGAGACGGCGCTTTGCCACCAGCTTGCCGTTACTGTCAGGGTCCTCTGTGGGTCAGGAGGTAGAGCGAGTTCTCCACAAACCAGAGGATTAGCTGTTGGATTCCTGACAGTTCTTGGTACATGGGGCCAAGTTGATCCCGATGCTTGGCACTTGTAGGAGCGAGTATACCGACGTGTTATTGTGACTGTAGGGAGCTTTTTATTGGTCATTGGTCTCGTCACTACTCTACGCTAGGACTGGCTTTGAAAAAAACGCTTTTCCGGAATATCTGTCCATTTACACGTTATTTTCTGAATCTTCTCACTGCCATCTCGCGAGATTTCGGTCTTGCAGGGTAAATTTTGCACGACATAAGCTCCAACCCTGACAGTAAAGATGAGTGGATTTAAAAAGTGTGACGAGAGAAGAGCCGCACAAGAGCAAAGACGCGTGAAAGATGTGAAAACAGAGGGAAGTGCAATTCAAATACGAATCTCCGGAATAGAGAAATGCAAGATAAATACTGTTTACCACTTGCAAAGCGTCATTACCACAAACTCACACGGTGCACATCATGCAGACAGCATTATCAGTGTACGTACAACTACTTCACCAAGGAGACGCTACAGGAAGTGTGAAATCAAGGAGGACTCAAGCCAACAGCCTCCTCACTTCCCCATCACTGCCACTGACTGTATCTGCAGCACAAGGCACAGAGCGCTTTTTAATCTTTTAACATTTAATTTAACAGTAAGTCACCTTGTTTTTTTAATAATAATAATAATAAAAAAAGAAAGTTAAAAAGACAAACCTCAAATAAAAGCAAGTCTATAAAAATGAGTTTTAAGAAGTGATTTAAAGGAATTCACTGATTGTACAAGCCTTATGTCCTCAGGCAGGGCGCTCCAAAGTCGAGGGGCCGTAATGGCTGGCTCATAAGGTGTCAATATCTCTGATATGTAGCTTGGAGCCAGCTCCTGACGTGCTTTAAAAGTGATCAGTAAAATATTAAAAAACTAAAACGAACAGGGAGCCAGTGAAGAGAAGCTAAAATCGGTGTAATGTGCTGTCGTCTGTTAAAACCAGTAAGAAGCCTAGCTGCTGCATTTTGCACAAGTTTGAGGCGAGAGAGTGATTTCTGATAAATGCCGGAGAGAAGTCTGGAGAAAATTATGTATAACTCGGAGCGGGAAATAATTTTTTTGATTCCGGAGATGGTTTTGTATTAAAGGAAACAAGACTGAACTACTTTATTGATATGTTTTTCAAAGCTGAGATTTGAATCAAAAATGACTCCTGAATTACGGCCAGTTAAGCAGTTGGAATGAGAACCAAGAGAGGTTAGAATGGAGCTGGTGTGGATGGGGGACATTAAACAATATGATTTCTGATTTTGAGTTGTTGATTTTCAGGAGATTTTGTGCCATCAAGCAGTTCACATCACTAAGACAGTCTAAGGCCTCGTCTACACGTACCAAAGCCATCTTTTCCCCCTCCTCCGTTTTCCCTGGCATCGTTTCAAGAATATCTGCGTCCACACGGATCCGTCTCAACACGTCTCAAAACGCTACTTCATACTCCAGGCCTATAGGTGGCGCTGTTTCCAGAAATTCACCAAAAACAGAGAGGAAGAGGTGGAGCATGCGCATAAAGCTTGAGCCCTGTTTACAAATCGGCTTTAGAAGAAACCAAACTCAAGGAAAAATGATATTTAGCCCTAGTCACCATAATAGGCTCAATATCTTCTCCAGCAGGAACACGAGCATGTAGTCCACCATTGTTGGTGATGTTGTTAGGAGACATCTTGTGGGAGTCTCGTATGCGTTTCTTGATGTTTTCCCCGTCCACACAAAAACGCAAGAGCTGCATTTTTTTCACCCTGGGACCAGGTTTCAGAAAAGTGCATTTTAAGGCAATGCATTTACAGGATTCGGCCAAAACGATGTTAAACATCTGCGTTTACACCAAAAAGCGTCTCCGTGTGGACGGGCCCTAAAACAGCAGCTATGCTTCCAGGGTCAGCAGGTCTCAGGGGGAGGTATATCCGTGTGTCATCTGCATAGCAATGAAAAGAAACATTGTGGCATTCAATGATATGGCCTAGAGGGAGAATATAAATAGAAAATAAAGTTGGACCTAAAATTGAACCTTGCGCCACAGGTGATGTGAGCTGACGAAGAAGAATAATTAGCTGTGGTGACAGAGAAGGTTCTTTCTAAAAGATAAGAGCAAAACCAACCAAGTGGAGAGTCCTTGATGCCCACCCAAGTTTTAGGACGGTTAATTAAAATGGAGTGATCTACAGTGTCAAAAGTTGCACCGAGGTCTAAAAGAATTCAAATTGCACTCTCTCCCGTCAGCCGCTAAAACGAGATCATTTGTTACTTTGAGGAGGCCAGTTTCTGTGCTATAAAGAGCTTTAAAACCTGATTGAAATTTCTCAAAGATGTTATTATGACTCATAAAAGTTAAAAGTTGCGAGGAGACCACTTTCTCTAAAATCTTCGGTTTGGAAATTGGTATAAATTGCTAAGAACAGAAGGATCAAGGTTGGGTAGGTTGGGGCTGGATAAATACCGTCTTCTAAGGATCTGTTAATCATTGATAAATCGATGAAGCATATATTACAGGTTTTATATTGGTTTCATTTATTCAGTTTTGTTAAGAAGACTTGCAAAGTAGGAATTTCATTGTTTGTTCTTATCTGCAGGTTTTACTGTGCAAACGACAATAAACATCTTCAACCTTTAATTTTAAGATGCAACAAAATAAATCTACCATTTATTCTTTCTACTATTCTTTGCATAATATGCAGCACTTTGCCTGATGCCCAGTTAATAATTGAACTGATAATGTGTCGCACACATTATTACAGCTATTTTTTTTTTTTACCTACTATGACCCAAAGCATGTGGAGTCCCAGGGGTTCAGACGCGCCGTGCTCAGAGTCGCTCAGATCCCGGTTTTTCCAGGATGTTAGACGTGAACATGAAGTGCAGCTAGTGATCTGTCTCAGCGTGACTGCTGCCACGCGATTGGCTGACTCCAGTCGTGTTTTCCTTGCCCACAGAGGCTGCTATTGATTCCATCTCAAACCTTCCATGTCTTTTGTATCGTGCCACGACATGTCGCTCCTCTGTTGTTGTCTGTAGATGAGCAGGATGAAAGCGCTTCAGTTTCTGTATCTCTCTGTATCGCCACAGCGCTCTGCACTTTGTGGATTCTCACTTTTTTTTTTTTTTCCTGACACAGACCTATGTCTTTCGATTATTGTACTTATCGTATAACAGTGTAGGACGGAAGCACCAGGCCAGGACTCACTGGGAGTGCTTTCTAGCAAAAACAAAACAGTGGACAGCCTTTACTAATGCCACTGCAGATTTACTGACACGTGTCCTGCTGCCTGCTGACGGCTGCAGGGATTTAAACGTACAGCCTGGAAGCTAGCCTGAATGTTTGTGGGTTAAAGCTTGGGAGTTGCTCATGCCGTGGCAAAGATCTGCAGTATGAGCTGACACGGACAGAAGAGCAGCAGTAGTCTTACAGTAAAGTCTTCATAACAAACAGTAGCCAAAGGTTTTACATCACTGTGGGTAGCCGTGATCTTTTCTGGAGAACACATCCACCGTCGTCATCTCAGAAATGACTAAAAAGTAAAATCCGTAGCCTCCAGTAGTCTTCCAATGTCCTGGCCTGCTCAGCTTTGCCCTTTTGTTACCTTTGATTCTTCGTAGCCAAACGAGTGAGAGACAAAAATATTTGTTTGACACATTGCTGACAACAGCATATTCAGAGTCTCTGCCTCTGATGTTGCCGTGTCTAGCAGGGAAAAGTTAAAGACATGCAGGAACCAAGGAGGATGAAATATTAATGAGAAATTACAGGTGGGACTAAAGGTGCAGCAGAAGAAAAGCAGGTTAAGTGCAAAGTCATACGCCTGGAAGCCAGACTGACTTTTGATTTATTTTATTTATTTATTTATTTGATAGAGACAGTGCACATAGACAGACAATCTATTCAGACAACAATCGATGTGAATTTAGCCAAATTATAGCAACAATGAGAATTAGCATCCCAGGACAGTAGATCACAATAAGAGCCCCTCATGAGGCAATGGTTACAGGACTGGTTTGCTTTCAGCCACTGCCTGAGATGAGTTTTGAAGGTTTGAAATGTGGGACAGTCCCTCATGGTGGACTGTTCCAGGTCTTACTGGACTTTAGAATCAGAATCAGTTTCGAATCAGAAACTGTCCTTGTGACGGGAGGTGACTCTGGCCTGAGGGGAGGAGTCTAAACAGGTTGTGACCAGGGTGTGAGGGGTCTTTGGAGACCGGTACAGGTCCTGGATGGAGGGCAGATCAGTGCCAGTGATCTTCTCTGCAGCCCTGACTGTTCTCTGCATTCATGCCTGGTGGCAGATCCAAACCAGACAGTGATGGACGTGGTCAGGACAGACTGGACTATTGCAGAGTAGAAGATGGTCAGCAGCTCCTGAGGCAGGTTGAACTTCCTGAGCTGATGCAGAAAGTACAGCAGAGCTGGACCTTCTTCCTCACAGAGTCTATGTGGGTGGTCCACTTAAGGTCCCGTGAAATTGTGGACCCAAGGAACCTGAATGAGTCAACTGTTGAGGATAGTGAGAGGAGGGTGTGATGTCCCCTCTAGAGGAGGACCTGGTCCTGAAATCGCTGGGAGACCTTTTTTTTAAGAAGGTCAGACATTAAAAAATTTGAAATGGTCGAAGCTCAGTAAGTTGTACTTTTTTAAGATTTAAGGTTTTCTATCTTTTTTTTTAGTGATTCTATTATTTTGCATTTATTTACACCTGCCAGAATATTATATATGTAATACAATATTCAGCGTTTGACAGAATCCATCAAAGATCTGCCTCCTTTTAGACCAGTTTAATTTAACCTCATACATCCAGGTAACAGGCTGCATGCTGTAATACACATCCCTCTCCAGGGTTATATATCAGCCTGCTGTGCTGTCCTTGCTCATTTACACGGCTGGAGCGTTGATTACAGATAAATAAAAGAGGTAGCACACACAAGAGGGATTGATTCAGGAACTACACTTATCGTCGGCTAAATGCTATTCCATTACACGCTCAGCTTTATAGAGTATAAATATGTGTCAGTGAAAAGGATGCATTAACTTCATGCAGTACTCAGACGAGACTTCCTGGTGACCGTTAGCTGTAAAAATAAGCCGCACCGTTGTATAAGCCGCAGGGTCCAAAGCAAGTGATAAAAGTAGCGGCTTATAGTCCGGAAATTACGGTAAAAGATGGGTCTTAATAACCTGAGAGCATTCTCATCTCTGCACATCTCACACTGGTTTCTCAGCTGCAGACTTGGGCGTGTGAAGTTTGATAACCGTTTGCATTGAGAGTTTATCCCTGCGCTCATAGGCCTAATTAGCTTTAATTAGTGTTTGCCTGACAGGAAGTGTCCTTACTGGTCTGTTTCTACCTCCCGTCTCTTCCAGGTGCAGCTCTCTGCGTTTTCGGACAGGAGCTCCCGTCCAGCCCTCACGGCTGCACCGAGGGGAGCTGCTACCCAGCCACAGGAAACCTTCTGATTGGACGGGCTATCAATCTAACCGCCAGCTCCACGTGTGGCCTGCTCGGTCCGGAGTACTACTGCATCGTCAGCCACCTGCAGGTCAGCACGGGCTCAAAGAGCGCAGTTTTCACCTTTCACTTTCCAACATGTGCGCGGTGAATCAAAGTATTCACGGGGTTTTACACAGATTACAAAGATTTATTTTCTTCTTGCTTGACTCTCCCTCCTCTGCCATCGCTCATCACGTCGCCGCTCCCTTCACAGCACACCTACATCTTTAGTGAGAGCGAAGAAAAAACGGGACGGTTTGTTGGTTCTCTCATTCACCTGTCCTCATCCCTCACTCGCCACCACTCCGTCTTCAATTGTCCGTCTGTCTGTCTGTTTTTGGCCCAGTTTCCATGAGGAAGGTGTAGACACACATGTCAGACACACCTTCACACACACTCTCGCTCTTCCTCACTGTCCTGCAGCCCTCTCCTTTTCCCCTCCACTTTCTGAGAAACATCTTTCTTTCTGTTTTTCTCATTTCATATATAAACATATATTTAATGGACAAGGAAATAGAACGCTGGCTCAGAACATGAAGGACAAGATGTGGACAATACAACTGATACAGGGCTTCAAGGACACCAAGAACAACTAACAGATGTTCTTCTCTGGGAAGTGTGTGAAAGGGTGCACACAAATGAGTGACAGACAGTAATATTTTGGTTCTTTTTAATCAGTGATAGCACATTCCTGACTTTATTCAGAGTCTCTGCTTCTGATGCTGCCACATCTAGCAGAGGAAAAGGACAAAACAAAGTTAAAGACACACAGGAACCAAGGAGGATGAAATATTGAACAGGCTCTTTAATGAGAATTCACAGGTAGGACTGACGGTGCAGCAGAGGTGAGGGAGGTTAAGCCCAAAATCATAAACGCCATAAAATGTGTAATGCAACCAGATGAAAAGAAACAACAGGATAATTAAAAAGTGGAGCAAAACCAAGGTACGTAGAATCAGACAGGACTATATATACACATGGATCTAAAAGGGAAATGAAATACGGCTGAAACTAATGACAATCTTAAAAAGGTGTTTGCTAATGCTAGCAGAGAAACGGTCCAAATCCTAAGGACAGCAGTCAATTAACAACTTCACCAAACGTCCTGTGGTAATAGAGAGAAAGAGGCTGCACATCAACTGTTTGGTAAAGTTATTAGACCTTTAGCTGCACAGAAATACCTGTAGCATACCAAATACCATGTTTTTATACAGGCTATATCTGCAGCACACAGTATATGTGTTCAGTGTGTATCAAGGGTCACGTTAACCGAATATTTTCCGTCACTGACCGTTCTTTAAATGTGACGGAAAAATCTGAAGGCCGTCCGTCATTTTGACAGATCGCACTTCACACCCTGACCACTTGGCGGCGAGTGAGCTTATTAATTGGCTCTTATCGCAGTTTGCGTTCCAAACATCGTGGAACTTTTGTTGGTGCACGATTTCCTGGTACACCGATTATACTGATGCACACGTCAGAGCTCGGCTAACCATACGTCTACATCTAGTATAAACAGTCAATGGTTTATGTCTTCAACTCCAAAGCACTTCAACACTACTGTACCGCCTAAGACCTGTTTACGCTGGCAGTCCCGTTCCGAGAACGGACAAGACAAGTTACCATTTAAAGTCAATACTGTTCTGAAAAACAAACTTAAAGTTAATGAAACTTTAATGAAAATGAAATGCTGTTGAAATTAATAAATAGATTGTGACGGGATTTTTATGACCCTGGCAATCAAAATGACAAACAACGAAAAACTCTAACAATCTCTGATGTGTGTGTCCCTGAATTCTGTTCAATCAACAGAACACACTATTTGCTGTGGTAGTGGTTAGAAACGAAGGCCACCTCAGAGTATAATATGTTTTATCAACTTGTTTTTATTTTCAAATGGAGTCCAAGGAAACCTTAAGGTTCATGGGAATATAAATACAGTATACATATATGTTCATACACATCTCTGCTCATGTTCACATGTACAGAGAAGGCCATAACTATCCAGTTATTTGTGTTAGGGCTAGTCTGGACCGTCCAGTTGTTCACACGATTGAACACAAATGTGAACTTGGGACATGGGCAAAACTAAAACACTAAAATACAAATATAAAGTAGAAGCGGTAGAGCAGAGCGTAGTAGTAATTAAACACGTGTAGGAGCGTGTAGTCCATATTTATATACAGTCTATGGCTGCTCCGTCCCTTGTTGTGTTTTGCAGGACAAAACTCGCTCGCCGACTCTCCCTCTCTTTCCTTTTGTTTTTCCGTCTGCCCCTACATGACACGAGTCCTGGCATCCACCTTCCTTGTTGACATCCGCCCACCCCCCACATCCGTGCATTTCCGTGCGTCTGCATGTGTGTACCTGCGTTTCCATTGCCTCAGAGCAGGAATATTCACTAATGTCAACTTCCAGGTGAACATGACTGACATTCTCCGATTGGCGGGAGGCCCTCTGCTACAGTGAAGGGGCCGGACACGGTGAGAACCTGTCACACGCTGCCGGTCTGTCAGTGTTAGAGGCCCAGGTCATTTGTCTCTCGGCTTTTAAAAGTCAGCACATCAATCATTCGTGTTTGACTCTCCTTGGAGTTTTTCTTTTCTCCTTTTTGTTCCCTGAAAGCTCAGTTGCTTTCAGGCTCAGTTTTTCATCTCACATCAGGAGCTGCACTGATGTTAGCCTTAAAAAGCTTTCGAGTAAAATGAAAACCAAAGTATTAGAGGATTGAGATATCAGCCTCAGGGTTACGATCAGTTTTAGAGCCGCAGCTGAGGTGGAAAGGAAACCGAATGAGGGAGGCGGGGTGGACACTGGTTTTTGCAAAGCCAGCGTAGTGCGACAAAGGAGCGCTTTCAAATCAGCATCGCACTTACATCGGCGTATTGTTGGAGCAGAAAGCCTTAAGGTCGGGCTGAGCAGGCTTGACTAATGGGAGATAAATAAGCGCTCAGAAGACGGAGGGAGGGCGGGAAGAAGGGTGGCGCAGCCATCAAGCAACTGCATCGTTCAGTCCTCCTCCAACCAAAACTATGGACTTTATGCATGTTACCACCATCATTATCAACCCCTAAAACTTCATGAATGGATTCTAATTATTCTAAACACCATAAAGCCGTAGTGAACAGTCACACTCATTAGTAGAAGGATTTATGCTGTAATTTGTTAAGATCAGTAGATATATATGCGTCTATTTACGCAGAAGTGGTCACTTCCTCGTACAGTAAATCCTTCTCAGCCAAGTCTCTTTAACAGCCGTGTTGTTGTGAGCGGCTTAATCACCCTTGACAACAACCTAATTAAGAAATGCCGCTCTGGAATCCGTGGCGTCTCTGTGCCAGCTAACCCTCATCTAGCCCCTTTTTTACCCCCTCTACCCGCTCCCCTCTCAAATGCGCCCACATTTACCCCTCTCTCTCTGTACCTCCCTCTCTCTCCACCTTTTTCCGGATGCATGTTAATTTGATGCTTTGACTAATGATTGTAGCAGCCTGAGATACTGTTTAACATTGTGTACTCTTTGCTCTGTGGATGGCATGGAGTTGGACGGTGGGTTGGCCCACCCGCCGGGTTTGGTCCAGGCTCAAACGACCCTCTTTGTTGGAGGGGTTACCACGAAAGCTTGCATTGATATTCATGGTCTCCAGAGGATGAGTCCTGCTGACTTTGAGAATCCAGAGACTTCTCCTTTGGGGCCACTATGAGGTTGACAGCTTTGGTTTTAAGTAGGGATGTCTGATATTGAGTTAAAAATGTAATATCGGGAATTATTGGTATCGGGTTTTTATAACCGATGTTTGTTCTGTAGCTTCATCATTTCCGAGTCTGCATGAACGCAGCATGGGACGTTAACAGGCGCGTGCTTGATGACGTATAACAACAACAACACGCTAGTCTCGTAGGTTGCTAATCGTGGCTAACAAGCTAGCTCGCCCGGTGTATGAGATGTCCATGGTTTGGAAGTATTTCCAAGTGTCACCTACTAACAGTAAATTTGCGATTTGCAATGACTGCAAAGCAAAGGTGGTTATGAGAGGAGGAAACAAGGCGTCTTCCTTTAATACATCAAGTTTGATCACCCACCTCAAGAAGAATCATGCAGAGTTATACGCTACATTTGTCTTCCTTGTTTTGATATTGTCTGTAGTTTTGTCTGAGGCTAAATTTTCTCTCTAAAAACTCAAAAAATAAATGAATGGCACTTTTTTCTGTAACTTATTTTGCACAGACAGTGTTTATATTTGAAAAGCCATGTTGCATTTATGTTTGCATCCAGTGGGACATCACAATAAAATTAGACATAATGTGTTAATTCCATGATAGGTTATATGTTACGTTGTAACCTAATAATTTTGGTGTAAAAAGACTGAATATATCGGTATCTGGTGATATTGGTATCGAAAAATTAAGTTGGACATAATCAGATATCGGCAGAAAAGCCAATATGGAGCATCCCTAGTTTTAAGATAAATATTTCAGATTAACTTTGGTGATTCCCATATCTGGTCAACTACTTGATGGATCTGAGGTTCCATAAATATGCATCCCATTGTCTTTTACGATAAATAAGACATCAAACATCAAGATTTATTTATTTATTCTCATTCTTGGCTCCATCTCTGCTACTTCATTTCTTCCTCTGATATGCTTAGCTTATCGTTTTCCTTTTGTCTCCCTACGACAAATCTTTCTACTTTCAATCTTTTGAACGACTTGAGCCACAGTCCAGTTTCCTCTGACTTCTCCAGTCCCAAACCCACCAGCTCAGACTTCAACCCGCGTAGACAAACCTTTCAGCTCTTTCCTCTAAAACAAATTGCGTTTTCTACCTCTTCAGGAGTCGGACAAGTGCTTCCAGTGCGACTCCCGGCATCGGTACGATCCGACCCACCACAGAACCAGCCACCGCATCCAAAACGTGATCTACCTCACGGACCGCAACGGAGATCACACCTGGTGGCAGTCTGTCAACGGTGGGTGTATTCACTCTATGAAAGTACACAGGAACACGATCGGTCAAATTAATTGCGCCTGATGATGGCTTCTGTCCTCATGTACGTATGAGTGTGATGTTTGTTGTTCGTGTTTTCGTTGCTTCCCGAAGGCGAACATCTAAATTAGGGAGGAACGTGTGTTGTACTTATAATACTGTAACCAAATCTGTGGAATACTTGGAAGTTTCTTGTAAAGTAAAAAAGGACGGCAAAGGTCAACATGAGACAACGTAAACGGCGCTGTTGTGACGCTGACTGACGGCTGTTTCCTCCACAGGGGAAGAGAGTGTCAGCATTAGGCTGAACCTGGAGGCTGAATTCCACTTCACACATCTCATCATGAAGTTCAAGGTACGAGCAGCAGACTGAGCGTACTGTATCTGGGTCGGGGGTGGGTTTCTGGCTTAAGCATGTCCAGGGTCACACCTGTCTACGTGTGTGTTTGTTCTGTACACTCCAGCGGCTGCATTCCATCCGGCTTGACTCCATTATCTGTTAAAAACAAACATTAGACGAAGGGTTTAGATAAGGTTGGGGTTTGTCAGTCACCTTCTCATAAATCTAAGGTATTTTTATGACCGTCCTTGTCTCTGTAGTCCATAACGCACTGATGCATTCCTTTAATTTGTCGTCAGACCTTCCGACCTGCAGCTATGATCATCGAACGTTCGGCCGATTTTGGACGCACGTGGCGCCCTTACCGCTACTTTGCCTCAAACTGCACCAGGACCTTCCCTGGCATCGCCTCCAACGGCCTGCACCACATCAACGACATCATCTGTGAGGAACGCTACTCTAACACTGAGCCCTCCACTAACGGAGAGGTGAGAAAATCGAAAAGCAGCAGATAAGGCTTCCTTTCCTTTCGCCAACTCTCGGCTCCAATCACCTCCTTATTCTTTCAGCCCACTACTCGCCACTCCTACGTTGGCCTAACCTCCCCATGCATCATCCTGCACTACCACCTATTTCCAATTAAAAAGGGGTTCCTACCAGGGGCGCTGCTAGGGATTTTGGGCCCCATGAAAAGAATCTTAACAGGGCCCCCCAACATTGAATTTTTTTGATGCTATTTTACTTACAATTCTGCATTTTAATGGTATTTTTGACTATCATTACCTGTGGCGCTGTGTGACAAACCGCCTGTGCACTACCTGCAGCTGATCCAGTCGGACTGAACCATTTTACATAAATAGAGGGAGGAACAAATAAAGTTATTCTTACCAGGAGATTGAAAATAAAACATTTGTGATTATATGTTAGTTAATAAGTAGTTAATTTAATCATCATTAGCGGCCTCTCTGGGGCCCCCTCAATTGTGGACCCCTAGAATCCGTTTCCTTAACCCCCCCTTTACGCTT
Organism: Planiliza haematocheilus; assembly: GCA_005024645.1. Lineage (NCBI taxonomy): Eukaryota > Metazoa > Chordata > Actinopteri > Mugiliformes > Mugilidae > Planiliza > Planiliza haematocheilus. The sequence goes on from SRSE01000262.1 coordinate 675,889, forward strand.
TTTGGCACCCCAGGTTCCTACAGGCAAAGATGGTGTTTGGTGTGTGTAGATCTGGAGCTCTGAATTTGTGTCATGAAGTAAAAACGACACAGGTCCTGCATAACACCTAGGAACATAGACTTAAATGAATGTTCTTGAGTAAATATTGAATTTATTGTGGACAGTTTTTAGCCTTGTTTCAACTATTGGTAGTGGTGTGCATGAACACATTTGTATTTTTGTGACTGTGAACTGAACGCATCATTTTTCCAGCTGTGAGCGTAGACGTGAGTTTCGCTAAAGTCTATACAGTCAGTGATTGTTCAAAAACAGCACAGATCCTAGCGGAAAAAACATGACGGCCTGCAGATGGATGAGCAAGTCAGTCAGAGATTCTATTGAACAAGAAAAGCTCAAAGCTGCTCAAAATTAAAAAACGTCATCTATGAACTTGGACTAGTTCACTTTTATCTCTGCGAACTGAACTTTGAACCAGTTCTTGTTCAGAACTTGCACAACGCCGTTTAATGGAGTGACACCCACGGCCGTGGCTCACTGATGTGTTTTTGGAGAAACAATGAAGTCGTAAAGCAGTAAGAGATACGAGGCTTTGGACAGACAGCTGGTGTTTAGGATTAGCAGGAAACATCAGTTGATGGTTTTGGTGTTTTTACAGGATTTGTGAGTCAAAGTGAAACAAAGAATATCAGCAGCCTGTCGCTTCTATTTGCAGTTGAAGGTTGTGAAAGTAATTTGCATGAATGAAATAGTAGGTTGGAAAATAATTGTTTTCACCATCTGCCTATTTAAATGAGTATTGGTAAAATAGTACTCTTTATTTTAGATTGAGAGACTATTGATTCAAAGTTGGGGTTTCTATGGTGACCGTATGCACTGCAAGTCAAGATAACATACAATTAGATAAAATGTGAGAAGTAAAAATGACAACGGATGCACTTGTTGTTGAAAGGCATAGGACTTTTTACGTTTTTTTATTTTTACATCCTGATGGCATGATTCCTAATAAGCCATTTGCTTTAAAATCATCTGGAGACATTCACAATTCATATGCAAATATCTGCATATTTGCATAAACGTTTAAACTTTAATAATACTTTTTCCATTGCTGTTAGTGTTGCTTGCTTTGTGTTTTTGTATTAACTGGTCTGAATATTTGCTTTTGTGAGTGTTTGTAGTCAAAGAAGACATTTTCTTACTTCTTGTATTTTGCATGTGCTTTCTTAAGTTGCAATGCGTTGAGCTCTCTCATCCAACACAGATTTGCTTTGATTCAATGTACAGGATCATTTGTATGAAGGCTGGTAAATTCCTAGTAAAGTGCATTTGTAGATAGTAAGGAAAATGTGATTTCCATCATTCATCAACAGAAATGTGAATAATTTGCACCTAGTTCAGTTCAAAATGAAAAGCAATCATCAATTTTAGTCGGAAACTAACTAGGATTCCTCTGTGATTATTCACATTCAAGGTAATTTACAAAGTTTTGGATCCTGCCATTCATGTGAAAGACCCCTACAGCTTGGACATTCAAGGTCAGTGAAGTCTTTTATCTGCGGATGAACCGCTTACCTCCCGTGTGCAGAACTGTGCATGTGCCTTTTGGAAATTTTATCTCGACTTCATTGTCTGTTTTCTGAAAAGCTGCTCCTAGAAATAAAATCTCATCGTTTCTTATCTCCTGCGCGACGCTTCCACCTGCTATCAACATGTGATCCATGTCTGGATAAGAGCAAACGCATGTTAAGGCAGGCTGTAAATGCAGAATGCACTGAGTTTAGATTGGGACTGCATCGGTAAAAGAGAACACGAGTATGTACAGCCATGGATGTGAGCTGCAGGTTGGCGGATGTGTTGGTAACTTTACGTTTTCCTCTACAGAACTTTTGCGCATCACCAACTTGCGCATCAACTTCACTAAACTGAACACTCTGGGTGACGACCTGCTGGACCGACGCTCCGACGTCCTGCAGAAATATTACTATGCGCTCTATGAGCTGGTGGTTAGAGGCAGCTGCTTCTGTTATGGACATGCCTCAGAGTGTGCACCGGTGCCAGGAGTCCAAGCCCGGGAGAGTGGCATGGTGAGTTAAATGAGTTCCAGACTGGGACCTGTCTCAGCGAAATTAATCTACTCAACAAATTTACTAAGCAAACATTACCCTTCACAGTACCTGCTTTGACCGTTTTGCTTTTTCCTTCATCGTCCAGATCCACGGCCGCTGCGTGTGCAAACATAACACAGAGGGTCTGAACTGCGAGCACTGCCAGGATTTCTACCACGACCAGCCATGGAGACCAGCGGAGGCAGAGAACCCTCACACTTGCAAAGGTGGACATGAGCGTGCACTGTCTCCCAAGATTTTGATATAAGACGTACAGATATTGATAGTTCAAGGTATTCTGGAAAAATTGTCAAAAGCACTTAGACACAGGACATTTCCTGACCTTTAAAAAGTCTAGGCAGTCATTTTGAGGCTTTGATGTTATTTGGAAGATCTATCTCAGAGTGATGCTGAAAGCCTCCAATTGCTGCAGTTACTGCAGTGAGAGCACTGACATAAGTTACCAAGATAGATCATACTACTCCAGGTTTAGCTTCTCTTCATTTGCTCCCTTTAAAACCTGGACTAGAATTTAATATCCTCCTCCTTACATACAAGGCCCTTAAAGGACTAACTCCATTGTATCTTAAAGACCCGATTGTACCATAACATCCCAACAGATCACTTCCATCTCAAAGTGCAGGCCTACTTGTGGTTCCTAGAATTTCAGAAAGTAGAACGGGAGATAGTGCTTTCTGCTATCAGGCTCAAACCTATGGAACTAGCTCCCAGTTTGGGTTCGGGAGGCAGAAATCCTCTCTACTTTTAAGGTCAGGCTGAAGACTTTTCTTTTTTATAGTTAGAGCTGGACTGAACCATCCCTTAGTTATGCTGCTATGGACCTAGGCTGCTGGGGGATGATGCACCGAGCACATGTCCTCTACTCTCTTCTCTCTCCCACTGAGCTCCTGTTTTTCTCTGGCACAAGCTCCTATCCTCTAATTTCTTTTCTCTAACACGAGCTTCTATTTTCTAATTTCTTTTTTCTGCTACAAGCTCCTGTCCTCTATTTTCTTTTCTCTGGCATGGGCTCCTGTCCTCTAATTTCTTCTCTATTACTACTCACGCAATTCTGTGGTACTACTGTATAGCATACAGTCTCTACCTGGCCGCCTTAGGCAGATGGGTCCCTCCGTATGAGCTGGGTTCTGCTCAAGGTTTCTTCCTTGCCACCGTCGCCTTCATGAAAGGGTTAAACAGGATGTGATTAGTTATTCTGCAGCAGGTCCTTTCAATCCGTCTAAATTTGTTCTTTTTCTTCGTCTTTTTCTGCCTGTTCCTGCAGAGTGTAACTGTAATGGCCACTCAAGACGATGCCACTTTGACATGGCGGTGTATCTGGCCACGGGCAACGTCAGCGGAGGAGTTTGTGATGACTGTCTGCACAACACCATGGGACGCAACTGTGAGATGTGCAAACCGTTCTACTACCAGGACCCAAACAGGGATATCAGGGACCCGGGGGTCTGTGTTGGTAAGTCCTCCGCTCCGTCCAGTCACGATGAGGAATTCGGTCGCGCATCTGTCGTTTTTTGGTCTTTGCTGACGCCCCCCGTGTGACCTTTCACCTCCAGCCTGTGACTGCGACCCCGTGGGATCATTGGAGGGAGGGGTGTGCGACAGCCACACCGACCCCGAGATGGGGATGATCTCAGGGCAGTGTCGCTGCAAAAGCAACGTGAAAGGCACGCGCTGCGACGACTGCAAGGCGGGTTACTACGGACTCAGCCAGAACGACCCGCTGGGTTGCCAACGTGAGCATCTTTGTCTAAACACTAAGAAAAACTGAGAGCACTAAAGTCAGCCTTTATCGTATTTATTTGCATTTGTGTTTCTCCACCAGCTTGCAACTGTGACTTTCGGGGCGTCATTATGATGGAAGCGCCTTGTGATCAGATCAGCGGGGACTGCTCATGCAAAAGATACGTCACTGGACGCTACTGCAACCAGTGTCTGGTTAGTATTAATCTATTAAAGACAACCAGGAAATAGACAAAGCCCGGTTCCTTGACTGTTCTGTTCATCTAACCTAGTGGTTCCCAAACTTTCTCTGCTGGGACCCCTTTTGGTACATAAGAAAATCTTCACGACCCCCCAACCCCAAGAAAAAGAAATGTTTTTTATGTCACACATTGTAATTAATACAAATAATAAACTTTACTGTGATTCATTCATTCCATCTAGAGGGTGACATGGGAATCAACTGTCGCTCCCACCCCATCCTGAGCCCACAAAATACTCCCGTCATATCCCGATCACATGACTGCCCACCCGTCCCGCAAAATCCCGACAGAAAGACTCACAAATCCCGTCCCGGTCCCTTATCTAAAGCTGGGCGCACTCATCGCATTGCAGCGTCAATTTTTAATTTAATCTCTGTCCTCCGTCCCATTCATGTTGATTATTTGAACGTGAAACTGACTCCTGTACGGCGGGACTCCCGCCCGTGGGAGCCCTAAAAACTGTCACGCTCTAATTCCATCCACGTCCTTCGACCCCCTGCAATGGCCCCCTAAGGGTCGTGCCCCCCACTTTGAGAACCACTGATCTAACCAGACACATCTGAGCTCCATGTTCCCTTTACTTTCCACATGGTCTTGCCAGTGCCGGGTCAATCACAACCATTTATTTAATTCTACCAATTACAATAATAAACTACAGAGGTTGCCGTGTTTCTGTTGCAGTAGCACTGATTAAGTTTTGCATCCACGTAATTGCTCCTGGAGTATTTCATTTTCTATTATTTGCACCCATGGAAACCAAAAAGGAACTGAAGGTTTCCAGATTGTATTAATTCACATTTATGTTGAGCCAAGGCTTTTTTAAAATTTCTAACATATTCCTCTTTAGTTGAGGATTTCTTTGTTCCCGCTGTTAAAAATATAAACAACAAACATAATATACATGGCACTGTACATCTGGATTTTGAGGTTTATTTCTTTTCCTGCAGCCTGAATACTGGGGACTGAGTAACGACCTGGCCGGCTGCAGACCGTGCGACTGTGACTTTGGAGGAGCCTTCAACAACAGGTAAAAGTTTTATTTTTAAAACACTTTGCTCTCAAGTTGTCTTTTGTTTCTGCCTGACTGACTCACTAAGCATGGATTGTGAGACTGTGAGTCATCGACTGGTCCTGAGTGCAAGGAACAGAAAGAGAAAGAAAGAATAAGCTCAGTCAGAGACATTTAGACATTGCTCAATGCCTCTTTCTTAAGGTGCATGATGGAGAACGGTCAGTGCGACTGCAGGAAGCACCTGACCGGCCGACAGTGTTCAGACGTGCAGCCCGGTTACTTCTGCGCCCCCCTGGACTATTACAAATACGAGGCTGAGGATGCGACCGGACGCTCGCCCGGTGACCCTCCGCTGCCGGTGAGCTCACCACTTTCTGATTTAATATAAAAGACTGCCTCAGACTGACACAGACCTCCAGCTCAGTCACAAAAACGGCTGTGATCGTCTCCACAAGGTGCTGTTGAGTAAACGAAAAACAACTTTCACAGCGTCCTAACTCCAGAAAGGTTGTCTTTCATGCCTCCTCCCTATACTCTGCCACATGAAACACTGATGTAGAGGGGTCCTTTCTAAATCACATGACGTCCCCAGGTAAAACTAGTCTCGTACGAATACAGCTTATTACTCTCTGAATTCTGTGGAGAGTGAAATGTATTGCAGTAATAATCATGTGTGCATACAGGTGTGATGCCTCCCAGTTGCATTCCACATTTTTGAGTTCTCCCAGCAGAGGAAGTCAGGAGGCGTAGACGTGTCTTTCAGCTTTCAGTCAATGTACTTAAGTCTTTTACACTGTTTCTATGTCAACCGTGACTCTAGGGATTGCAGACAAACAATAAAACAACTAAAATGTCAAAAGAACAGTGTAGAAATTCCAAGAGGTCAAGAGTAGGTGTGACTATGAGCAGAAAGAAACAACCACATAGATCTGAAGGCCTCAAAACACGAGATCTGGATTAAGCCACACTACAATACGGACGGTCGTGGTGAAGAGAGAGCTAAGCCGAAACACGAAGCTCTCAATTTACCGAGTCGATCTACATCCCAATCCTCACCTATGGTCATGAACTAATGACCGAAAGAATAAGATCGCGAATACAAGCGGACGAAATGAGTTTCCTTCGCAGGGTGGCCGGGCTCAGCCTTAGAGACAGGGTAAGGAGCTCGGACATACGGGAGGAGCTCAGAGTAGAGCCGCTGCTCCTCCACGTCGAGAGGAGCCAGTTGAGGTGGCTAGGGCATCTGGTGAGGACGCCTCCCGGACGCCACTTCTAAAGTTGAAATACTAAAGCGGAAACACGCTGCTACCAAGCGGACCAATCACAGCTCTCGCGGTTTGCATTTCTGCAACATGTAGTTACATCTCTGGGGTGAACGTCAATTGCAGCGCTAGGGTCTGAGCTGTCGCCGTAGATTCTTCGTCAACTTAACGCAGACGTCTAAACCACCTATTAGTTTCTGTAGAGGAAAACGTAAAGTTACCAACATATCCAAGCACTCAAGGTCGCCTTACAAAGCATGAAACATCACAAGAATGAAACCTCTGTGCTCTTTTACATTCTTTTCTGTCTGTTTTCTACACCACCCTCCACTCACTCTCAGAGACCCCCGGTATGCTACGCTTCACGCAGCCCTCCAGGCAAGCTCAGACACTGCACACTTACAATATATCTCGTGCAGGAATGTGGCTAAAAAGCGACTTTGGAATGTAATGAGAGGAAAGGCAACACTGCAGGACCCACAGAACAAGACGAGATGTGTCTCTGACACATGAGGTTGTTGTCTTTAAGTGGTGAACATGCTGGATGGAAACTGAGAACACGGTGAGGGACGAGGGCTTTGGAGTCCTGCACCCTGGGCCTGTGCGGGATTCAAACTCACAGATGAAGTGACCCATAAAATGACCAGACAGTAGCACAGATACCGACCTGTCACAACTAATTATCGCAGTGCAGCAGACATACTACACACACACAGAAAAAACACACACACTCATTGTTTCTCTCTTTCGTCTCACACTGGCAGCCAGCGTTGCTCTTTCTGCTCTGAGTTGTCATTTTCACATTTGGAAGAAGAGCCCCGAGCGAGACGAGCCCCTGTGAGAGATAATAAGTGTCTCTGCAAGGGTTCAGAGTAAAACACTATAACACACGCCGCCATGAAACCTCTCCTCTCGCTCCCCCCTCAGGGCCAAATCCGTCCACAGGCGACAAATGACTGTGTTCAGGAGCTCAGCAACCAGCTGAGGAGGCACCGGCGTCACCGTCGCATCACCAAGTCGCAGCAGCACCAGGCAGCGCTGAGACGTATCCGCCAGCTCCAGCAAACAGTATGAACTTACATCATTTATAGTTTTGTCAAATCATCAAGCATATGTGGGTGAGAGCCACCCTTTTGAATCTGCTATATATTTATTATATAGAGAGGCTGTTCTGTTATGTGGCATTCCCTAGCTTTATGAAGGTTATAATGGGTGTTTCTATTATTTTGTGCACCCTATCTTTATATAAGGTAGGATTTATTTCAGGACCAGACTGCAGACTGTATAAAAATGGACACCATGACAGCAACTCTAACGCAAAGCCACAGCAGCTCCCCCTGGTGGCTGGCTGCAGTATAGGCCGTAAGCTCCACCCCCTCCATGCTAGTGGATGGGACTTGGGCCAAACTAAAACACTACAGTACACATTAAATACATTTTTTTCAAGGATGCTTTTATATAATTTCAGGCAGTTAATATAAAGCCGATGCTTGTTCAGTTCTGAGAAGTTATGATGATTGACGGTTCTGCAAAGTGGTCTGTGAGTGAAATGCTATAGAAACTGAGATGAATCCAGCGTCCACGCTACAAAAGTGATTAAACAACAGCAACTAAAGTAAAATAAATCTGTCCACCATCAGTTGTTTAGCACCAATATTCGTTTAAGTCATCAAATCCTGTCATTTACACGGACAGGGCAACATTTTCCGAAGTTTAAACGTTCGAGGGTTACTGTTCATGTGCGCTAAGCACCACGTGTGTGGAGGGTGGAGGGTCCCGAGCCTCATTAAAATGCTCGGTTGTTAAGTTAATTACATCAGCCAAAGTTAGTGGAGCTGACAGAGAGCGTAGTGTGTGGAGTGTTTCAGTCAAGACAATGAATTTAAATCAAGGCCTTATTATTATAAAAAAGATGTAATGAATATATTGATTCTTACTTTTTAAGAGAAGGTTGTCCTTGACAAAAAGTATATAATAAGTGTAGGTAAGTACTCATTAAAGCTAATATTCCTTGGTGATGATGTGACACTCGCTCTGGTTATTTGGCCTCTTTGAGCCCATTGTTTTGGTTTTCCCATTAGCTGCTTTACTATTTTATTGAACTCTCTCATACTTTCATCAATCAGGCTGGTGTCTGGTAAATATATTGGACATGGAATCATTAGACAGCCAGAAATGTGTCTCCTATTGAATGTTTTGTGTCTAATACATGGATAAATTATAGTTTGCTGTTATTTTTACCAAATCATAAGAAAATTAAATGTCAGTATCGACCTCGTAGCTTTCTGGGCCAAACCAAAATACACTTATGGTTTAAAAATACACACCACAGAACATTCAAGTTCAAGAACATTCCCTTCATAAGCAGACTTACAAACAAATCATCTGCAGTCTTGTGTAAGGCCACTATCAGTATTTTTAGGACCTGCTTTTTTCCGTGATTGTGCTCCATGGAATTGCAACAATACAAAAGAGAATACGCCGATTATTTAAAGGGGAACTGCTGTTTTTTTTTACAACCTGGACCTTATTTCTGGCATAAAATACGATTGTTTACTCACCCATATAACTTTGGTTTAATTTGTAGTCGTTAGGGAAATATTTAGATCTTTGCATATCCATATAGTGGGAGTGAATGGGGCACCGAGACGCAGGCTCTAAATAACACATTATCTGCTGCAAAACTCCTTCATTTCACCAATATTTCATTATTGTACGCTAATGCTATTCCCTGTTGAGTCCGTAGTTACCTGTTATCATCATCCAGGGTCTGTGGATTGACCTACAGACCCCGGATGATGTCTTCTGACCTGGATGATGTCATCTCTGAGCGATGGTCATCTTGTTTACCAGTAATTTGCTACTGCTATGCTTCGTCCACCTCTGAAGAATCAGAAAATGATTCAGCCATGTTGCAAAAAACTAGAAAATTACAGGTAAACAAGCCGACTGTCGCAGATGAAATGAACGAGTTTTGCAGCAGATAATGTGTTATTTAGGGGCTGCGTTTCGGTGCCCCATTCACTCCCACTATATGCATATACGCTGATCTAAGTATCTCCTGAACAACTACAAATTACACAAAAGTGAGTAAATGATGGTATTTTATGCCAGAAATAAGGCCCAGGTTGTAAAAAACAGTAGTTCCCCTTTAAGGTCATGTGCTGCAGCTGTACATACACCGTGTCCATAATGGAACAGTCACACCTCATGATTTTAAGGAACCTAACGTAGCCAAGGAATGGGAGGTGGTTGTTCAGCAGCTACAGTTATCTTACGTATAGTGCATCTTTAGTAATCTGTCCTTCTCTTTCTCAGCCGGACGTGAGGACTGTCCTCAGGGAGCACACTCCCGGCCACATGGTGACCTGGACAGGACCTGGTTTTGCCCGAGTCAAAGACGGCGCCGGTCTGGTCTTCACTATCGACAACATCCCCTACGCCATGGAGTACGACATCATGATCCGCTACGAGCCCGAGGTGGGTGAGCGAGCAAGGCGGACGTTTTTTAAAAAGCTCTTTTTCTTAATTGATTAAAGTCTGTTTGTTTGTAGTCCACGGAAGACTGGGAGGCCGTGGTTAGCGTCACCTCTGAAGACCTGCCCTCCAGCCTCCGGTGTGGAAACCTCCTTCCTACCGAGCAGCTCTACACCGTAACCCTGCCGCACCACAACAGGTACTGGCGCTCACGTGCTTGCATGCATCCTTGTATATGAGTATATTTGTGCCTCTAAGGCCGTCTCAGCCGGTATGTTTGTTCAAGTCACTGCAGGATTTGTTCAAGATTCCCAGATAGCTAAGGAAAGATTGCATCATTACATTGTTGTCACTTAAACGTGCCCTGGCTTGTGCGGCGGTGTGTGAGTCTGGCGTGTATTTGTGTTCTTATTCCTCTAAACCCTGCAGCGTTTTTACTAGGGATTTACTGATAGGAGAGGTAAACGCACTAAAAAAGGCTTTTGTAAGAATCAGGTACAGGAAGGCGGCACCAGCGTCTCTGTTTACCCAAGTTTAGACTGTAAAAAAAGTCTGAGGGGAGACTATACAGTCTAGAGTGGTCATATATCCAAGGACAAGTCAAACGGTTCAAAGAGTTCTTCTTGTTTGACTCTAGTTTAATCTTCTAACATTTGCAAGAGATAATCATGCACCATCAATTTGGAAATATTGGAAATATTCACAAAGGAACTTGACATTTAGAGCTTGATCTAAGAGCTCAGCTGTTGACTGGAGCAAACAAGCTCTTAGCTTAAGCACTGGTGGAGGCCAAACCTGAGATAAAAGGAGCTCGAATACGGGACTTATAGTCATTAGATTAAATTAGACGACAAAACAGCTTCTACCCTCAAGCCCACGTCTGCACTATAAATTAATGTTCACTGTTTTAAAATGCTGCTACGGAAGCCCTAAACGACCATGCATTCATACTTTTTATTTCCTCCATTTTCCCGTGATAATGATATAATTAATTTGTGATCTCGAGAAAACAAACAGCAGGAGCATATTGATAACCGCGTGACATAGCTTTTCAATTAAGGCCTGACACTTGCTGTTACAGATAATAGACACATTAGTGAGCGTAACCTAAGAAGTCTACTACATCTTTTCTCGAGATCACAAATTAATTACATCGTTATCTCGGGAAAACAAAGCTTTATTGTCACAAGATCTCGAGAAAATGAACTCGTTATCACGGGAAAATGGAGGAAATGAAATGTATGAATGCATGGCCGTTTAGGGCTACCGTAGATAATCCCCACTGTACTAATTGTATTTAATCGTTTTTTATCCTTATGCTGCTCTAGTTTCTATTTTTACTGCTCTTGAACCAACGAGCTGCCAAACTGTATTCCCTTATTTTTCACCGGACACTGACAATAAAACGTCTTATTCTTCCTGTAGATAGGCAGGATTTATTCATTTATTTATTTGATAGGAACATCTATTCAGAGCGCAATAGACGTAAATATGCCGGATTATAGTGACAATGCTAATTTTCATTTGCAGTCCTATAGGCAGGTAACACAAATTCATGTCAAAGGACAATAGATCACAATAAGAGCACATCACCAGACAGGACATTACTAAAAAATAATCGTCTTTATTTATAAAACACTTTAAAAGCAGCACAGTTGGCCAAAGTGCTTAAAATCATAAAACCAATCAAACGATATAACTAATAAGAACCAAAATTCCATGCTGAGTTAAAAGCCAAAGAGGAAAACATGTTTAAAAGAGGATTTAAAATGAAGAAGACAGTCGTCCTGCCTGATGTGCAAAGGCAGGTTGTCCCACAGTTTGGAGGCAGCAACTGCAAAGGCACGGTCACCTCTCATCTTCCTCTTTGTCTTTGGGACAACCATCTATGACTGATCTGCTGAAATGAGAGAGTACAAGGGAGTGTACAGCTGGAGCAGTTCAGACAGATACTGTGGAGCGAGGCCATGAACTCATTTAAATACAAATAAAATCATTTTAAAATCAATCCGGAAACGAACTGGGAGTGTATTTTGGCACCAGTTAAAAGTCGAGCGGCAGCGTTTTGAATCAGCTGTAGTCGAGACAGTGACGTGTGGCTAAGCCCAACATGACGTGTGTTGCAGTAGTGTAGACGAGTTTTGTTAAAAGCACGGATTATAATCTGGAAGTGATGCAGAGAAGGCAATGGTTTTACTTTTACCAGTTGTTTTAGACAGTGGTTCCCAAACTTTTCCATGCCAACGTGTGTGTACTCCACGAAAGGGCTGTTGGTCTGTTCCTTAGATTTCTTTCCTGTCCATTTTGTGCTAGCTACATGCTAGCATGAGGAGCAAAGCAGCTTGATAAGTGGTGCAAACCATAGACATATATACATATGCTGCATTGACTGTGGAGGGATGTGCCTAAAGCTCCGCCATCTTGGTACAGGGCTATATTTTGGAGCGATTTCCAAACGTATGGATCTGTTAAAAACGTCACACATGTAGCTAAGATAAAAATATGGTTTTACTACCCAAATACAAATTCTACTTAATGTTATCAGCAGACTAGCTTCTGACAGAAGATTGTAAAGAAAAGATGCCGGACTTTAACTGAGCGATTTATGATGACTTTCATTGTGTAGAAACACCATTCCTCCATAGATGTAATGCACTGTAGGAGCCAGTGGCCCTGTTCCAAGATGGCCGCCCTGTAGGCACGCTGCTCCAGTAGACGGCAGCGCTCAATGAGGCGTCTATGTATATATGTCTATGCATATATATATATATGCACATATATATACGTCATCAATGGGAATTTATAGTTTTTATCGTGGGATGACATATTCTTACCGTGGGGAATGTTTTTTGACGATAAAATATCGCACATCCCTAATCCGATTGTGTTTTATAATAATGATTCATAAAATAATTATATTATATTACAACAATGGTAAAATTAATTCTTACCTTTTCTCCAATTGTCTGAGGCCCCCCTAGCGCCCCCTGGTGCCCCCGGCCCTACTTTGAAAACCACTGTTCTAAGAAGATGAAAGTCAATGGTTACAAGACTGGTTGCTTTCAGTCACATTTAGCGTAAATAAAATACAAGACGTGATCTATAGAGCTCAAGCATTGACTGACTGACAGTAGGTTGGTATTTACAGCAAACAAGCTGTGAGCGACCGTGCAAAAAAGGATGTACTTCCTGAGGAGGTTAAGATCATTCAACATCTGTAAAAAGCTCCTGGGGATCTTCTACCAGTCTGTGGTTGCTAGCATCCTGACCTACGCTGTGGTGTGCTGGGGTGGGAGCACCTCAAAGACAGACCTCTCCAGGTTGGAGAAGCTGATCAGGCGGGCTGGCTCTGTGGTTGGCACGAGGCTGGACCCTCTGGCTGCTGTTGCAGAGAGAAGGACACTAAACAAACTGACTAGTATCCTGGACAATGCCAGCCACCCTCTGCACACAATCTTCAGCAGCCAGAGAAGCACCTTCAGTGGGAGGATGCTCCTCCCAAGGTGCAGGACCAACAGACTGAGGAACTCCTTTGTTCCCCGTGCCATAAAACTGTTCAACCACCACTCACTTGGGGGGAGGAGGACAAAAAAGGAAGGGCCTGAATGACTTTTTTTAACTTAATCTACAATAGTAATGTGCAATATAAATGTACCCGGCATCTATCTATCTATGCAAAACGAATGATGAACCTGTTACAAATATCCCCTACTAAATGTCGGCTTACTTGCAGCGTTATGCATTTACTGTGTTACACTATTAACCCTGAAGTTGTACCAAGTTAACCCTTAAAATGTTTAGCAGCTTGATGTAACAAGATTACGAGATTAGGGGAGTTGTGGCTCAGTGGTTAGAGAAGCAGCTCGGGACTGAAGGGTCACAGGGTCACATCCCCCCATGACCATGCCTCAGGTGCCATCTAACCCCAGTTTGCTCCCTGCTATGTGAAAGCATTGATGGGTCAAATGCAGAAAAATACTTTCCCCATGTGGGATCAGTACAGTGTAAGTTATTATCATGACATTTAAAGAGATGTTTTCCTTTCCTCGTATAAACCCACATCACACTTATTTCAGAGTCACTACATTAGACCGATTACTGCAGATCCGACTCAATCTAGTGTTAATTCTCTGCTCAGCCCCGTCGAGAAATAAAGGAAGCGCTCAAAGTGTTTAGCTCCAACCTGCCGCGGAGCCTTTTCAGAGTCTGAGCTCATCTGGAACTAAGAGGCCAGACCCTGCCCGGATCCGGCCGCCTCAGCGGACCGTAGCTCAGCTTCCGTGCTCCTCTGTGGTCGGCCCGTCAGCCAAAACCAATTAGCGAAATGGGACCAAAACACGGGCGCTGGGGGGTCTGGAGGCGAAACGAAAGCAGAGGGCGGATTTTATTGCTCCTGGTGAGCGGCGGCTGCTTTTAAAGAGAGCAGCAAGTTAAGCTACTGGAGAGGACAGATTCACTGGGTTAGTGAAAAAGAAAACACATAAATCAGGGTTAGTTATCACTGTCTCTTTACTCTGTATTAATCTTTACCTTCTGTCTTGTAATCTAGTTTAGCTTTTGCTCCTTCACCACGATCATGGTCACATGTTTGAATATTATTAAGGCGGAGGCGTTGAATAAGCCTGCATGGCTTCTCTGCCGCTACCTGCAGATTATTAGGGTTCAAGCAGCGAAGCTGCGTAGAAGCCCTATTGTGATTCTATGTTTTCTTATTATTATTATTATTATTATTATTATTATTATTATTCCTAATTCTTCCGCCATGGGCGTCAATGGCAGCCCATAGAACCGTACGGTAAAAAGTTGTAAAAATTGGGCACATAGCTTAAGGCCAGTCTCAATATGACTTTGACTGGGTTGCATGTAAGCGCTAAGTACGGTCTAGCGCCACCAACGGGTCAAAGTTCGAAGTACATTTGTGCATGTAACTTTTGAACCGTGTGTCCGATTTTTGAAAACAAGGTATCGTTGGAATCCTTGGATCATGACGATCGCAACGCACCACATGACGTCATAATGCATCGGATAAATTTCTCGCAATTCACGATTTTGTTGAAAAACGAAACTAATTTTCAGCGGTCACAACTTTTGTCCGATTTTCACGGGAATTGGCACAGACTGTCTTCTGACCAATGCGCACAAAAGTTACTATCAGGCGTCTGCAGCTTCGCAACCGTTTGGCCGCTACAGCCAATCAAAAGTGGCGGCAAAGGCGGCGCTCATATCTCTGCAACGATTTGGTGCACTGCAACCAAATTTGGTAGCATTGACACTATCGGCACTATTGCAAAGGAACTGCTTGAACCCTTCATTGCTGCTTGCAGCTATATTTATTATTATTATTATTAGGGTTCAAGCAGCGAAGCTGCGTAGAAGCCCTATTGTTATTCTATGTTTTCTTATTATTAGGGTTCAAGCAGCGAAGCTGCGTAGAAGCCCTATTGTGATTGTATGTTTTCTTATTATTATTATTATTATTATTATTATTATTATTATTATTATTATTATTCCTAATTCTTCCGCCATGGGCGTCTATGGCAGCCCATAGAACCGTACGGTAAAAAGTTGTAAAAATTGGGCACATAGCTTAAGGCCAGTCTCAATATTACTTTGACTGGGTTGCATGTAAGCGCCAAGTACGGTCTAGCGCCACCAACGGGTCAAAGTTCGAAGTACATTTGTGCATGTAACTTTTGAACCGTGCGTCCGATTTTTGAAAACAAGGTATCGTTGGAATCCTTGGATCATGACGATTGCAACGCACCCTATGACGTCATAATGCATCAGATAGATTTTTCGCAATTCACGATTTTGTTGAAAAACGAAACTAATTTTCAGCAGTCACAAATGTTGTCCGATTCTCACGGGAATTGGCACAGACTGTCTTCTGACCAATGCGCACAAAAGTTACTATCAGGCGTCCGCAGATTCGAAACCGTTTGGCCGCTACAGCCAATCAAACGTGGCGGCGAAGGCGGCGCTCATATCTCTGCAACGATTTGGTGCACTGTAACCAAATTTGGTAGCGTTGACACTATCAGCACTATTGCAAATGAACTGCTTGAACCCTTCATTGCTGCTTGCAGCTATATTTATTATTCCTAATTCTTCCGCCATGGGCGTCTATGGCAGCCCATAGAACCGTACGGTAAAAAGTTGTAAAAATTGGGCACATAGCTTAAGGCCAGTCTCAATATTACTTTGACTGGGTTGCATGTAAGCGCTAAGTATGGTCTAGCGCCACCAACGGGTCAAAGTTCGAAGTACATTTGTGCATGTAACTTTTGAACCGTGTGTCCGATTTTTGAAAACAAGGTATCGTTGGAATCCTTGGATCATGACGATTGCAACGCACCATATGACGTCATAATGCGTCATGATAGATTTTTCGCAATTCACGATTTTGTTGAAAAACGAAACTAATTTTCAGCAGTCACAAATTGTGTCCGATTCTCACGGAAATTGTCACAGGCTGTCTTCTGACCAATGCGCACAAAAGTTACTATCAGGCGTCTGCAGCTTCGAAAACCGTTTGGCCGCTACAGCCAATCAAACGTGGCGGCGAAGGCGGCGTTTTACATTTGAGCTCATATCTCTGCAACGATTTGGTGCACTGTAACCAAATTTGGTACCTTGCTTCCAGACACTGTCCCACATGCACAAACAAAATCTGGTGTCTTGTGGTCACTAGAGGGCGCTATAAGTAGCAAAACATTGTTTTTGCTCATATCTCTTGATGCGTTTTTACTTGAAATGAAATTGTGATATCCGCACATACCGTGGGTTGCCCCAGTGACAGTTCACACCAGCGTTTCGTGTTAGCCAATTGGAGTCGGCGGCGAAGCCCCAAAACAGGAAGTTTGCTTATATCTCGGTGACGCTTTGACGTCTGAACACCAAACTTAGTCACATGCTTTGAGACTCCCTTAGAAGTGCGCAATTAAAAGTTGGTGTCATTCAGCCACTAGGGGGCGATGTATTTAGCAACATTGCGTTTTTGCTTATAACTTTTGACCCATATGCCTGATATTCAAAAACATGGTACTGTTGGACTCCTTGGATGATGCCGAGATCAACGATACCAATGATGTTCATTACGCCCCAATGGATTCTCCTCCATAGTGGATTTTGTTGAAAGCGAAACGAAATTTTCAGCACTCGCAAATTTTGTCTGATTCTCACCAAAATCAGCACAGACGGTGTTCTGACCAATGCGCACAAAAGTTACTATCAGGTGTCTTCAGTTTCAAACCGTTTGCCCACTACAGCCAATCAAAATCACTGGTGAAGGCAGCAAACGTGATACAAGCTCATATCTCGGGAACGGTGTGACGTATCAAAACTAAATTTGTAAGTTTGTTTGGAGACCCTGTCCCGAGGGGACATTTCGAATTTGGTGTCATTCGGCCACTAGGGGGCGCTGTGATTAGCAAAAGTCTCTCATTCGGCCACTAGGGGGACTATTTACTTAGAAAACATTGCGTTTTCCCCTACAAAAACATGGTACTGTTGGACTCCTTGGATCATGCTGACGTTATCAGCACTATTGCAGATAAACTGCTTGAACCCTTCATTGCTGCTTGCAGCTATATTTATTATTAGGGTTCAAGCAGCGAAGCTGCGTAGAAGCCCTATTGTGATTCTATGTTTTCTTATTATTATTATTATTATTATTATTATTATTAGTGGCCAAGCAGCGAAGCTGCGTAGGACACTATTGTGTTTGTACGTTTTCTTCCCTATTATTATTATTATTATTCCGCCATGGGAGTCTATGGCAGCCCCTAGAACCGTGCGGTAAAAAGTTTTGAAATTTTGCACACAGCTTAAGGACAGTCTCAACATTATTTTGACTGAGTTTCATGCACTCACCAAGCACGGTCTAGCGCCACCAACGGGTCAAACTTTGAAGTACGTTTGCGCGTGTAACTTTTGGACCGCGTGACCAATAATTGAAAACAAGGTATCGGTGGAATCCTTGGACCAAGCCGACTTCAACGCACCCTATGGCGTCAATTTCCGCCATGATGGATTTTCCGCCATTTTGGATTATGTCAAAAACACGCCAAAAGTTTCACGGGTCGCAAACTTTGTCCGATTCTCACGAAAATCGACACAGACCGTCTTCTGACCGACGCGCACAAACGATAGTATCAGCCGTCTTCGGAAATATGAGCGTTCGCCCGTAACAGCCAATCGAAATCGGCGGCGACGGCGCCGTTTTCCGTTTGAGCTCATATCTCGGCAACGCTTCGGAGCAATGACACCAAATTTGGTAGCACGCCTCCAGACTCGGTCCCAAGCGCACGGACAAAATCTGGTGTCTCGTGGCCACTGGGGGGCGCTATAATTCGGAAAACATTGTTTTTGCTCATATCTCTCGATGCGTTTTGATTTGAAATGAAATTGTGACATCCGCACATACCGGGGGTTGCCCCGGTGACAGTCGATGGCAACTTTTCGCGTTAGCCGATCGCAGTCGGCGCCGACGCCGCAAAACAGGAAGTTTTCTCATATCTCGAAGACGCTTCGACTTCCGAAGACCAAACTCAATCACGCGCTTCGACCCTCGCCTAGGAGTGGGCAATAAAAATTTGGCGTCATTCGGCCGCTAGGGGGCGACGTTATTAGCGAAATTGCGTTTTTGCTTATAACCTTTGACCCGTAGGCCTGACATTCAAAAACCTGGTACCATTGGACTCCTTGGATCGTGCCGAGGTCAACGATACCTGCGATGTTCATGTCGCCCCGTCGGATGTTCCGCCATTTTGGATTTTATCAAAAACACTTCAGAGGTTTCACAGGTCGCAAATTTTGTCCGATTCTCACAAAAATCGGCACAGACCGTCTTCTGACCAACGCGCACAAACGATAGTATCGGCCGTCTTCGGGTTCCAAACCGTTCGGCCGCTACAGCCAATCGAAATCGGCGGCGAAGGCGGCAAAGCGGTTTCAAGCTGATATCTCAGCAACCCTTGCAGGTATCAAAGCCAAACTTGCTGCAGCTACTCAGGAACGCATCAGGACGACGCTCAAAGAAATTGGTGACCTTTGACCTCTAGGTGGCGCTGCAGTTAGCAAAACATGCATTTTGGCCTGTAGCTCTCAATGTGTTTGGAATTAAAATGTACTAATGGTGTCTGGTGATAGTGCAGGTCGACTTGTCACGTCATCGTCATCGATTCGGCCGGGAGCCGACCTCGCATCTCCGCCGATCCTCGGTCGTTCGGCTCGAAACCTGCCGCGACCGCTCAGTGCCGCGCGTCTGACGCGACCGCGTCGGTTTACGCGACCTATCCGGGCATGCCGAACTGCCTGCTTGGCCACGACAATGCTGCTTGCAGCTTTAATTATTATTATTATTATTATTCCTAATTCTTCCGCCATGGGCGTCTATGGCAGCCCATAGAACCGTACGGTAAAAAGTTGTAAAAATTGGGCACATAGCTTAAGGCCAGTCTCAATATTACTTTGACTGGGTTGCATGTAAGCGCCAAGTACGGTCTAGCGCCACCAACGGGTCAAAGTTCAAAGTACATTTGTGCATGTAACTTTTGAACCGTGCGTCCGATTTTTGAAAACAAGGTATCGTTGGAATCCTTGGATCATGACGATTGCAACGCACCCTATGACGTCATAATGCATCAGATATATTTCTCGCAATTCACGATTTTGTTGAAAAACGAAACTAATTTTCAGCGGTCACAACTTTTGTCCGATTTTCACGGGAATTGGCACAGACTGTCTTCTGACCAATGCGCACAAAAGTTACTATCAGGCGTCTGCAGCTTCGAAACCGCTTGGCCGCTACAGCCAATCAAAAGTGGCGGCGAAGGCGGCGCTCATATCTCTGCAACGATTTGGTGCACTGCAACCAAATTTAGTAGCATTGACACTATCGGCACTATTGCAAATGAACTGCTTGAACCCTTCATTGCTGCTTGCAGCTATATTTATTATTATTATTCCTAATTCTTCCGCCATGGGCGTCAATGGCAGCCCATAGAACCGTACGGTAAAAAGTTGTAAAAATTGGGCACATAGCTTAAGGCCAGTCTCAATATGACTTTGACTGGGTTGCATGTAAGCGCTAAGTACGGTCTAGCGCCACCAACGGGTCAAAGTTCGAAGTACATTTGTGCATGTAACTTTTGAACCGTGTGTCCGATTTTTGAAAACAAGGTATCGTTGGAATCCTTGGATCATGACGATCGCAACGCACCACATGACGTCATAATGCATCAGATAAATTTCTCGCAATTCACGATTTTGTTGAAAAACGAAACTAATTTTCAGCGGTCACAACTTTTGTCCGATTTTCACGGGAATTGGCACAGACTGTCTTCTGACCAATGCGCACAAAAGTTACTATCAGGCGTCTGCAGCTTCGCAACCGTTTGGCCGCTACAGCCAATCAAAAGTGGCGGCAAAGGCGGCGCTCATATCTCTGCAACGATTTGGTGCACTGCAACCAAATTTGGTAGCATTGACACTATCGGCACTATTGCAAAGGAACTGCTTGAACCCTTCATTGCTGCTTGCAGCTATATTTTTTCTTATCTTTATTATCATTTATATATATATTTTTTTGATTTTTAATTTGTGCCAAATAAAAGGAAAGAAAAAAAAATCTGAAAGGAAACAGGAAAGTGATTGGGAGCTCAGCGGGAGGGTTAAACATTACAAGCGCTCAAAAGAATTTGTTCATGTTGCGTCTTTGTAGTCGTTCAGCTTTTTGTAACGTAGCCCACAGAGTGGCATGGCAGAAGGGTTGGCTTTCCTCTTCTAAAATACATAATATGAATTGGATAGATATGAATATACATAGCGATCCACCATAACATTATGACCAGTAAAGATGACCAGGAGAAGTAATAAGTAAAGATTGACCATCTTGAGACAATTCAATGTTCTGCTGGGAAACTTCTGGACCTGGCATTCATTCATTCATCGGTGTGGATGATACTTAGACATGTAGCACCCACCTAGACCAGACCAGGCACCCCCACCCCATAGCAATGACACTCCTTGATGGCAGCAGCCATCCCCAGCAGGATGCAGCTTTAGGAACAACTCAAAGAACCATGAAGAACATCGCAAGGTGTTGACCTGGCCTCCAAATTCACTAGATCCCAAACTGATCAAGTATCTGTGGGATGATCCACAGAGGCCCCTCCCCTCAGAAGGCCCATGTCCATTCTCTGATGAGTCACCACAAGGGAGACCTGCACAGTGTTAGGAAGGTGGTCATAATGAGTTGTTAAACCCAGAAAGGCACTGATCCATAAGTCGATTTGTACATGGGTAGACTTCGCTCGCGCTCATGTTTGACCTCATTACGAGCCGCATGACTTCATGGATTCACCTCTTTGCGCAGGAGTTGGTGAAGGAAGCAAAGAGAAAACAGCTGTATTAGTCCCATCTATTGATTATGTGTCATGTTTCTGTGTGTCACGTGCTCTTCCAGATACGTCCTGATGCCCAGGCCATTTTGCTTCGAGCCGAGCAACCGCTACGTGGTCGCGATCAGGTTCCAGCGCCACGGGGTCACGCACAGGCATCTCACCGCCTTCATCCTCATTGACTCGGTGAGCGATTATCGACTCCCGTCCCGTTACGTTTCTCTCTCAGACCGTCTGGGTAGTAATCTCTGGAATCGACATCACCGAGGCTTCAATAAGTAGTCTGGTCAAAAAGAGTCCAACATTAAACCCTGACTGACTGACTGAGCTTCAGCTGAGTCAAGCAGTTCAGTGGTTTTAACGCCTTAAGGTTTCCCCCTAGTGGTGGGAGACTAGAACTACAGGCGTCGGAGTTAAATATAAATTGGTTTGGGATTAGCTTTTAAAGTCTTTTTACATAAACGTGAAACTGATTTTGACAGCACAGTATTTAGATGCCTCCTCCTGCCAATATAAAGCATGTTTCTGGGATAAACCTTGACTAATATGTTCCTTTCCTTTCCCATTTTCCATGGTTTCTTTCCCCATACGGTTGACTTGTAATGAACGCTGCCTCAGTGACTAACTGTCCCAATTTAAAGTCATTCCTGTAACTGTAATCCTATAATCCTTTCCTGTATTGACCTTCGATTGGTTTCCCCTTTCTAGCTGGTACTGATCCCGAAATACACCGAGCTTCCCGGTTTCCAAGGGAACGAGCCAGAGGCAGAGCAGCGGCGGGACGAGATGACCCGCTATATGTGTCTGGATTCCTTCATGATCACGCCGATGCCCGCCTTGGCCGAGATGTGCTCCAAGCTCATCTGCAGCATTTCGTCCATCGTTCACGACGGCGCCCTGCGTGAGTAAAAGTCCGGCAGCCGCTCGAACCCTTCGCTTCCTCAGGAATAAATTGATCATTAACGTTTTCCCTGTGTGTCCGTCGTATCCAGGCTGCCAGTGTGACCCTCAGGGCTCTCTCAGCGGTGAGTGCGATAAGGTCGGAGGTCAGTGCCACTGCAAGCCCAACGTGATAGGTCGGCGCTGTGACCAGTGTGCTCCGGGGACCTTTGGCTTTGGAGTGAGCGGATGCACCGGTGAGTCCAGGCCCCCGTTCGTCAAAGTCTCCAGATAGCCAACGTCTGAGTTTAACTGTGAATCAACAATGCTCCTAGAGGGACAAACACACAACGTACAGCTTTGTTTTTTACTGAATGTGGTATTAATGCTGCAAAAACTGTCAGAATCAGAAAGATCAACAATAGAAAACCACTGAATAACCATCTAACCACCACAGCCTGCGACTGCCACTCGGACGGTTCGACGAGCCATCAGTGCGACCCAGTCACAGGCCAGTGCCAGTGCAGGCAAGGAGCCACGGGGCGTCAGTGTTCCGACTGCCAGCCGGGCCAGTGGGGCTTCCCCAGCTGCAGCCCCTGCCAGTGTAACGGCCACGCAGATCTCTGTGACCCCCGCACAGGGGAGTGCAGAGACTGCAGGGACTACACGGCGGGGCTCCTCTGTGAGCGGTAAGGAAGACCCAGACCTCTGCATCAGTTTCCTTTCGGTCCCACTGATTTCATTTGTCCTTCGTTTGTCCCAGTTGCGTGGATGGGTTCTATGGAAACGCAGTGCTTGGCTCGGGGGAGCACTGTCGGCCCTGTCCCTGCCCCGGCAACCCTGGCTCTGATCACTTTAACGGCCACTCCTGTCAGCCGGACCCCGCCTCTAATCAGATCACCTGTAACTGCAGACAGGGCTACTCTGGTGAGCTGTTCACAACGCGGCGTCGTTCTACAGAGCTATAGGCGTCTTTTTTTTACTGTACGTTACCATGGAAACAGACTGATTCAAAGCTGAACCCCCCCCCCCCACTCGTCTTTCTCTTTTTCTCTTAAGGCCCACGTTGCGACCGGTGTGCCCCGGGTTACTACGGCAACCCCGAGCAGCCCGGTGGCCGGTGCATCCCGTGCCAGTGCAACGGCAACATCGACCCCCAGGACCCAGACGCGTGTGACCCCAGGACAGGCCAGTGCCTCAGGTGCCTGTACAACACGGACGGGCCGGCCTGCACTCACTGTCAGCTCGGTTATTACGGCAACGCCTTGGCCCAGGACTGCAGACGTGAGCCGTTTAAGCACCGCTGACAAACAAACAGCTCTGATAGGATCATATAACGTATAAACAACCTTCTCCCTGTCTGTGCATGTGTGTCCCTGCCCTCAGGTTGTACCTGTGTGACTGCCGGCACCCTCCAGTCAGCTTGCAGTAATGGAGAGTGCTACTGTGACCGGCAGACCGGCGCCTGTCCTTGCAGGGAGAACGTGGACGGCCACAACTGTGACCAGTGCGCCGCCAACCACTGGAACTACGGTCAGGACCGAGGGTGTGAGGCGTGTAACTGCAACCTACAACACGCCCTGGGGACTCACTGCAACATGGTGAGAAAGGAGGAGAGGCTCCCGTTCGGACCTTACGGGTGTGAACGCACCTGATCCGATCTCAGACCAGATCTGATCTCATTCCTTTGGTAGTGTGGACACGCAATGAGTCCCCGGTCACATTAAAGACGTCCTACTCAGCAGTCTTGACCATAAGAAAAGAAAAAAAGCACCGTAAGTCATTGGGCGAGAGGCGAGGTCCACCCAACCAGGTCTCCAGTCTATCACAGGGCTAACACAGAGAGACAGACTGCGTTTACATGGTCTTTAGTATCCTGGTTTTGATCGGGTGTTTGAAGTATCCTGTTTTTCCCGTTTCCCGATTTCAAGAAACACGTTTTTTCCACCTGGAGTACTCCGATAGAAAGATAGAACCTTCTTCAGCCTCTCAGTCTTCGTCCTCAGGCGTCGGAAACGCCGGCCTGATGGCAGAAGAGAGAAGAGAGAGTGCCCGGGGTGGCTGGGCTGTTTGAGGATCTTTGTGGCCTCCAACCTGTAACGTTTGATGTAAATGTCCTGCAGGCTGGGGGGAGGGGGGTTCTGATGGTCCACTCTGCTGAACGGACCACCCTCTTCCCACACAAGATGCTCTGGATGGTGCAGGTGTAAAAGTTCCTGAGCACCTTGAGAGGGAGCTTAAAGTCTATGAGGAGGTAGAGACAGTAGAGACACCACCTTACCACAACTAAATAATTAAGTAGTTTAAGCAATGAAAGTATTTAATATACTATATAAGTATTAATTACTGATCATGATTGATGACGTGCAGGGAAATGCATGTGGTTAAGTGGTTGTCTTCATGGTTCTGGTTAAGTCCGGGCTTTGTGCAAGTCTCTAAAATAGCTAACCAATGCAAACACGAGCGAGAGAGACTTCTCAGCTTGTTCCAAAATATGCATCATGTCCCCAAGTCATGATGCTGACACATGCACGAAACTAGGATCAGATCTTAAGTGTTGACTGGGGACTCATATGGAGATGCATTTAAAGCCGGACAGGTGTGATCAGATTGCCCACGATGGATGTTAATGGCAGGTCTGAACGGTCTGAACAGGGCCAGAGTGAATGAAGAGCCTGTAAATGCCTAAATAGGGGCCTCATCTTGTTGTTTTTTTGTCGCTGGATCTCGCTCAGTCTCTGCTCGTGTTTCCTCTCCAGTTCACAGGCCAGTGCCACTGTCGTCCCGGCTTCGGAGGTAAACAGTGTACTGAGTGTGAGCAGTTCCACTGGGGAGACCCGCGAGTGCAGTGCCGAGGTGAGTCTCATTGTGACTTCAGCCGCAGAGTAGACAACATTCAAGATCACAGCTCACATTCAGTTCAGTTCTCAAAGCACTAATAATGCAGAAACATTAAGTGAAGCGTGTTGCATCTGCACGTCTCAGTAATGCATAAGGTCTAATAACAGGACTCAAGGACAAATGTGCTGAGGCTTTTTATGTGTTTACCAAAGTAAAGAACTGTGTAAGTGCTTATAAATGGCGGTGCACACTTACGAAGGCCACTTATTATCTGGTTTGCAGAGATAATCCTACATTTCAAGTTATTTGCTCTTTAGAAAAAAGATAAATGTAAATAAAAAGATTCTCAATGGGGTAAAGGTCTGGACTCTGTGGTGGAACAATCCATCTCATGCTCCCTGAACCACTCTTTGACAATCATAGCACTGCCCCATAGCACAGGCTTGTACAGTAGACACTAGGCATGATGGCTGCATCACTTCATCTGCCTCTCTTCTTACCCTGATGCCCCCATCACTCTGGAACAGGGTAAATCTGGACTCATCAGACCACATGACCTTCTTCCATTGCTCCAGAGTCCAATCTTTATGCTCCCTAGCAAACTGAAGCCTTTATTTCCAGTTAGCCTCACTGATTAGTGGTTTTCTTAAGGCTACACAGCTGTTCAGTCCCAATCCCTTGAGTTCCCTTCACATTGTACGTGTGGAAATGTTCTTACTTTCACTATTAAACATAGCCCTGAGTTCTACTGGTGGTTTCACCAAACGTTGAAGTGAGCACCAATCGCGATCAGCCACATTTCTTCCTGGAAGACGATGCTTCTCCACTCTCCTTCCAGTTTCTAATAATGTGTTGGACAGTTCTTAACCCAGTTTTAGTAGTTTCTACAATCTCCTTACATGTTTTCTCTGCTTGATGCATGCCAATGATTTGACCACAGGATGTGTCTTTAGACATGGTTGTTGAAGAAATAAGAAGCTACTCATTGCATCAGTTGGGCTTAAATAACTTGTTTCCAGCTGAAAGGTAATCACCCATGCAGTAATTACCCAATAGGAGACTCCTACCTATTTGCTTAGTTAAATCCGGGTGGCCAGGCGGTGTAGATATCAAAGAACAGGTCAGTTTGTTCAGCTCATAAAGTTATATTATCAGTTGTGACCAATATGTCAACATTACTGAAACAGAATTTAAAAAAACGAATGTTTATTCAAACTTTAGTCAAGTCGTCTTTAAGTTGCTTTAATTTTGTTCCTTTTAAAATTAGCCATTGTTTAATAGATGTCAGTAAATGACATTTAACGTTTCTGCGACATTAAAACTTTTCTTTTCTGTATCTTTAGAACAAGAGTGTTTAATCATCTTTTCCATGGCGACCACTGGCGTTACTCTGTCCTCTCTTTCCTCTTTCATCCAGAGTGTAACTGCCACCCGCAGGGCTCAGAGATGGCCCAGTGCGACAGGGTGACGGGGGCGTGCGAGTGCCGGGAGGGTTCGGCGGGGATGCAGTGCACCGAGTGCGCCCGCGGCTTCACCGGCGCCTTCCCCTCATGCGTCCGGTGTCACCCGTGCTTCGAGCTGTGGGACGACGCCGTGTGCCAGCTCAAACGGGACCTGGAGCACATCCAGTACCAAGTGAAGAAGATCCTGGAGAGCGGGGTCACGCCGGGAATGGAAGACGGACGCCTCAAAGAGCTGGAGGAGAAGCTGATGAGGGTGAAGGACCTCATCAGTGGAGAGGACCGGGACGGACTCTACCAGCTGATTGCACAGAGCATCGATGACCTCAGGTAGACGGATGGATGGATGGATGGATGGATGGATGGATGGATGGATAACTATCTAACATTTGGGTGGAGGAAGTTCTACTGTGTTTACATTCTCACCACTTCCATGAATCGTGTGTTCCAGGGCTGAGATCGCCCTCACAGATGGACGTCTGATGGCCATGGGCCGAGAGATGAACACCACGGCCGAGGAGGAAGAGGTACTGAAGCGCAGGCTGACCGACTTAGAGAAAGAGCTGAGGGACGTCAACGCTACCGTGGCTCTGAAGAAGAAGCTTCTGGACGACTACCACACCTCAGGATTTTCAGGTAGCAAATTCAAAAACCAAACACAGCAACGTGTGTGATAGAATACAATAAAAGTTAGACACAAACACCCGCTCTTCTGTCCTCACAGATCAGCTTGAGAAGGTGAAGAAGTACTACCAGGAGTCTCTGAAGGCCGAGGAGAAGTGCAACGCCTCAGTGTACGGCCCTCTCAGCCCCGTGGAACAGTCCAAAGAAACCCGAAAGCTTACTGAGAAGCTGCTGAACAACACCAAAGACAAGCTGCTGAGTTCTCTGGCTGCTCAGAACGAATCTTTAAAGCGGCTGCAGGAGGACAGCGACGACCTCGGTAGGACAGTCCATCACCTCAGCGACAAGGTAAGCAGTGCAGGAAGCTTCACTGGTTCATCGTTTGACCTTTAACCTTTAGATATCATTTAGTTATTGTCCGGCTACGTGCAGAGAAAGACGAGCGTTCTTATCCTTCTTCTAGAAGAAAAAGATAATTGACATCTGACGTGTTCAGTCAGAGAAGTGCATTTAATGACTCATACTATCTCATCCTCTGAAATCAGTTATCTTTCTGTCGTCACTGTTGTGTTTTCAAGTGTCCAGTTTATCCATTAATACATTGCAGTACTGATTTATCTAACAGTCTGAAGTGGTTGAAGTTTTAAAACAAGGCAACTCTCTCTGTTTCTAATTATTCAGTCCTACAGTGACATCTAGTGGCCGAATCCAGAACTGTTTGCAGTTAATGGTTTGCCTATAGTGGGCCTTAGTAGACCAATATAGTGTTAATAGAGACAGCTGTGCTCATACGTTTACATACCCTGGCTGAATTTGTGATTTCTTGGCCATTTTTCAGAGAATATGACTGATAATGACATGAATGATGGTTAGTTGTTGGGTGAGCAGAGGTAGCAAAAGTATTCATATTCTGTGCTTATGTAAAAGTATGGATACTTGTGTAAAAAAAAGTAAGAAAGTACTGGCTCTGAAATGTACTTAAGTAAAAAGTAAAAGATTTTGCCATCAATGAAATAATTCATTCGTTGATAATTTTGAAAATGAAAATGAAAAGGTTCTCGCAAAATAATCTAGACTTAATTTTTTTTACATTAGACCAGTGTTTCTCAAATAGTGGGGTCAGCTGGACTTTCAGTATTAATGTCTCTATTGATGCTTGAACGATAAACAAGCCTCCAGTCACTAGGTGGCAGCAGAGCTCAAACTGATCAACAGGCTGCCTGTTAAAAACAGTAGAAGAAGAAAACAGGAAGCGCATCGTCGACTTTCCTTCTCTAGTCCGATGCTCTAATCATGTCCGGTCCAATCATGTCACGTCTTTTACGTCTTGTCATCCGTGGAGAGAAGTAATGAGCCTGTTTTTCCAATGTAAGGAGTAGAAAGTACAGATATTTGTGTACAAATGTAGGGAGTTAAAGTAAAAAGTTGTCAGAAAAAGAAATACTCAAGTAAAGTATAGATACCTGAAAAATCTACATAAGTACAGTAACGAAGTATTTGTACTTTGTTTCTTGCCACCTCTGTGGGTGAAGCCATTTATTGTCAAACAACTGACAACAGAAACTAGACACTTTTTCCCCTGATCAAAAGTGTACATACCCCAGTATTGTCCCCTTTAACATCATTGACAACTTAAAGTATTTTGTGGTAGTTGTGGATGAGGCTCTTCATTTTCTCAGATGGTAAAGCTGCCCAAGCTTCTTAGCAAAAAGCCTCCAGACCCTGTAAGTTCTTGGGCTGTCTTGTATGAACTGCAGGTTTGAGATCTCCTCAGAGTGGCTCAATGATACTGAGATCAGGAGAATGAGCTGGCCACGTCAGAACCTTCACTTTATTCTGCTGTAGCCAATGACAGGTCGACTTGGCCTTGTGTTTTGGATCATTGTCATGTTGGATTATGTCCCATGCGCAGTTTCAGAAACGACCCAAATGACCCTGATCAAAAGTTTACGTACCCTCGTGATTTTGGCCCGATAACATCTTGGTCTTGGCCCTACTAAAGGTTACCATCCTCACCTGTGATCTGTTTGCTTATAATCAGCGTGTGTATATAAAAGGCAGACTCTTGCATCTTTCATCCAGTGCTGCACTGACGTTTCTTGACTCTGAATCATGGGGAAAGCCAAAGAACTGTCAAAGGATCTGTGGGAAAAATTAATTGAACTGCATAAAATTTAGTTGGATGTTTATGTGTTGTCATTCATATTCTCTGAAAAATGGACAAGAAATCATAAATTCTGCCAACTTATGAGCACGACTGTATTAATAACAGAATCACGAGTTATTGGTCGTTGTAGATGAAAGAAAAACCAAAGTGTTTCCTCCATCTGAGATGTTTTGTGACGTCTGGATTGATCAAAGTCATGTGATTGATGACGCGTTGGTGCTCCCTTAGGTCTGCGGTGGCCACAGCAAGGCCAGCGCCAACGGCAGTTGCCCCGACAGCCCATGCGGCGGTGCTGGTTGTCGAGACGATCGGGGTAACCTTGTGTGCGGAGGAGCCGGATGCAACGGGACAACTAGCACGTCGGTAGAGGCGCTGAATACCTCCAAGATCGTCGCAGACAGTCTCAACGCCGCCAATGAGGAGCTGCAGAGCGCCTCCAGAAAGGTGCTGAAAGGCTTTCTATTTGCACTGAACTCAGTTTATACAACCTGCATTTAGGTTTCTTTACTGACTCTTCTCTCCTTGTGTCCAGCTCCAGGATATAGCTACTATGACACAGGACGCGAAGAAGCAGGCGATGAGTGCGCTGGAGAAAGCCCAGAAGATCAAAGATAATTTTGAAACTAACAACAAGAAGCTCAAAGACTTCATTAAGAAGATCAGGGACTTCCTCACTGGTGTGTGGACGGTGTTTCTGTTTGTAATCCTCAATCTTTTTCTGCTTGGATGAGGTTTTACTGACCCTCATTTGCTTCCCCTGTGTCGTCTCTTGTGTCCCAGAGGAGGGAGCGGACCCAGAGAGCATAGAGAAGGTGGCTCTGTACGTCTTGTCCATCAAGCTGCCGTTCAACAGGACCACTCTGGACAAAATAATCATGGGTATCAAGGACAGCCTGTCTAACCTCACCAACATTGACGGAATCGTCAATGAAACATCACGGCACATAAACACAGTCAAGGAGCTGCTAGAAAAAGCTAAAGAGGCCAAGTAAGTAACGCTTTTTACTTAAACCTCCTCACTCGTTGTCAGAATGTCACTCTCATGCCTCCTAAACAAACTTAGTGTGGTGACTCTGGAGCCCTTTGGTTTCTTGTTCATATGGGAAATATGTATGTAAATAAATATATGAGTATGCTCCGGGCCAGTCAGGTAGTTGTGGTGATAGACAGAGTACAGATAGAGAACAGGTGAGGACAGATGAGAGGACAGGTGAGGGGACAGGTAAGAGGACAGGTGAGAGGATAGATGAGGGAACGGGTGTGAGGAGAGTTGAATACAGGTGAGGGAACAGGTGATAGGAGAGGTGGGGACCAGTGATAGGACAGGTGAGAAAAAATTAGAGACATTTGAGAGGACAGGTGATAACAGGTGAAGACAGGTGAGAGGACAGGTGAAGGCAAATGAGAGGACTGATGAGATGACATGTGAGACCAGGTGAGGGGAAAAGGTGATAGGAGAGGTAAGGACCAGTGATAGGACAGGTGAGAACAAATGAGAGACACGTAAGAGGATGGGTGAAAGGGCAGGTGAGAGGACAGGTGACAATAGGTGAAGACAGGTGAGAGGACAGGTGAAAGAGCAGGTCAGAGGACAGGTGACAACAGGTGAACACAGGTGAGAGGACAGGTAAGAAAAGGCGACAGGAGAGGTGAAGACGGGCAAGGGAACAGGTGAGAGACGACATGAAAACCAGTGACAGGACAGGTGAGAGGACAGGTGACAACGGGTGAAGACAGGTGAGAGGACAGGTGAGAACAGGTAAGAGTTACGGCCATGACACAAGGCTGAGACCCAAAACTAAACAGCAGATGGCAGCAGTGAACCAAAATGTTCTTAAGAACTTTCAGGTTGTTCATTAAATGTCAACACTTTCATCCTGAGAGGACAGGTGAGGACAGGTAACAGGTGCTACAGCCTTTTCTGTCTTAATCTGTGGTGACACTGTGCAGGAGCCGGGCAGAAGGAGTGAAGGATATCGTCAACAGTACCAAGCAGGCACTTGATGTTTCTGAGAAGGCCATAGAGAAAGCGAAGACAGCCCTGAAGGAGGCCAACGAGAACCTGAACAACACGAGAAACGCCACTGCTGAGGTACGGCATGCCTGAGAATACGGCTCTGTGTGCGTAGCAGCAAGTGAGCGCTTATTTGAAGAGAAGGTTTTCTTTCTAACTTATATTTTTTACGTCTAGGTTATGGAGAAACTGTTGCAGCTGGACGACAAGCAGATGGACGTCATGATGCGTCTGCAGAACCTCTCCACCAACGTAGAAGCTCTCAGGAACAAGACGGAGCAGAACAGACAGATGGCAAAAGAAGCACAAGCCCTGGCTAACAACGCCACAGACCAAGCATCCTCCCTGGAGCAGGTGAGCACCAAGCCC